>CM024544.1:23871458-24182675 GCA_014182365.1 Eucalyptus tenuipes | reverse complement strand
GAAGATGCTAGACATCCAGCCAAGTACCATATGTTGGTTGGAATGGTGGATGTAATATTTTCAGATGTTGCCCAGCCAGATCAGGTATTGACTCATCTTTGCCTATGAAAGACACTGAATATATTCTTATGAAGGTCTTCCTTGCCAAAGTTTAGGTCCAGGACTTCATCGTGCCTCTGGACCACCGAAAAGAAAATCCTATATCATCCATCCTACATTCGTTTCTGTTTGACTTACTGCATGGTTTTGTTATATGCTTGTAGCAACTTCTTTCTCTATTGGGATTTGTCTTCTTTTATGTAAATGCAGATTTATTACCTTTTGATCCAGGACTTCATGCTCTTATTATTAGGTCTGATCTAGTGTGTGCAACGACATGACTTATTATGAAGTGGTGTTGGATGCACACAATCTGTCTCTGATCACCTGAAAGATCTTTTTGTTTGTACATATGATATAAGTTGCTGTGATAATATACATGGAAGTCTCTCTGCATCTGATCGTTTATCAATTGAATACTGACTATGAAAACACTACCATGACTTGTTGAAGCACTCATTACACTAGACTTAAGTTCTGGGTAATGAATTGTGTTCACTATATGTCATAGGGAGAGAAATGCAAGGTCTCTAGTCTGTTATTTGGATAACCTTTCTAACCTTTCTACCTGTTTAGAGTGCTTTACTAGAAGATGTCTCGTTAATACACGATGTTCAATGATCTCAGGCAAGAAGTTTGGCTCTAAATGCATCATATTTTCAAGGCTGGAGGTCACTTTGTCATCTCAATTAAGGTATCTCTCTCTCTCTCTCTCTCTCTCTGTGGACAGATGCGCACTTGGTTTTTCTTTATTATTTTTCTTGAGATGTAGCTTGTTGGATTAGAGGACTGCTGGTCACACTTCCCTTTCTTTGTCACTTTATAATTCCTTAGAAATTGAGACAAGTAGCTGGCACAAGTTTTTGCGAGCGTAAGAAATGAGCTGTGACGTCAGAAATGATCTCATCATATTTGAGGGTGGGCGAAGACCAATCCACTTGGAAAAAAGAAACACTGTAAATGTTACTTCAATGAGAAGAGACGGGAAATCAATACCTTTTGGATGTTCTTGTTTTTGCAGGCAAACTGCATCGATTCTACTGTGCTGGCCGAGATGGTATTTTCCGAGGAAGTGAAGAAGTTGCAGCAGAGCAATACAAGCCTTTTGAGCAAGATAGGTCGCATTTGGTAACTTTTTTGTTCCGGGAAATAATTTTTAAATATAAATACTTTTTTTTATTTTTGTTCCCGAGAACAATTTCTAAATATAAAAATGCGTTTGGTAACTGCAAAAAAATTTCTATTCCAAGAATAGAAATGCGTTTGGCTAACTTGTATAACTTTGTTTTTTTTTTAAAAAAAAAATTTTCAATATTTTTATTATTTTTCTTTTTCTTTTTCTTTTTTTTTTTCCTTCTTTCTCTTTTGTGGCCTGTCGCGGTCACGGCAGTGGCCGGCGACCGACTGGGCGAGGTCCAGCGAGCTCGCCGGAGCCTTGTCGGTGGCCTCAGTGGCCAGGCAAGGCTCACCTGGCCACCAAGGCCACCGACAAGGCTTGACCTCGTGCCGGCCGGTGAGGCTCAACGTCGCCGAGCCACTGCTGGGCGACGCTGACCTGGTGGTGGCCCGGCGAGGCTGAGCCTTCCTGGTGGCTAGGCAAGCTCGGCCTCGCCAGATCTAAGCGAACTCCCAAAAAGGAAGAAGGAAAGGAAAAAGAAGAGAGAAAAAAATTGTTTCTCGGAATTGTTCCCAGGAACAAGAAGCAACTTTTTTCTACTTTTTGTTTCTGTTCCCAAGAACAAAAAAATAGATTTTTTGTTCCTAGTAATAAAAGTTTTACCAAACACGTTTTTGTTCTTTTTTTGTTCCCCGAACAAAAGAACATAAATTTGTGTTCCGAGAAATAGAAACACTTTTTAACAAACAGGGCCTTACTCTCAAGCCCTTTGAGCGAGACCATGCTTGTGTCGTCGGTGGCTATCGCTTGCCAAAGAAATAGAAAGCAGCTCCTGCATCATAAAATGTCACAGGCCACCTTAGATGTTCAATCTTGATGTGTGTCTTTATTAGATTGGAAGTTGGAACTCCCATGTATTCAAGGCTTTGGAAGGCTCTTGTAATGGACCAATATTCTGAAATGAGTGGAGGTTTTTTCACCTTTAGGCCGGTAATTCAATTGATATTTTTCACGTCCAATTGTCTGAAAAAACAATTTACTGCATTAATTGAATTATCAACTTCTAATCTTTTTGGTCTGACATCTAATTGAATAGACTTCATGCGTGCATTTCCAATTAATGGAGGCTCAAGAAAACTCATTATTTTCTATACATAAAGGACAACATATTGATCAGTGTATATCAATCCCCGATTGCAGAGGATGACCGGGTGTGGTTATAATATCTGAGTTTCACAGGGTGTGTAGATGAGGCTAAACATGTCTGGACTTATTCTGCGTCAATCGTGTGATTAATAAATCATAATAGGCTCAATGATAATTAATTTTAGGCTTTACAGAATGGAACACAGTACACAATCCACTAAATTTTCTCAGATTTTTATCTTTTGCATCCAAATAAATGGCTTATAGACAGCAAAAAGAAATTCTTATCGAAAAATTTCTAATGAAAAGACAATGCCAAGCACCATGAAAATTCTTTACGAACTGTTTTTGGTGAAATGCTCATGTTCATAATTAAAAGATAAGCAAAAATGAACTACGAGCATATAATTCAACTAGATATTTCATAATATAACATAATAATTACCCAAAATTGTAATGAGTGCCGGGTAGCCAGGAGATAGCTCGTTCCTATCCCTCCTTGTATAAGCAACCCCCAATTGCATACTCAAAATGCTGTAAATGCAAATGTGATTAAGAACATATGTCAACAATGTTCAGTTGGTGAGTGAGCCAACTAAATTGCTGAAATCATTGCCACACCATCATTCTAGGGAGTTATAACACTCTCAATTGAAGCACTTCACAGCTCTGATTTTGTGTTCACAAGAATAGTTGGAACTTATATTGCACGTAACAAAGTAGTTGGTCTGCATGGACAAATTGTTCACAGTGACCGCAGTTACAAATACAATTTCGAGAGCCGAATAGGATTGTGTGATTTGCTTCTCAAATCCCCGCTTTGCCCCATGGGTGAATTGTACATGAAAAGGTTTGCAGAATTAGGAATGCATCCAGCGGTCATCACATTTAAAAAGCTACATGCAGTTCTTGCAGCAATTGGGCTGAAACCAAAGTTTTATTGAATAACATACTAGACTGAGCTCTAATTTTGAGCCGTGGTCGAGATTGGAGAACTGTTGCGATTCCTTAGATCTACTATTCCCTGCAATCCTACTGAAATTGCAGAAACCAACGCCAAGCACTCCTGAGTTCATACAACCTGGAAGAGACATGTAGATTGATTCATTCTGCAAAGTCGATATTTTTTCTGTTAAAAGCATACTCTTAAAGCTACATAAATGTCCTAAAGCCATCGCAATTTGGTGCAACTTCAAATGCATATGCTGAACATTATTAAGGGATGGGCGTCTATGATTAGCCTTTCATCTGCTTTGATCACGAGAATTTCCTCATGCTACCCTTAGAGTTCTAACAATGACTCTATAGGATGAATTCTCTACCTCTGTGATGTGCATTCATACAATTCAGTTGGCAATGCATGCCTCTTTGAATCATCCAAAACCAGAAAATTGAGGAATTGTGTGTGCATTTTTGAGTTTACTCACACAAGTAGGCACATGAATGCACACTTATAGGTGCGTATATGGAAATGATCTGGTCGTCCAAGGGAAAATAAAAAGCAGAAAAGCCATTGATCTTATACATTACCTATCCTTGTAAACCAGCTGCACGAAGTTTGTCCCTGATAAAATGTAACTGAGCTGCGACTTTTGCGATGTTCATCCGCTCTTTGCGATCTTCGACTGAGCAGGCGACCCCAATTCTATAGACCATTTGCAGACATTCGCAAGCTGCATCACCTCTGCCGGTGCCCATGTGGCTCTCCATTTCTTGAAGTAGAAGAGGATCGGTAATCTCTAGGAGTTGTTCAGGCAAGGCTTCCTTGACGAACTTATGAAGGTTAAGATTTTCTCTAAACATTTCGTTTGTTGGACTCACGCCCGTGAACATCTCAAGCAAGAGGATGCCATAACTATAAACATCGCCTTCTCTTGAAACCACACATTCCATTCCATATTCTGCGCTTCATTCAAATTGCAAATGAAAGATCAATAATAGCAGCAGAACCAATTGAGGCTGAAGGAAATAGCGTGCGCACACTTATTGCATTCTTATTGATTGTAATATGTCCGTTCGCCTTTGGAGGACAGAGGAGAGGAGACTTACCTGGAGGAGCATAGCCGACAGTTCCTCTTATACCAGCAGAGCTCATTTTCGCTTTACTGTCATCGGTGGATTCAATCACAACCTTCGCCAAACCAAAGTCTCCAACATGTCCAACCATTTCAGCATCTAGCAGGACATTGCTTGGCTTCAGATCACAATGGATAACGGGGCTTTGCAAGTAGTTATGGAGATAATCTAACGCTGAAGCAACATCGATGGAAATATTTATCCTTTGGATAAGACTCAATTTCTGCGCATTCCCATCTACATTAGCTAATGATGGACTTGGATGTAGCCAATCTTCTAGGCTGCCATTGACCATGAACTCATAAACCAAGGCCTTAAACTCATTGCCCCTGTAATCAGTGCTCGAGCATACTGTTAGGACTTTCAAAAGATTACGGTGTCGGATGTTCCTTAAAGCCTTGCACTCGGTTATGAAGCTCTTCACAGCACCATGAAGCATTAAATTAAGTACCTTCACAGCAATGATAGTTCCATTCTCGTCAAGGACTCCCTTGTAAACAGATCCAAAACCGCCGACCCCAATCAAGTTACTTGAAGAAAACCCGTTGGTTGCTTTAAGGAGAATTCCATAAGATAGCCTCAATGATGAATCATCATTGGAATTTGAAGCTAGTTCTCTTCTTTTCTTCTTCTTCTTCAACCAATGAAAATATGCAAGAGCAAGAACAAGAGTTATTCCAAGAACCCCGAAAAAAATCAAGATGGCGAACTTCCACTTAGGGATTGGTTTTCGGCCCGAGTTTCTAGAGCTGCATTTCGGGAGACGAAATTCGGGCATTCCCGCACAAAGCTTGTAATTTCCAGAGACAAAAGTAGCTGTGGCATTATTAAAGATTCCTTTAGTCGGTAATGTGCCTTCAAAGTTATTGTATGATAGATTCAGGATCTCCAAGAAGTGAAGTGCATCGAAAAACTCCGGAATATGACCAGATAAATTGTTGTGTGAAAGATCTATCTCCTTGACATTCCTCAACGTACTAATAGTTGAAGGAATGGAACCCCGAAAGAGTTCTCCTGCATATTGAGTACTTCCAATCCAACGCAACTGCCAAGACTAACTGGAATGTTGCTTTCTAACATGTTTCTAGAGACATCCAGTTGAGCCAAAAGATTCAATCTCCCGACTTCCTCAGCTAGGACACCGGAGAGATGGTTCCAAGACAAGTTCAGAAGTATAGAAAGTGATGAGAGGCCTATGATATCTGGAGGTATGGTTCCGTTTAAGCTGTTACTAGATAGATCAAGCTCCACCAAACTTTGACACTCCGATAGACGTGAAGGAATGTAGCCATGAAAGTTATTGTGATCGAGATAGAGTCGTGCTAGGTTTACTAGGTTTCCTAATGAAGAAGGAATTGCCCCAGAAAACTTGTTATATGATAATGTCAATTCCACTAGGTTATGAAGATTTCCCAAAACGGAGGGGAGCACACCTGAAAACCTGTTGTGATCCAAAAGAAGCCTTTCCAAATTGACGAGATTTCCGATTGTCCTAGGAATCATGCCAAACAATAGATTCTCGCCCAACCACAATTCTGAGAGAGTAATGGATAAATTACCAATGCACTCAGGCAATGTCCCGCCAAAGCCATTGGTTTGTATGGTCAACTCCAATAGAGTGGTGGCGTTAGTCAACGAGCAAAAGAAAGTCGAATCACTATATCCTCCGCTTCCCACATAATTAGAATCGAAGCGCAATAGTTGAAGCTTGTTTAAGCGGTCTAAAGGAGGCATTTTCCCAGAGAGTTTGTTCTCATTGGCTTGTAGCCACCTTAAAGTGGTTGCATTAGACATTGACCAAGGAACCACTCCAGTGAATTGGTTAAACGAAATAGAGAAAACCTCGATGTTTGGAAGAGCAAAGCCTATATTGGCAGGAAGATTCCCTCCTATTTGGTTTTCAAGAAGTTGGAACTGCTTTATAGAAGAAAGATTGAAGATAGATGGAGGAATTGTGCCTAACAACCTATTTATTCCTAAATCAAACCAATTGAGTTTGGTTAGTTTTCCTAGAGCTTGAGGTATCTCCCCACCCACCTCATTTTCAACGATACTGAAAATCTCTAATGATGATAGGTTTCCAATGGATGAAGGAATAGTTCCCATTAGATAGTTCTTACCTAAAGCAAGAGACTGAAGCTTCACCATAGAACCGACCTCGATGGGAATTTCTCCAACCAACCGGTTGCAAGCTAGGCGGAGCCATGTAAGGCGAGCACAACCCGACAGGTTTCTTGGGATTTCACCTTCCAATGTGTTGTAGGATAATCCCAAGACATGTAGATTGTGCAAATGGCCGACTTGTTGCGGGATTTCATGATGGAAACTATTGTTGTTGAGCATCAAGACTCTCAAGAAGCTCAAATTTCCAATGTGAGGAGAGATGGTTCCCGAAAGCTTCAAGGCTTGTAGGTCTAGCCTTGTGACTTTGCGGTGGAGGCGATCGCATGTGACACCGTGCCATCGACAGTGGTCAGTCGTATGGTTCCATGAATTCAGCGCCCCAAAAGGGTCTTCAGTTATCGCAGCCTTGAACACAAGCAACGCAAGCTTATCTGTCATATTGTTAGTTGAAAAGACTTGGCCAATGCATGGCAAAAGCACTACACAAGTGAAAAAGAGACGGCATGATGATGAGAACTCAATAGAAGACAAGTTGGGAGGTTCCATAGCACGGGAGGTGAAATCTTAATTGATACTTGAAGAATGTAAGAAAATTGAAGAGAAGGAATTTTTGGAAGTATAAACAGGTTTTGTTGTAATTTGAAAGTGCATATGCTCCGATGGAGAATATATTTGCTGAGTAGGTCTTTTTAAGTCAACTCTCGGCAGTGCACGCCAAGTTCATGAGCCATCCTGCTCCATATATCACGGCGAAGTTTTAGTATAGGGTAAAAAGACAAGAAAAGAACCCTCTTTTAATTTTTCTAAAAGAAAGATTTCCTTTTTAACTTTGAAAAATTATAATATAGCCTTTTATGTAACGATCTCACCTAATCCGATCCATTTGGACAATAGCAAAGTTTGGATAAAGTTTCGTGCAATCAGTTGATTAATTCATGGAAATTTATAGACATGACTAAGTTAGTGTTTCAAGGTAGAATAACAATTTGCAAATGGCGCAATATGTGGGTCCTAATAATCCCAGATGTCTGTGGACAAAAATGATCTCCATAGACCAATCTGGGCGATAATTTACAAAGAAGATGATCCACTAATTTTTAACTGATATTTAGGTCTTGGAGAAATCAAGAATAGGGCCAAACAAACATATGCGAAGTGTGCATATTTCTCCACACAAAACATATACCCACTCCCTATTCTCCGAAGGCGGGGTTCTTGTCATAGATCGAGGCTCTTCTTCCACTTAATGTAGTTTATAACGCAAAACAATCGCGAGATTTGTCAACACCCGTTTTGGGTGTTTTGACCCTATTGCCAGTTAGTAGGTCATGTCATAAAAAAACTGAAAAAAATTACAGAAATTTCAGTTAAGTATTAAAAATGCTTAAGCAAGTCCTATAGGTATTCGATAAATGTAAATAAAACATAAAGAAAAATAAGCACATGACTAAAGCCATTAATAATTTTATGAAGTCATCCTCTAAAATCAATTCGTATACTCCTATCCACAAAAACAGAATTAACCAGTCATCACTCTGGAAATGCACTATATGTAGATAAAATATTATGACAAAAAATTAAAATACCTCGAAAATCAAGAGGATTCCACATTGCATGTCAAAAATCCTAACCGTTCTAATGAATACTTGACTCCAACTAATCAGATTTGGAGCAGTGGAAAATTTTGATTAAAAACTCATGCAAATTCGATAATTTAGTTAGATAATTTAAAAGTTCAAGTATTTGATTAAAAATTTGGTTAGTTCAGGGATTGAAAGTGGAATTTTTTCCAAATCTCATTGTCACCCACTTACACGCCAAGAATTTGACCCTTTTGCTTTCCCCGTTTACAAAGCGACTCACTTTTCTGGGCCCAATAAACAGTTGTCTTCAACTAAAAGGAAGACTCATTGACTGTCAAGCCAACTGTTCTTCACTCCGCATGGGAAACTCACAGCCACTCTTTTAGCGAATACTTCTGTCAACCAAATTTATGATGAATGGACTCATTCAAAGCCATTAATAGAACATCTCTTTCTCATTCACTCAGGAGGGGACCGGCAGTGACTATTTTCTATATTTCCATTTCATTCAAAAGCATTAGGCAAGACACTTCGGTTAGATTTTCAAATAGTCTTCAAATGAGAACACAAGCTTTGAAAGAAAATAGTTCCGTCTCAAAAGGCACCTTGGAAGACCAAAAACCCTATCTTTCCAATTTGTCTATTTATGTTTTTTTTTTTGTAAACCCCTAGAGAGCACTGGCGCGGGGACCCACCTCCCACGGTGCTCCGCTTAAGTCACGCTATATGCGCACGCGATGACTCGAACCTCCCCCATTCCGCATTTAGAGGGTGAAAGGCCTAAATCAACGCGCCCACGGCGGGGTGGGTTGTCTATTTATGTTTTTCTACATTGGGATGAAGAAAGACTTAGATCACGCATAGCACAAATACATTGAGTAGGAATTTTCCAAACACTAAGAAAGATATCATCAAAGACTCTCCTCTTCGTTCCTTCACAACAAACAAATGCACGAATTGTAGTCCACATGGGAATGAATAATTTTGCGATAGAAATGGAGTAAACTTGATGTACCTAATAGTTATTGTGCATCCAATTAGCAACTAATACTATACATTTTTTATTGGGAAATTATCAAAAACCACCGTTAGTTTTGCCGCTATTACCGATAAATACCTTTCTTTTCTAAATTACCACCTTGTTTCCTAATTTTTCGTTGGGGATGCCAATTGGCATGTCACAGTAGTCAACAAGCTCAACGTTGGCGTCGGGCTGCAAGAAAGAGAGGGAGAGAATTGGAGAAAAAGAAAGAGCACAGAAAGTGAAAAATCAGAGATCGGAGTGGGAGGCGTGGTCAAGGGCAGAGGTGGGAGTGATGATGGATCTCGATAACCTTTGGCGTTGTCCATAGATTGCGGGGCATCATCCAACGGTGGTGGGCGGTGATTGCTGGAGAGGACTAAAACTTTGTGAGTTGGGGGCTCAATGAGGGCTAGCGTATTTTATGTGCTTGATATGCAAAAGTGATATATAAAAAAGTAGAGGATGAAAAGTGGTAAAAAAAGACAGGCTCTCATGCACCAATTTCAAAAGAGTAATTGATTTTTACAGAATCACGAACAGTAATTTGTTTTGTAACGTAAATCACATTTAGGAGATGAAACCGAAAATAACCGAAGAATAATTTTTATGCGACAAAAATTGCTTTCCACTATTAATTATTTTGATGGACCTTCTTTCCTTAAGGTCCTTCTTGACTGAATAGAATAGGTCGTGGAGGTTAATTTTGATGGAATAATGTTAATGATACTTCTCATTTTAGTTCCAAAACCAATAGGAACAATCATGGTGGGAAATAAAACAAAAGCATGAAATATCTCAGCTTCATTTTATTGTTCCATCTATCCACCTGCGCTGCTACTCATATTAGGGTACAGAAATGGCAATTCTACTAGCTCCGTGGATCTTCAAACTAATTTCCTCTTCTTGATGTGAGTCTTATTGATAGAAGGTATTGGATTATCACAGTCTTGCTTAAATGGAAAGATCAGACCAATGTTCTGTGACTAATTCTTGAAACTCATTCCTCTAATAGCCATTTGTAGTAACAAGTCCTTGCCTCTGCATGTTTCTCTAGTAGCTATCACTCAAAAAGCTCATGCTACTTTTTAGCTAACATGGCATTTCCAGACTCTTTAAATTCTATAGGAATCTGTATCTTCAGAATTTAAATCACAGAAGGGAACCATGTCAAAGACTTCAGCTGGAATAAGCAGCACTAATCCAATAGAAGTATATTTTACACAGCATGTACCTATCTCGGCTTTTGCGCAAAGATCAAGTATATTTTACACTACATAATGTGAGTTTCAAGCCATGATTCATAGATGCATGAGAAGAGTGATGTGTGGATGCTTGTCCCACTGTGCCATGAGAGCTGCACCTCCGTGGAGCTTCGGAGTACCCTGGGTAGTCACAGCAAAAATCTGGAATTCAAATTGGCCTTTTTATTGCATCTGTGAAACCCTGAAATCACTAACTCATAAACAGCAAGCTCTAAATTGAGTATGCAAACGAAAGAACATAATCTAGTAAGTATAGTAGAAATACACTATCTTTTATGTTACTTTAGCTATTGCAACTACCGATTAATGAATTATGTCCATAACTTTTTTTTCCTGTTCATAACTGGTGACAGTGTAATTGCACCAAGGGCATATCACTTCATATGTTTTTATTTTTCAGTAATGAATCTCATGAATGTGCAAAAAGATGGCAATAAGTCTGCCTACCACCGACGTACGCCAAGAATTTGAGCCTTTTACTTTCTTTTTTTTTTTTTTTTTTTTTTTGAGATTTGATCGTTTTCCTTTTCCCAGTTATAGAGCGAGTCACTTTACTGGGCCCAACAACCGGTAATTTACAACCAAAAGAAGACTCATTGATTGTCAAGTCAACTATCAATAACTAGAGACCTAAAAAAAAAAGCTATCAATGGCTGACCTTGACTCAACATGGGAGGGCTTGTGGTGCTCTTTTCTCTCGGCCACTTTCTGAGCAAATGCTTGTATGGACCACATTCACATATGAAGCGAGTCAATCACGGTCGTGGATAGAACATTTCTTTTTCATCCACTCAGGGTGGGGCGGATACACTTGCGTGACAAGTGACTAATTATATTTTTTATTGTTAATTTCATTTGAAAATAAAAGCATTTTTTTAAAGCTAGAATTTGAAAACAAAAGCATTAGACAAAAATCATCAATATATATCTTGAGAATTGTCTTCAAATGATAAAAGAGTAATCAGAAAGAATCACTATAACTATTTTTTCTGATGGAAACACGATAGATCGAAAATGAGAACATGGGGTTTGAATATAAACAATTTTTTAAATGAGTCATTTTCCTTTGTCGAGATCCAATACATGAATGAAAGAAGCAATGTTTTACTAACCACTTCTTTTTGTTCTTCTCGAAATTATTACATGGCTCAACTGATTCAACAACTAAATCAGTGCAGTTATCGTATTATTAGTCTAGGGTTTATCTTTTTAACCATAGGTATTCTTTCGGGAGCAGTATGGGCTAATGAGGCATGGGGGTCATATTGGAATTGGGACCCAAAGGAAACTTGGGCATTTATTACTTGGACCCTATTTGCGATTCATTTACATACTCGAACAAATAAAAATTGGGAAAGTTTAAAAGTTTCGCCTCAAAAGGCACCTGCAAAGACTGCAAACCTTAGCTTTCCAAATCAATTGTTTCTATTTTCTACAATTGGGTAAAGAAAAACTTAGAGGACGCATAATAAAAAGGAATTGACTTGGAAAGCAATTATTATTCTATGTGCAATTTCGTTTCTTTTGCTTGTCTCTTAGAAAAAGGGTGGAATGCTCAATCAAGGAGTGCCTATTCATAGAGAGAAATCATTAGGTGACAATTTAATTTACCGTGAGAATAATAGTCTACTATGGACACAAAAATTCAAATAACAAATAATTATAAATTGTTTCTTTTAAGAATTTGTGACTTATTACAAGCTATTATTCTCATTGTAACTCAAAGGCTAAAACCCATTCCTAGAATGGCCATTCCATTCCTTGGAAAAATGTAAACAAAATAATTTAACACAAATATTTCAAGTGTAATCTTGAATTTTTTTCCTTACACATTATAATATTTTAAGACATTTTGATACTATCCTTTCCATCCCAAAATCTTTCAAGCACTTGAAAAGATATCATCAAATTTTCTCCTCTTTGTTCCTTCACAACAAACAAACACAAGAATTGCATTTACTTATTCCGTTTCTTTCTATTTCATTTCGTCATACCAATTGTGGTGCTATGCTACACAAGACATATAATTTCTTCCTCTCATATATGACTTAAAATTTGCTCACATTAGAATAAATAATTTTGTGAAGGAAAGGGAGTAAACTTAATTTTTCTAATTGTTATTGTGCATCCAATTAGCAACTGGTACTACACAAATTTTATTGGGAAAATATAAAAAAACCACCATTACTTTTGCCGTTATTACCAATTAACATCATTTTTTTAAGCTATCGTATTGCCTCCTAATTTTTCATTGGGACGCTAATTTGCACGTCACACTAGTCAAAAAGCTCGACGTGGCCGTTGGGCTGCAAAAAGAAAAGGGAGAGAGTTAGAGAGAAAGAAAGACAGGAGCACAGAAAGCGAAAAAATCAGTTACTAGAGTGGGAGACGTGGTCGAGGACAATAGTTACAAGACTTGATATTTCGATGGAGAATATATTTGTTTAAGAGGTCTTTATAAGTCAAATCTCAGACGTGCACGCCAAGGTCACGAGGCATTCCACTCCACGGCAAAGTTATAATATCCCAATAAAAAGGCAAGAAAAAGAACCCCTTCAACTTTTTAAATAGGAGTTCTCCCTTACCGGCCAAAAAAAAAAAAAAAAATAGGAGTTCTCCCTCCCTTTAGTGTAGCTCCTAACACAAGATAGTCGCAAGATTAGTCAACACCCGACTTGGGCGTTTCGATCCCATTGTCTGTTTAGTAGGTTACATGATTAAAAAAAAAAACCAAAAAAAAAAAAAACACATAAATTTAAGTCGAATACAGTAAATGCTTGAGCAAGTCCTATAGGTACTCGATAAAGCAGAGCAAAGTCATCCAAGAAATGAAGAAAAATCAGGACATGACTAAATCCATCAATCAATTATGAAGAGATCCTTTAAAATCAACTTGCATTCTACTATTCACAAAAATAGAATTCAATTGTCTTCATATGGGCTAAATGTGCTATATCTACGTAAAATATTCATAAAAGAATATTAAAGTACCTTGAAAATTTAATAGATTCCATATTATATTATCCGTCAAAACTCTTGCTGGTTTCGACAATTACTTTAGCTCTAACTCATCGGATTTGGAGCGGTAGAAACTTAATTAGACAGCTCATGCAAATTCAATGATTTGATTAGACAAGTTAAAAGTTTAAGTATTTGATTAGAAACTTGCGTTAATGTAGGAATTAAAAGTGGAATTTTATCCAAATCTCATTTCCACCCAGGTACGCCAACAAGCGAAGAAGTACCGACACTTTCCGGAAGCCTTCGTGTCATGTCCGACACGCTCCGATATGTTCCGACACGTGGTCAACGAGTGTTGAAAAATCCGACACGTGGTCAACTATTCCCGAGACGCCGACACGCGAGTCCGAAATTCCGACACGCGATTTCGACACGCACGGGGTTAATTTTAAAAAAATTTTAATACTTAAGGAGTCAAAATATAAATATATGAAAAAATAATGAAAAAAACAAAAATAAATGGGAAAAAGAAAATTCTTACTCTAAAGTTTCTCACTTATAAGTTCTGATCTTTCCGTGAGTGACGATGGAACGCCCCTCTTCTCGTCGGCATCGTTCCATTGCCCCCACATACTTAAAGTTATAATTTTTTTTGCTTCTTTCCGCAGCTTGCGAGTCATCTTTTATGTTCTATGTTATTGGCTTATAAGTTATCTCTCACATTTTCCGTGACGAATTTAGTGATTTCCTTTTCTTTTGGTCATACTTCGAGAGTTCTTGTCCTGGATTTTCATTTTTCTCGAACCTTGTTTTGCAGAGGAGCTCCAAGCTAGTCTATATCATGAACTCCGAACTCTATCTAGGACTATAAGAAATCTCACTAATCTCCAACAAGTATAAGAAAACATGACATGTTCCTTCAAGTTTTACTCTTTCATGTTTGCAATTTTTGAATTTCTCGTTCAATCTCTGTCAAATTAAAACAATGAATGATATTAACAAATGTTGGATTAATATTTTTAGTATAAATTAATTCTATACTCTTTTTATCATTATTTATTTATTTTTGCATTTATATATAAATATATATTTAATATATAACGTGTCGGAATGTGTGAGAATTCTTTATTTTTTGAGAAATAACATGTCGGCGTGTCGGCGTGTCGTATCATATCTTGTCGCGTGTCACGTGTCCGTGACGGTGCTACATAGCCAACAAGTCGACCCTTTTACTTTCCTCAGTTGTAGAGTGAATCACTTTACTGGGCCTAACAAGCAATGGTTTTTAAAAAAAGAAGACTCGTTGACTTAAGTCAACAATCGATGACTAACCTTGACTCAGCATGGGAAGGTTTCTGGTGCTCATTTCTCTCAGGCACCTTCTGAGCAAATGTTTATATGGACCTAATTCGTGTATTAATCAAGTCAATCACAGTTGTGGATAGAACATTTCTCTCTAATCCACTCAGGACGAGGCGGACACACGTGCGTAATAAGTGACTAATTATGCTTTCTATTGTCAATTTCATTTGAAAACAAAAGTATTAGACCAAAAAAAAACATCTATCAATATTTTGAGAATTGTCTTGGAATGATAAAACAGTAATTGAAAAGGAAAATTGTTAAAACATTTTTCTCAAACGGAAACACGATCGATCGAGAATGAGAACATGGAATTTGAAAGCAAAAAGTTCCACCTCAAAAGGCACCTACAAAGACTACAAACCCTATCTTTCCAAATTGACTATTTCTACTTTCTACATTTGGGTCAAGAAAGAACTTAGAGGATGTGTAATAAAAATGTATTGACTTGGAATGGTCAGGGATAAGTGCACTACAAGTTTTAGAACTTGTCAGAAAAGTGTAATTGAGTCTTAAAAGTTTTAAAAAATGCAAACAACTGATAAAACTTGTTATGAAAGTGCAATCGCGTTCTAAAATTTGTTACAAAATCGCAATTGTTACAAAAGTACAATCAAGTCCTAAAACTTTTAAAAAGTGCGATTCGTGGAAGGACTTAATTGGACAAATTTGACAAATTTTAGAGTTTGATTGCACTTTTTGAAAAGTCAATTGCATTTTTGTGATAAGTTTTATAACTTAATTACTTTTTTTGAAAATTTTAAGAATCAATTACACTTTTGTGACAAATTTCAAAATTTTTAGTGCATTTGTCTCAGATTGTTGTTCCGCGTGCATTTTCGTTTCTTTGGCTTGTTTCTTAGAAAAAGGTGGGAATGCTCATACGAGGAGTGCCTATTCCTAGAATGGCCATTCCATTTCTAGACAAAATATTAAGAAAACAATTTTACACAACTATTTCAAGTGTAATCTTGATTTTTTCCTTACACATTATAATATTTTAAGACATTTTAGACATTTTGATGCTATCCTTTCCATTCCAAAATGTTCTCAACACTAGAAGAGACATCGTCAAATTTTCTCCTCATTCCTTCGCAACAAACAAACACAAGAATTGTATTTACTTATTTTGTTTCATCCATTCTCTCATTTCATTCTATTTCATTTCGTCGCACCAAATATAATGTTATGTCACACAAGACATATACTTTCTTTCTCTCATATGTGGTGCAGAATCTGCTCACATTGGAATTAAAAAAAATTGAGATAGAAAGGGAGTAGACTTAGATTTTCCTAATTGTTGCCGTGCATCCAATTAGCGACTAGTACTCCACATTTCTTATTGGGAAAACATCAAAAACCACCGTTACTTTTGCCAATATTACCAATTAAAATCATTTTCTAAAATTATCGCATTGCCTCCTAACTTTTCATTGTGAATGCCAATTTGCACGTCACACTAGTCAACAAGCTCGGCGTGGGCGTTGGGCTGCAAAAAAGAGAGGGGGAGAGTTAGGGAGAAAGAAAGACGGAGTACATAAAGCGAAAATCAGTTACCAGAGTGGGAGTCGTGGTCAAGGACAGTAATGGGAGTGATGACGGAGCTCGATAAGCAGGGGCTAGTCATAGGTTGTGGGGCAGCATCCAACGGTGGCGGGTGGTGACTGATGGTTGGTAAGAGCATTAAGCTTTGTCATTGGGGGCTAGCATTTCTATGCTTGGTGTTTCCTGGAAGGGATGTGGGATTTTGTCACATGCAAAGTGATATCTTTTAAAAATAGAGGATGAAAAGTGGTAAAAGAGGGATTAGTATTATTCCCTTCATTATTATAGATTGTTCCCACTTTGGGCCTGCGCAAGTGGTTTAGTGAGGTTTCACAACAGTAAAAGCCATTCAAACCCAAAGCTTTTGTTATTGGCGTGCTGGGTTCTGGATATGTCTTATACCTTTGTCCACCGCCTTTGTGTCATTGCCTCTGCTTTAGCGACTAAGATGTGAGATTTATATTTCTCTGGAGATTGCTTTGACAACAGCCTCCAATCCTTTTATTTAGGCTCTAGGCAAATTGCACAATTTGTAATCCGCTTTTAGATGCATTTCACGGGGTTGAGTTCGATAATGGAAAAAATGGAAGGCTGAATGAGATCACGGGAGACTGAACTTGTGTACCTAGATGAGATGCGTGGCTACGTGGTTTTACAAATTATGTTCACAAAGGAAAATGGCAAGGATAGAAAAGGATGAAGGCTATGAAAAAAGCGAAGATGAAAGCCTAATGGACTCATGTACCCAAAGGACAAAGGTGAAGAAGAAATAGAATCCAACAGTTTCAAAATAGCGCTAGAGTTTGAAGATTAAGAAATTGGTTGCCCACACCCACACAACGTGTAGCTATCTTCCGGCCGGCCCACCTTTTATGGAGAAATTATTCAGAATAAAAATTATTCAGAATAAAGTGTAGAAAATAATCGAGACTAGCTTCAAGAGTAAAGATACCGAGGTGAAAGAAACGTGCAGAATCCCACGCACTAGTTATAAAAGAGTTAAATGATTTTTAGAGAACCATGGATAGAAGTTTGTTTTGAAAGGAAAACAAATTAATTTACGAGATGAAATCGAAAGTAAACGAAGAACTATTTTGATGTGACAGAATTGGTTTTCTAATGTTAATTGCAATCATAGACTTTATATTCAGCTCTAATGTTGATTTCTCTTGACTAAAGAAAATCAGTAATCACGGTTAAATTTGGTAGAGTAGCGTAATGATTGGGGCTTCTTCTAATTTGTATTTCCAAAACCGAGAGGAACAATAACGGTGCGAAGTAGAAAAGAAGCATGTACTTTTTCTACTTTATTTTATTGTTGCGCCCATCTCCCTGCTCTTCTACTCAAATTAGGGTTTAGGAATGACGATTCGACCAGTTTTGCAGGTCTACGGACTTCTTTCCCCAGCTTGATATGAGCCTTGTTGATAGAAGGTATTGAGTTGTTACATAAAGTCTTGCTTAAAAACAAGACCAGAGCACTTTTCTATGACTGGTTCTTGAAAACTCATCCACAAGCTGCAAATGCTATTACATGTACAAGCCCCTAATAGCCATTTGTAGTAACAAGGATTTGCCTCTATGTTTTCTCTAGTACCTCTCACTCAAGAAGCTCATAAAACTTTTTGGCTATCATGGCATATGAAGATCTCTATTTTGAACCTTACCAAAAAAAAAAAAAAAAAAAAAAAAAAAAAAGATCTCTATTTTCAGTACTTGAAGCACAAAAGTGAGCCATGTCAAAGACTTCGGCTGGAACAAGCAGAACTAATCCACTTGTAGTATATTTTACACTGCATGTACCTATCTCGGCTTTTTCGGAAAGACTGACTATATTTTACACTTTGTAATGTAAGTTTCAACCTATGATTGGCAGATGCATGAGAAGTTTGATGTGTAAATGCTTAACATACTGTGCCATGAGAGCTGCTTCTCTGTGAAGCTCCAATATACCCTGGGTAAGTCACAGCAAAAAATCTCGAATTCGGACTGGCCTTTTTATTACATTTGTGAAACCCTGCAGAAATGGAAATCACTAACTCATAAACAGTGAGCTTTAAATCGAGTATGCAATACAAAAAATGGAAAAACAATCAAACAAACCTAGAATGAAAAGTAAAAATACATAATCTTTTATGTTATTTCAGCTGTTGAAACTACTGATTAATGAAATCTGTCCATAAATGGTGACAACGTAGATGCACTGAGGGCATGCCACTTAATGTATTTATATTTTTCAGTAATGAATCTCAAGGATTTGCAAAAGATGGCAACAAGTTATTGGATATTAATTGCAGCAGAAGCTTTCTCAGGGCCTTCAATCCTGCTTTTCTGAAATGAATAGCATAAATTTTTCAGATTCTGGTGTGAGTCGAAAATCTCTTTGAGGAGGTGTGTGCTCTTGTAGTTTGCTTTCCATAATCTATATGTCTATCGCATGGGGCAATATTCAATTGGGGATTTGATGTTCGAACATCTCATTCATGCTTTCTACTTTGTCACCAGCTTCTATTAAGTGAGGATGACATCACATATTTTTTACCTCATTAAACTTGAAAAGCTAAGGGCATGAGTCTCTTCGAGGGGGTTGGCTTTTGTGCGG
This sequence comes from Eucalyptus tenuipes, assembly GCA_014182365.1. Taxonomy (NCBI): domain Eukaryota; kingdom Viridiplantae; phylum Streptophyta; class Magnoliopsida; order Myrtales; family Myrtaceae; genus Eucalyptus; species Eucalyptus tenuipes. Next base: position 24,163,774 of record CM024544.1, on the reverse strand, counting down.
CATTCTCTGAGGTCTGAGAACCACCAGCCTTCAATTTTCTAAACCTGTTCCATAGAAGGAAAATATTCAGCAAAATTGAAAATAATATATGCTCAGGCACATTAAATGTAGATCATTTTCTTTGGCAAGTAGCAGATCTCCTATTTTATGTGCAACGTCAACGGAAAGATAAGATCTATATTTGGCATGGAGCCACAAATACACGCCAATTTGAAACCACTGGGAATAAGGACACTAACAGTGTCATAACTTTAGTGAGGTGTTTTTTTCAGTGCCATAACTTTTCAAGCAAACATTCGAGTATCATAACTTATAAGAAAGCATGTTGTTAAATTACGTAAGCAATCTTCTTGCCGGAAAATCCTATGTGGCATTGATTTTTGGCAAGGCATGTCGAATTATTTAATATTTAATAAATGCCACGTAGGAATTCCAAGCAAGGAATATCGCAGATGTAACTCAAGTGATTGGTTTTTAAAAGTTATGACACTTTAATTGACAGCTTGGAAAGTTATGGCATCAAAATGAATATTGTATGAGAATTATGGTACATTCAGTATCCTTTTCCCAAACCATTGAGATGTCAATCAGAAACAAATGTATGCATCAATCTCAAGATACTATATCATATCAACCATTTCAAGACCAAATTATACTTTGAAAGGCTATTGGTAACATCAAGGCAGGTATATCACAATTTCTGTAAGTTTTAAATGTACAGAAAAAGATTATGCTATGTTTAAATTCTACAGACGACCTATGTGGAGAGTGAAGTAAGCTCACAGGGGAAAACGAGGGCCACCCAATTACGGTAGCATCATTCAAGAAGAAGAATAACGGGATTTCCTGCTAGCTTTGAATTAACAAGAGGAGCTGCTGCTTTTAAGAATTCTTCCGACTTAAAACTAAGGCAAATGTTAACTACACACTAAGTTAGGAAAATCAGATTTTTGAGGACTATCAGTGAATTTAGCTTCTATCTTATGTAGTATAGACAGGAAAGGTTAATGGAACCACATGCCCATATAAAGACAGGAAGAAAAATGTTTTACAAGAAAGAGACTCAGCATTTCCATAATTTCAAATTCGAGAGGTAGATGACATTTTTCCCGGTCAGGACAACACTATAGCTGTAGCTATGAGAGGCTTTTAAAAGGATATTGTGGGTTACATAAAGAAAAGGTGAGTTGTCTCTCCCCTATGTATTCTGCAATCCAACCTTTTAAACAATGACCGCTCTAGTTAAAGTTAGAAGGTTGAAAAGAAATACTCAATGATCAAAATAAAGCACCTGTCAAAGAAGCTGGAGCCAGCAGAAAGCCTTCTAGAATCATTAGTAGGCTTCAGCTTCACATCCACGGTGGTAGCTCTGTTGTGAGCAAAGGACGAAGTATTAGTGGAGGCACTCGCATTACATTTGGTAGAGCTAGATATATTAGCTCCACTTTCAATGTCCTTCGTAGCACAAGTGGCCGCATTGTGAGAATTGTATCTTGCTCCACGAGTCTTCAGTCCTTCACTATCTTGGGTTTTGCTGTTCCATCTGACGGTTGGGTAAGCAGATTTCACAGTGCTCCCATGCAAAATCTTTTGTTCCTGGACTAACCGTCAGATCCTTTTTTATTGGCGTACTCTTTTGTCGCTCACATCCTTAAATTCAAAAGATTTTGCATGCGAGCACTGTGAAATCTGCTTACCCAACCGTCAGATGGAACAGCCTAAGCCACAATATTCAAATCATACAGGGCACCTGCAGATCCACCCATATCCATGCATGCAGTGCATGCATAAGGCACATGCGGTTTGGCCTGTGTGCACAAGCACCCAGACACCAGCATGACAAACAAAAAAGCATACGGCATGCCTGTGGCACCCATGCCCCCAGAGAGAGAGAGAGAGTCTGCAAGGCCAACCAATTAACATGGCCTGTTTCTCTGCTGAAGCAACATGACAGGAACATAAGCTTCAACAATATTAATATTGGCCGTAATTTGTGGGGTCGAATTAATTGACATCAACATCTCAATTGAACTTCCTTTTCAGTAAAAGCATGGATAAATCTTTATTGCCATAAGATGGTGTGGGCCAAGATAAAAACAGATGCACTAACAGAGAGTTTAAACTTTAAGGTCCCTCAACTTTGAACAACAGTTGTTCCGTACAATTTACACTTGGCTCATGATCAAGCCAATTTCATAAAAGTTTCTCTAATTGAAACTAACAAGTTTTCCAGCTCCAGTTTACCGCTGGGACAACATCATCTTGAGCAATGTGGTTGAGCTTCTGATGCACTCTTACTACATGATGCAACTCATGCCTCACGGTTCATAATCCAAAGCACCTTGACAAGAATTAGAAAAACTTGCTGTCCTTTCCTAACAACATATCTACTGGAAATCATAGGAATTAAAAGTTTAAGTGTGTCTCAATTTCATGTCAATTCTCTGGCAGATTGTGGTGATGATATAGCTAGACAATCAAATTGGCATGAAAATAATACAATAGGTGCTTTATGCACCAAAAGTTAATTCCCATCTTAAAGTTTTATGCCAATACAACCTCAAACTGGATATTGTCATATCTTTCTCCCCTTTCAACATAGATAGATGGAAAGAAGATCAGTTTACAAAATGCTCAAAAATCCTTTCCCTTTAAAGCCAATTCTTGTTATAAAGAAGATGCCGATATTTGAATGCTTCTGTTCTTTTAGGCTAGAATCAGTTGGGAAGAGGAAAATGTTGCCAGCTAAGGGGTTGTTTGTTGATTGAGCATTATGTCCGGGTAAAGCGAACCACTCAGCTTGGTTCAAGACCATCAGTTTGAGAGGAATCAGCACATAAAACACAAAGGACCAAGCTAAAGGATTTTAACAACCTACCTCATGGACTAACACCTGCTTCATTGCTGCTGGTAGTATGTGATGGTCCTGTTTAGCGCAGAGAAGAACACTTTCAGAACTATATATTAACAATTACAGAGCATGCGAATTAGGACATTTGATTCAGAACTCTTATTTTGAAGTTAACATAATTATGAATGGGGGGATCAAAACCAAGGGAAGAGGAACCTGAGATAGCTTCTTCTTTCAGATTACCCAGTGGACCAGAAATTGTGTTCTTATATGTGATAGAATAAGACAGCATCATGCTAACCAACTGATTCAGATCATTCTTCTCCTTCTCTGACAATAAGTGCATTGCCACCTGAGAGAAGTCCAAAGTCCTATTAAAGACCATAGCAACAAAGCAACAAGGAATCTGTACTTGCACTGAAGTTGTTCTTCACTTCTTTGCATGTAGAAGCTGATGACAATAAGTGTCAGCTGTCAACTTGTATAAGTACCAGCAGTTGTGGAATTGTGAGGGGTGGTAATTCATCTGTCCTGATATTACAGTCGGTTATTTGTCATTTTGTGCCATCACTAAAATGTATCAACATGATTTCAGAGTGTTTTCTATATAAAATGGACGAAAATGTGAATATTCATGTCAGTTTCGAGTTAAAATGTGTCATGCCATGCTAAGATTGGGTTACTCTTGTTAAGACTAGGGATACCATATGCTCTGCTAGGACCAAAAGCTGGTATGGAAAAGTTTTCGCAAAAATGTGCTCTTCCCCCAATTAGAATTATTGAACAATTATTGAATAATCATTTGGATCTAAAATAAAGAGCACACTGATCTCGTAGCTACATTTAAAATGAAGCCATAAACTCTCAGAGGACCCAAAAATGAAGCTGACCTTGTGATATTATATCCAACTACCCTGATAAAGAAATTCCATGAATTCTTACTAAGTTATTACATTTCACGATTTAACAATAACAATCAGAAGTACACAAAAATAATCAATGTGATATCAGCAATTCTCGAGCATAAAGTACACCAACGTATGAATAATTCTTGCGTGGATTGTAATTCTAATTCAGAATTTGATGTTGGTCTTTGATGTAATACACCTCTACTTGCTCTTTGCTAATGACGCTATTGTTTTAGTCGGAAATGATGATCATTTACTGAATATTTAATGTGTTATTTTTTGCTTTGAAGATGTTTCTGGCCTTAGGATTGATAAGTGAAGTCATGCCAGTGGGCCATTGTTGAAAGTTTTAAATACTCATGGATGATTTAGATGTAAAGTTGAAAGCCTTACTCTGAAATTTCTTGTTCTCCCTTAGGGTGCTCCTTTTAAAAGTGCCAGTGGAATGGCAATCTCAAAACAATAGAAATTCATAGAGTAGTTGAAAGAGGGCCTATCTCCCAAAAGGTGGTTGAGTTACTCTATGTTTACATAGCCTAATTAGTTTGATATGATGCATAAAGCTGACCAAAATTAGTAGAATAAGGATTGAGTGGTTGTCGTTGTAATGCTCAATTATACCTAAAGTTGTATGTGTTCAAATAGAAGTAAGATATGAAAGCTTCCATTTTACAAAGAGAAAGCACTCTTGAGTCCCATGAATCAAAACATCTCTACATCAAGCAATTCACTCAATTTGTATTCCCCTGAATAAAGGGAAAGCACTTTATAGTCTCAGAATCGAAACAACTTTAGATTAGGTAATTCAATGGTTCCGCATTTTCTTACATATATAATATGATCACTTACCTTTATGTGTCAATTTGATTAGATTATAGGACACTCCAATCCTCGCATAGTCCTACACTCATATCTGAGTTCCTAATATACATTGAACCGACTCAAAAACCTTGGTCCAAGTACATGTCGTAGTGTGGAGCGGAAGATTTAAGTTACCTATTACATCTGACAAATGTAGTTTGGGGAGGTAGAAGGCAAACCCAAAAGTTTATATATTGGTAGAACAAGAGGTTTAATAAACCAATCTTCTCTCTTACCTTCAGTAAAATATCTGTTAATGCCATTACAATAAGATCTAATAGACAATATCAAGATATTAACAGCTCTACTACGGAAGTTTTTTTTTTTTTTTTGGTAAAAGTAAGGAATATATTGGGGAAGGCCAAACTGTACAAGCGAAACGATTTTAAAAACTTGCACTCAAGATGAACATGCTCATTATGAGTGGAAGGAAGTGGCGAGAAAAAGGTCAAACGGCTACAACAAAAACCCCAAAAACGAAAGTGCCAGGCAGCAAAAACGACCGCCAGTCAAAGGCAACCAACAAAGACTAATAGCTTAGACAGGCGGTTGAAGATCTCTAGACGAGAAGATAATGGGGTCTAAATCCCAAGAGCGTTGCAGCCTTCTGTTTCTAATGGAGTCCTCCACATTCCTGAAGGTGACAGCCTTGTCCTTGACGACTTGAAGGAGGTGCTTCTTCATGGTCGGAACAGAAAGTGTCTCCCCTCTGAAGAGAATATTGTTCCCGTTCTTCCAGATGATATGGCAAAGAGCACCAAAAGCAAAATGGGCAACACACTTATAAAACTCCTTGCCCAAAAGCAAGGTTATGGCCCAGCAGATATTCTCCTCCCAAGATCTGTTCCGCCAAGGAAGGTTGCACCTGGCCGCCCAAAAGAAAGCCAAACTAGCCGTAATGCGGCACTAAAAAAAAACGATGATCTATAGAGTCAGGTGTGTCATTGAAAAAGGAGTAGGAAGCAGCATCAATCCTACCATATGACATAAGGAGAGATTGAGTAGGAAGCCTACGCTTAGTGATGAGCCAAAGGTGGAATTGGTACCGAGGCAGAATGGCATTGTTCCAGATGAAGTGATGCCAATTGACACAAGCCTTCTTCCTCCTTAAAGCCTCCCAAGCCGAGCCGACCGAGAACACGCCCGACTAGTCCTCAAACCAACAAAAACGATCCTGGCTCCCAGACAAAGAGGGGAGAGGCGAATCCTAAGACTCTAATACCGACCTGATAGCTTGTCCATCGTCAAAAAAGAGATCTGCCACCGTGGCCTGTCAAGAGAGACCGGAATTGTAGATGAGTGAATATGAAAAATATAAGTTTAAAGGGCCCCTAGGGTGCTAGTTGTCAAACCAGAGTGACACTGATAGGACATCCCCTATCCTCCAAAAGAAGCTAAGCCGGATTTCTATCCTGAGTTGAAGAAGCTTCTTCCAAGCCCAAGAGCAAATAGTTAGCTTCTTCAAAACCCATAAATTCCTCCTTTTTAAGAAGGTCGAGTGGACCCACTTGCACCATAAGAACTCCTTATCTGAAAACAAATTCCAAATATGTTTGAGCATGGTCGCCTTGTTGCACTCGCGCAGTCTCCGGATACCAAGCCCGCCCTCAGCTTTAGGGAGGCACACATCCTCCCAAGAGACCTTGGCACCCCCTCTGCCCAACTTGGGGCCTCTCCAAAGGAATTATCTGAGAATACGCTCAATCTGGTCCAAATTTGACATAGAAAGAATAAAAACACTCGCCCAATAGGCCTGAATGGCATGAAGAACTGACCTGATCAATTGTAGATGCCCAACAAAAGACAGAAAACTATGGGTCTAGGATTGCACCCTCGCTGTGATGCGTCTGACAAGAGCAGCACAATCCGACTTTCCCAACCTTGACATGATAATCAGTACTCCCAAGTAATGGACCGGCAAGTTCCCTTCTGGAAAACCAAGCTCCAGCAGGATTTGATTCCTTAGGGATGGCGAGCCTCCAGATAGGAACACCTTGCTCTTTCTTGAATTTGGTTGCAAGCCACTCCAAGAAGAGAAGGTCTAGAGTCCTTCCTTGAGGAGCGTCACAGAAGGTAAGTGTCCTTCGCAAAAGAGAAAAACATCATCTGCAAAGAATAAATGTGAGAGGGAAGTGGGTCTGCACCTTCAAAAGAATCTAAAATCCGGGTGTAGCGAGCATCTCTCAAGTAGCCCAGAAAGCACCTCCATAACCAAAGTAAATAAAAAAGGGAGATATGCGATCACCCTGACGCAGGCCACGCCCACTAGGAAAGAAACCATGAAGCTCCTCGTTCAACGCAATGGAAAATCAAGATGTCCAAACACAAGTCATGATGAGCTGCACTAGACGATCAGGGAAACGAAAAGCAAGGAGCACTCTCAAGAAACCGCCAATCCACGGTATCATAGGCCTTTCTAAAGTCTACCTTATTCACACACTTGGGAGTATAAGGCTCTAAATGGAAGCTGGAAAAGAGTTCCTATGCCAAAAGGATATTATCCCTGATCTGTCGTCCTTTAATAAAAGCACTTTGAGACGGGCTCACCAGATCCTTCAGCGCTAAAGCAATCCTACTTGCCAATACTTTTGTAATAAGCTTGTAGATAGTGTTGCAACATGCAATAGGTTTGTATTCGTCAACGGAAGACGCATTAAGAACCTTCAGCACCAAAAACCAAAATGGTATTGTTGACTTCCTTTAAGAGTCTTCCCGAGGTGAAGAAATCCCTGACGGCTGCCGTTACCAGCTGACCAACCGTCCCCCAGTTCTCCCTAAAGAACTCAACTATGAAACCATCCGGTCCCGGGGCCTTACCCTGAGCTAGAGAAAAGAGAGTGTCTCAAATCTCGAGGTCAGAGACAGGCCGAGCAAGAGAAGAGAGATGGTCATCGTTGAGTTGAAAGCGAATGACCTCTCGGATCTCCGAAACTAGAGGTGCTTCCCACTCCAACCGAGGCAAGAGGAGGTCCTGGAAGTATTCCACAAAGTGTTGCTGGACTAGCTGCGGCTTAGTAATTTGGTTACTCAAGGTATCCATTACAAAAAGAATTATGTTTCTCATCCGTCTCTTATTGACATAATGGTTGAAGAACTTCGTATTCCGATCGCCCTCCTTAAGCTACCTGATTCTAGCTTTTTGTCTGAAGAATGACTCCTGTTGAGAGCGAAGCTCCAAGAAGGTACGACGTTGAGACTTCTCTAGCTCCGCAAGCTCATCACTTGTAGGATCTTGAAGGAGGCCAAGCTGAGTCCGATTCAAAGCCTTCCTCGCCTCAAAAGTCCTAACGGAAATATTGCCAAAACAATCTCTATTTAAGCGCTTGAACCGACTTTTCAAGGCTTTCAACTTGCACACAAGCCTAAACATAGGTACCCCTACTCCCGGAGCCTCTGTTGACACCTAAATTTTGGGCAACCCATTTAGTCATTTATTGCATAGAAAATTAGGGATTAATTTTTAAGCCCTAAAAAAAATAATATTAATTGCTTAGCATATAATTTTAGGTGCATTCATTTTTTATTTATAGCATTCGCATTGGATTGACGATGGTGAATGGACTCGAACGAATGGTTTTAAGCTTACTAGATATGAAGGCATTTTATTCTTCGATGTGACATTTCTTTATTTCAAGCAAGAAATGAATGTCTTTGTCCAATATTTGGAGGAAAATTCACAATCGGAACAAGACCAAAAGAAATATTGTGTCAATATTCATTCAAGAGCATAAAAGGAAAATTTGACCAATGAAAAAGGGATAAAAAAGAAAGGATGATATGGTAGTCGACGTTTTATATATTCATGCAATATATCAGCAAGGAGCGTACATGGCGTGATATATTCTTCATTTGAAAACGTGAAAGTCGTAGATTTTGAGCGCACCTCAGAGAGGAAAGAAAAACAAAAGCAAAAATTTTGTAATATTTTACCACATTTTCTTTCCTTGATGGGGGGCTTCGTGCATGCATATAAAAGGGGTCGGCCACGCAATTGAAGAGGGGGGGCCACACAATATATTGAACACACGGCCGTTACATGCAAAAAAAAAAAAAGGAGAATACAAGAACGAAAGACCAGATAGAGAGATGCCATCAGAGAGGAGAACCGTGAATTCTCTTGGCCGAGCCGTGCCGACATTCCTGACGCACTGCCCCCTGTCCCAACGCACTACTGCTTGATCCAACTCCCGATCTGCTGCTTGAGCTTGCTGCTCTACGCCATCTGGAGCCCAACGACCAGCCGCGAGCGTTGACGACGAAGCTGCTAGCCACTTTACGACGATATCGTTGACGCCGATCATATGCCTGCTGTGGTTGTCCACAAGCCGTGGAGACCCGATCCTTGATGCACGGTACCCTCACCGCGATGAAATTTTGAGTCGTTTCCAAGAATTTTAAGGCGGCATCCGAGTTCTTCAAGGAGTCGTAGGCTTCCACTCATTCACGTGATTCCCACGCTTGACCAACATCCAACGCATGATGGGTGGAATCGAGAACAGAGATCCACTCACATTGACCATGTACAGAACGTACCTAAAGAAGGGACAATACAAAAGAGATTTTGAAGTCCCCACGCTTGGTGACTTTTGCTCTTACTTGCTGATTGTTTGATTTTCCATCATCACGAGCACCATCACATCCAGTCGCGTGTAGCCGCACCGTGGAGTCCCGAGCATTGTGTCCGCAGGAGAGTTGTTGCTAAAACAGAAAAAGAAAGAACTTATTTTGTGCAGGTTTCTGAGCGACCCAAGCACCGTGGAGCCATGCTTCGTGTCAACCTGTATCGTCGCCGTGCACATAACACTTGCCGCCATTCGTTGTCGAGAAGCCGGTCATGATCCCGGTCCAATTGTGCTTGGTCCAAATTTGGAAAGAATATCCTCACATTAGGTAAGATGCACATCTCTAGTATATTTGGAAATTTTGTTGCCTAATATATGTCTATTAACATCTAGTGTTCATATCCATGAATGATAGACATATCTCAAAATTAGGATTTATTCCTAATTCGCAACCGCATATGATCTTTGATTTCATCTATAAGGCTTTAGATGAAATTATTGATTCCGCGGGAATAAAATTGATATCTTGATCTTTAAGGCTTAAGATCAATTTATTGATTTTATTAGCGAAATAATCAAGTTTGATTAGATATCGTTTCCAAATTCGAGTGATGGATAATATCTTGGATGACTGTGGATGATTTGGTGCTTATCTTTTAATTGCTTTATTTATCCCAAAAATACAAAAAAAGATTGCATTTGCATATCATGTAGAATCGATTTCCTAGATAGAATTGCATGATAGAATAGTTAGATTTTTTTTTTTTAAATTATATTAGAATGCATGTTTAGATGATATCTAGGTTAGATAATATCTTTGAATTAAATTGCATGTCGAGATAAATTTCTAAGTTAAGATAGGATTCAGATTGGTCTATTTCCTAACTTAAAATAGATAATATCTCACTTTAGTTAGATTTTTATTTTTAATTACGATTTTTTTGTAAAAAAATGTCATTGCATGTCATATAGAATTAGATTCATGAAATACATGTCATTTAGTGATTGTTGCTAGGTCCATTTAATTAGAAATTGCATGTCATTGGAATTAGGTCATTTAGATAATATTGCATTGCATAAAACATGATTCTCATTAATTAAGTGAAAAAAAAAAAAAATTGTGTGTTAATTAGAAATCATATCTAGGGTTGATGATTTGAATACTGATCTAACATTGCAGATGCTTTCGTTGCTACAAGGCAAGTCTCGTAATTTATTCATCGCTTTCTTGAGTGTTAAATTGGTGGTTTGCGCACTCGCATGATCACCTCACATGTTAGGGAAATAAATTTAAAATCAATCCAAACTGCTTGCCAAACATTTTTTAAAATAAAATAATGGTACCGAAAGGGCATTAGAGAGATTTAGTGTAACCAAATCCCCGTACCCATAATCTCTAGTTCGTAGGAGTAAAGTAAAACTCCTGTTACTTTACTTGGGTTTCTAATCGACCCACCAAAAATAGATTAGTGGCGACTCCTAGATAAAATCCACTTGCATGTTAAAAGCTTGAACATTAAGTCGCGAATTGGTATGAGCTTGGGAGAGCCCGAGTTAAGTCTAGGCTTAACAGTCCATTAGCCAAACCCTAGGTGGTTCACACCCGAAAATTTGGTCGCGACAGCCTCCCAAACTTCTTTCACGATTGCCTCAAAGTCCAGGTGCTTCATCCAAAAATCAAAAAATTTGAAAGGCCTCCTCCGAAACACCAAGTTCTTCACTTTGACTACCATAGGAGAGTGGTCAAAGATCCCATGAGCTAGAAAGGAAGCCTCCGAGAAGGAAAAAGTTTGACTCCAAGCAGAGTTTACAAGAACCCTATCAATCTTCCTCGCCTTGCGAAAAGCCGCTGAAGAAGTAGACCAAGTGTATCGAAACCCCACATATCTGAGGTCCTCCAATTCCGCCTGATCAATATACTAACTGAACTCGTCCCGCCTAACCTATTAGAGGGGTCCTTAATAGCATTGAAGTCCCCCATCACAAGCCAAGGCATATTCTGAAGAGTAGAACTCCTAAGCACAAGGTCCTCCCAAAGCGGTTTTCGGGAAGTGAAAGAGTGCTCAGCATAAACAATAGTAATGCAACAACCAGCTCCCGAATCTAAGCACCTGAGGTTCTCATGTATTGCCTGGTCCAACACCGAGAAAACTTCAAAGGAAACCAAGGAGGGATCCCACCCAACCCAGATCCTTCCCCAATGAGAGTGATCATAATTAGCCAACCAACACCAATTCGTCACCAAATTCCCCAAAATAGAAGAGAAGAAATTCTGTGATACTTTCGTCTCAACTAATCCAAGCAAAGCTACCCAATTGGATGAAACTAGATTCTGAACCCCCGCTTGTCTAAGAGGGGCAACGAGGCCCCTAATGTTCTAGCAACCTATGTACATATTACAAAAGAGAATGGAAGAAGGAGATTACCTCCGTTTGGAAGAACTGCGTGGAGCAGCACAGATCGTCGGAGGTGGAGGATCTGGAGCCAAGGCGAGAAGCTTATCCTGCATAGTCTCAGGTCTTCTGTTAGCAACAGGAGCTTTCGGAGCGGGGCACGGAGATAGAAGGTCATCATCCGAAGAGAGTCCCAGATTATCCGAACCCTTGTGGTCCTCAACCAGACTGGACCAAGCAGGCGTGTTAGGTTCCATAGGGTTGGCAAAGTCCTCCGAAGAGACGGGAGGGTCAACAACTTGCCTTTGGGAGACTTTGGGCCCACTAGGAGCTTTATGGGTATAGGTAGAGGTAGGAGTCAGCCCCTTCTCCACAGCCACAGCCTTAAGCTTCAAAGAACGCCTTTCATCACTGGAGCTGCCCTGGATGGTCGAGCTAATGTCCAACGGGGGGAAGGCTTCTTTTTCTTCCCCGTGACCTGCTTCCAAGGCTGTTCCGGAACAACAGGACCTCCTGAACCAGGATCGAGAGGTTGGGCTAGGTCCGAGGAAGCAGGGGCAGCTTGAGTCTGCACCTTCAACGCCACCCGAGAGGGATTGGGAGCGATCTCACATTTGTGGCCAATGACTCCACATTTGAGGCATTCTACAGGCCTCCATTCATATTCCACAACAATTGCCCTCAAGATTTACTTCAACCGCGGAAACCCTTGGCTGATTTGCATGGATCTCAACACAAACTCTTGCGAATGAGATCATCCTCATACCTTCCGTTCGTTGGTCCACATAAAGAGGCTTGCCAACGGAACTAGCTATGGCACTAATCACCGAGGCGGACCACAGGTCAAGAGGAAGATTCTTGAATCTGATCCAAATCGGAACGGAAGCTTGCTTGTCCTTTTTCAATTCCAAAAGCGGCTTCCACTGCTGCAAGATGAGGGGCACCCTAGCCACGGTGAGAGGTCCCTCTTCTAATATCTTTCTACGGAACATGGGATCCGGGACATGAAAAAAGAAGAACCCTTGGTCATCGGCCAATGCATCAGCTAGATTAGAGCCCCAAGTATTCTTCAGAGCTTGCTCGGTGAGCTGAAATGGGAGTCATCTCCCTACAAAGTAACCAACCAAAGTACTCATTCCACTTGGGGTCCGAAGCTTGCAGCACCTCACTGGACAGATTAACAACCGGTCTATCCTCCATAAAGGAAGGAGCAATATAGGTTAGCTCGTAACCCTTAGCTGCCAGCCGCACTACATTGGCCTAAGACCGGGCTTGGGGAGACCTCAAAGAGCTAGCTGGGTTGCTCGGGGGCCTCTTAGTAGGGGCACGTGCACGGCTTCGGCCCCTAGACCGTCCTTCACGAGACGGCCTAGAACGTGGGCCACGCTCAACACCATCCCCAATCGGAGCAAGCCCCCAACAGGACGAGGGGGGTGGACCGGCTTTCCAGCAAGCCGGGAGGCTTCAATACCCGAGGGGGTAGGCCCCTTACCACTACCAACACCTATGTGAACCTCAGCCGAAGAAGACACCATCAGTGCAAACAAACCCTCCAACAACCCAACAACAGCCACTACAGTACAGCCAGAGGAAAGGAGTCCATACCAGGGCTAATGAAGGATGAGGAGAGGAGCTTACAAGCCACCACGGCCACCGCAAAGCCCTTTGTCCAGCCTCCAAACCAGCTCGAGCATAACAGAGCAGCTCGCGAAGAACCAGAGCAGCAGCAAATCGGGCCACGAGTAGGGCAGCTTCGGGGGACAAACTAGGAGAACCGTTCGGTGAGAAGATGGAGGGTTGCCAGAAGAAGAAACCTCCAAAAATTGGAGTAAACGGATGGCTGTAGCACCCGGAGCAAGACGAAGTCCAGGCGGGATGAACAGGGCAAAAACCACCCCTTGTAGAGAGGAAGATGAACAGTATATCGAGAATGCACAAATGGCCAGCCCTTCTACTACGGAAGTTGACATTTGAAGATATTAACAAGTCTTGTTGCGATAAATTTCAATCATAAACTATTTTCAAAGAATGCAACTTCTGGTCTATACTTGGTTTTCGTCAAGATATTATTCAAAGCTTCAACATATGGCAAATAAGACCTACACAAGTTCTTTCTAGAGGCTGACGTGGTTAGTCACCAATAACATTTATCCCCAAAAAATTCAACCAAAGCACATAACACACAGAACTAGAATAACATGCAAGTCAACACGTGTGAGAATTCAGATTTCGAGAAAGAAAGGTTTGCTTACATATTATCACCATGGTCATCCTCATAGACAATTGACCATCAAATGGCTATTTGATCTTCCTAGAAAAGAGAAGTTCACTTCCTCAGAACCCACATGTAAAGGGATTGCAGATACTTTCCCGCTACAGATTAGCAGGAAGGATCCATCAACCTACAGCTACAAGATCATGTTGGTTATCTAATGGTTACTTCTCACAGTTATGACTTTTACATAGCAGTTCATGCATTTAGTGTTCAAAGCCTCCCACTGCAATTCATATCTACCGATCCTTCATATCAATGGAAAAATCAGATTTGTCTGGCTACATCAATAAAAATAGCATGACTTCCACTGTTAGATCCAAAAAATCAATTTTACCATAACTTAAAACAATTGGAACCTCCGAACCCAAAAAAAAAAAAAGCAATTGGAACCAACTTCGAAGAAGTAGCCAATATGCTCAATCTACCCACTGCTTTTATTGAGCTAATCAGTCAACTCAAATTTAGAGATGTGTGTCACGCCCCGAACCTCGAGCACGCGCACATCCCTCGGTGGTCGATAGAATTTTGCGACATTCCCAGGACTCGTCGCCGACCCTTTTCATTTTATTGCACATGCGGAAGCGAATTAACTAATCCCCTGACAACAACAAACATGGGATAGAAAACTAGGACAACCAGTTTCAAATCAAATACACTTGCATAAACACCTCAAGCTTATACAGAAGGTCTATCTCATAAAGGACTACTGAGCCACCTATGTTCCTGACCCTTCCGCTTCAAGCTCCGGGTCTTCACACTGGGGACCTAAAAATGTTAGCCCACTAAGGGGTGAGATCACATCTCAGCAAGTCAATCCCCTAAATCCAGATTAGGAGAAGGGTACACTCAACATGCAACCTAATCACCTTTCTCACACTTTCTTAATACCATTACTTTCTCTGCATGTTAGTGTCAATCAAATCATACATAAGATATCAAGATCATATATCATCAGAATACTTTAACACGTACATATGTAAGGACATAAATGTCAACATAATTACACGGGCCCCTAATTATCAGACTAAACTATTATGGCACGTCCCATACCGCACCACATAGTTCCGTCTCCTAATTAGGTCCCTCGCTTTCACCCATTCATGTGTCACAAATGATTTCAATGCACGAGATAACGTCTTCCGGCATGACCGGGCATCGTCTCGCTCGATCAATCACATTATCACATACGAATCGCGTTACAAGCGATCTCACCTGGCCATTGCCACACGAACACATTGTCTGGGGTAAAGGCGCGGACGCACCGCCATCCCTCATCCCAACCCAATATTGTCCTTTTTGGGCCCCGCTGGCGCGGACGAACCGCCATCCCGGTCGGGTCACCCTCAAGGCCTTGTTCTCGGCAACAAAGCATGTGTGAAATGCGTTATCGGTTCATGCGTGCATGCCATAAATAGTATGCTCAACTCGTGCATGACCAGAACCAAAGATGTCATGATTCTCACAAATGAATGCTTAGGAATGTACATATTAATACAATCATACGGGCCCCCAATTAGTAGACTAAACTGTGATGGTACGTCCCATACCGCACCATACAGTTCCGTCTCTTAATTAGGTCCCTTAATCTTCAATCATTCATGCGTTTCACAATTTTCATTCGTTGGTTACGGCCAACTCCACAGATAACAGTCGTCCGGCATAACCGGGCATCGCCTCGCACCGTCGAGCGCGGCAACGTCTACATCTAGACGGCATTTCATATAGGAGCATCGGTCCAGCCTCCACTGCGATCGGCATCCGTTGACGTGGGGCATTCCTGAAGGAGCATCGTCTGGCCCCAAAGGCTTACGACGGCATCTTATATCATTCATGCATTCATTCAATTTCGGCCCAGGACACCATGCATTGCACTCAAATACCTCAATTAAAATAGTGATCCCGGCCTATTTTCTTCATATTAGAAATGCATGATAAAATAATCATGTGTGGGGACACGGTCAGATCGAACCAGAAAATTTGTGTCGTCTCTTTTAAAATCCCACAGTTTGATATAGTATTTAAAAACACTTTCGGCGTCCAAAACCTGACACCCGGTATTTTCTAATTAAATACCAACAGTTTCAAATCACCATACTATTGCACAAAACATCACTCAATTCATGCAGATGCCCATGCATTTACACATCCATTCACTTCATAAAATCAATACACGTGAAATTAGACCACTTTTCATTCTCGGGTGAACAGTGCACGTGAACAGTGTTTCGTGAACAGTGTCGCGTGAACAGTGCGTCATGAACAGTGAAATTCCAGAGTTAATTAACTAATAAATTAAGTCCACAAGTCATTAAAAACACTAATTAAATAAAGCAAAGCATCAAGAACCATCATTTAACTAAAATCGGTCGTAATTGGCAGAAACCGAGCTACTCGCACGTCTCCAAGTTTGAATCCAGAAACCTAACCAATCGAGCTCAGAAAATTCCCAAATTTTAATATGTCGTAAAGAACACATAAAAGAACATTTTTCATGAAGACAACTAAACCCAGATCTTTCTAGATTCGGCCCAGTAAATCGTTCAATCCAGCACCAGAAACTGGGTCCATTTCCAGAACGTCTATTTTCCGAAATCAATTTGGTTCAAGATCCAATACATATCCGTTTGATCTGAAATTTGAGTATGTTAAACTAGAAGATGTAACAAACAACTTTTGTGAAGAAACCATTTGGAAATTCTACCTCTAAAGGTCAGTAACAGCCCTCGGAATCATAACAGGTCACGGTTTACAGAACTGTCCGAGTTACTGTTTCAAGGATGACGTCATGAAAATCGTCATCTTTTTAAATTCTAAAAATTCTGAGAAAAATATATGTTATTATTTAGGATGTGTACAACATTTCTTCAGAAGGAAATTTCTTCAAAATAGCAACACATATCAGTCTACAAAAATAGCAAATCGCGCACATCCAGAAAACAGTTTCAAGAAACAGCCCGTCTTTGGCCGAATCATCCTCTACGGTTCTTATCTTGTCCTTTAAACCACAACTAAGCCTTTCTATGGCTAATCTAACATTTCTAACTACTACCCAACCATATGTAATATCATCTACACCTTTCTTACTTGGATGAATTCCTAAATAGAGGTACACAACCCCTAATCCAGATTTAGGAAAACAACTCACTTATTCTGAAACCAAGCACTTCCGGCGACGGCGACGAGGTCACAACTCCAGGAGATGCCGGGACACCTGAGTATGGCCCTACACAGGCCGGCAAGGCTCTCGGCCTACTGCTGAGAAGTCGGTTCCTCAGCCAAGTCGGACCGGTTGCTGCACCAAATTTGGCAGAACCGAAACAGAGGACTGCTCTGTTTTCTTGGCTGCTGTTTTGGAGCAAAGCAGAAAAGAAACTAAAGAGAAAAAGAGAAGAAGAAGAGGGACGTGAGAGTGGGGGTTGTCGAGAGGAGGAAGGGGGAAAGAGAAGGGAGAAACAATAAAGTAGAGGAGGGGAAATTGAGGGGGAAATTGCTGCAGAAGTTACCGTGAGGGAGGGGGTGGAAAAAGTGGGAGAGAGAGAAGAAAAGAGGGGGGAGGAAATTGCGTAGGAAGGAGGGGGAAAGATACGTGAGAGTGGGGCGGACATTGGGGGAAGGAGAGGAATGAGGAGAGAGAGAGAAAGAGAAAGCAAGAAGCCAAGTCCAATTCCCCTTTATTTACATCATTTTCCTTCATAATTTCCTTTGGCTTTTCTCTCTCTTTGTCCCCCAACAATAAATGCCACTTCTAGAAGGGGTAACACGGTAATTTCATTTTCCGAAATTTCGGGATGTCACAATATGCTTCTCCTATATACCAGAAGCATGTACATGATCCAAGCTCTGGCACATTAAACTACGAAGAACATTAACCCAATGAAAAATGGTTTGAAAGCCATCCTCTATCTAACATTGTAGATATAAGGGACTAAGGCTAAAAAATATAAGTTAAAAGCTAATCATTAGTATAGTAAGCAAGAAATTCCTGCAGATTAAGGTCTTACCACATTGAGAGTTTCCTTTTTCTTGTTGAGAAAGTGAAGAGTATTTAAACAAGATCGGATGTCACATTCTGAAATTAAAGATACAGAGTCAAGCATTTGAAGGAAATAATTACAAATGAAAAGACCAAGCAAACAATCAGACTGTCGTGACAAATGCATATGATGCATGGATGGAGCATTTGATACATTTTGACCATCAACTCACCAGTGTACTCTACGGGGGCTGTAAGTGCAATTGAGCTTGTTTTCATTCCCTCCTTGTTACAAATATACTTAAGTCTGTCGTTAAGTAAAGAGCAAGAGCATAACATTTATTTGATAAATCATAGACGATTCTGGTACCAAAAGTTTAACATGCAAAGATGAGGGGCCACAAAAACCATGGATCCAATTAAGATATAAATGAAGTGTTAGATAAGTGCTTGAATCCCTAAACAATACCAAAAAACAAAAGCTTTACATTCAGTGAGCACCAGCATTAATTACTATCTAATGAATCTGGCTCAAAAAGATTTCATGGTCGAAGTTTTCAATTGCTTAA
This sequence comes from Eucalyptus tenuipes, assembly GCA_014182365.1. Classification (NCBI taxonomy): domain Eukaryota; kingdom Viridiplantae; phylum Streptophyta; class Magnoliopsida; order Myrtales; family Myrtaceae; genus Eucalyptus; species Eucalyptus tenuipes. The sequence continues at coordinate 24,145,382 of CM024544.1, read as the reverse complement.
CTCTAAATCATTAGGTAATATTCTTTGGGTAAAATTGCTACCGAGCATACTACCCGCTACCCTTATTTGCTAAATGGTCTTTGTTAGGGGTACAAAGGTAAATTGATCTTTAGGACTTTTAGGGTTTAGTTTGATGTATATATATTAAACTTAATTGAATAATGCAAAATCAGTTTTTCTCAAATGGTATCAGAGCCGAGGGCTTAACCCTAATCAACATAGCAGTCATTCATTGCCATCAACTCACTAGAATAGTCGGCCATTGCCGCCGCCGGCGCAGCTTGTCACAGTCAGGCGTCTCTCTCTTTCTCTTGCTTCCTCGCGTGACCACTTCCTCACGCAACTCCTTTCTCGACCTTTCCCTGAGTGCGGCTCTTTCACGCCGCTCGCCCAGCTCGAGAGGCTCACACAGCTCCATCGCGTGACTCACGCGATTTGCTGGGTCGCTAGTTTTGGTTGCGCAGCTCCATCGCTTGGCTCACAGGCTTGCTGGGTCGCTAGTTTTGGTGGCTGATTCACTGGATTCGCATGAGGACTAACAACGCCATTAGGTACAACGCAAAGCACAGGCACTGGACCAAGGTTGGGTTCTGAGGTATTTTCATGGGAGAAGATGCGATCTTATATAAGTGAATTGGGTTTTGGGATGAGCTATTTTGGGGATACGGATATTTTCCTCTGCAACTGAAAGGAGGAATTCTGGGAAGTTGATTGACCATTTTCTGATTATAAGTTTGTTAATTTGAAGGTCTGCGAATTGGTAGCAGTCTCTATTGGTTTATGTGGGTTGTAGAGATTTTGTGTGGTAATATTGGATTATTGAGTTACTGAGATTGAGTTGTTTGAAGGAAACTAGGGTCGGAATTTTCTTATTATTTGGAAAATGGGCGATTCCTCAAAGAGTATAGTTGAAGTTGCTTCTGCGAATAATAGTGTTGTGATGACTAAGGTGATTTCCTCTTCATCTAATCAAATTACTAATAAGAAGCTTGAGGGTAGTGCTACCTTTCACCAATGGAAGAAAATTGTGAAACTTACTTTGACAGACGGGAATAAACATAGACACTTAACTGAGTCTAAGCCTAGAGATGATGTAACTTGGGATGTTGTCAATGCGCGTATCCTTGGTCAAATGCTAAATTCTATGGAGAGTAAACTCATATTGATACGGTCAGAGAACTATGAGAGTATTTGAATATGTTATATTCTGGCCAAAATAACTTGTCACAAATTTATGAGCTATCGCGGGAGTTTTATCAATCTGAAAGGAACGGGCGTTCTATTACATACTTTGCAGACTTTAAGAGAATGTATGAGGAGTTGAATGCTGTTCTTTTTATTTCGGCCGATGTTCAACAAATGCAATGTCAAAGAGAACAATTGGCTATAATGGGATTCTTAGGAGGCCTTGGTTTTAAATATGAAACTATCAGGTCTTAGATTCTTAAAGGAAAGAATATTGCATAAATCACAGATATGTTTGCTCGAGTTCTTCAAGTGTCTCGTGAAACTTCTCAGGATACTACATCTATGGTAGGTAGTTCAGCTCGTGTCCCAGACTCGAACTAGGAGTGGTAATAAGAGTAATGGAGGAAACCGTGGAGGATATGATGGGCATGGTGGCTGAGGAGGAGGCTAAGGCATAAGAACAGGGAGACTTCAAGGCCAATGGCATCTTTATGGACAATCCCACATGTCTACGAATAACTCAGGGGCTACATGAACTTGTCATTACTATGGCAAACCTGGTCATATCCAAAATTTTTGTTACAAGTTACATGGGAGATCAAGGCAGCAGTAACCGTTCGCAAATATGGCTTCTAATACTAACTCTCCTCCACAGTCTTCTGAAAGCAAGGTAGTGGTTATGTCTAATGAGAAATATGCTCGGTACAACCAATTTCAAATCTCAGAGCTTGCTTCTTCTACTGCTATTTTGGTACAGACAGGTAATGCTACTGCATGTCTTTCAGCTGCTTCTCACCCTTGGATCATTGATTCAAGGGCTTCCGACCACATGTCAAGTCTTTTAGGTATATTTTCCTCTCTCCATCTTCATCCATAGTTATCCTACCCAACGGATCATCTACACATGTTATAGGGATTGGCACAGTTCATCCAACTCCTTCATTGCCATTGTCCTCATTGCTTTATCTCCCACAATTTTCATTTAACCTCATGTCTATCAGTAAATTAACCAAAAACTCTTAGTGTTCAGTAACATTTTATCCTAATTCTTGTGTTTTTTATGATCTGGCTACGAAGAGGACGATTGGTAGAGGACGTGAGGCGGGGGAGCTGTATGTACTTGAAGACGCACCTTCAATTGTTTGCTCAAGTGTTGCATCCTTACATCAGATTCATTGTTGTCTTGGTCATCCCTCTCTACGTAGTCTTCAAAAGTTAGATTCTAGTTTTCAATCTCTTTTTAGTCTAGAGTGCGAGTCATGCAACTTGGCAAATTACATTGTGTTAGTTACCCACCTCGAGTTATTAAACGAGCAGCGTCTCCTTTTTTGTTAGTTCATTTAGATATTTGGGGTCCATGTCATGTGGTTTCTAATTTGAGTTTTAGATATTTTGTTACTTTTGTTGATGACTATTCCAAAGTCACTTGGTTATATTTAATGAAAAATCATTCAACACTATTTTCTATTTTTCGTTCATTTATATCAAAAATTTATACTCAATTTGGTGTGCATGTTAAAGTTTTACGTTCTGATGATGCTAAAGAGTACTTTTTCTGCTCCTTTTTCTGATTTTATGACTCAACATGGTATGATCCATGAATCTTCCTGTCCTGATACACCACAACAGAATGGTGTTGCTGAAGGAAAGAATAAACGTTTATTGGAAGTTACTAGATCAATGTTATTTGAAATGAAGGTTCCCAAAACCTTTTGGTCTGATGATGTTCTAACTGCATGCTATCTCATTAATCGCATGCTTTCTTCTATTTTGCAAGGTGGTATTCCATTTTCTACTCTGTTTCCAATGAGCCACTGTTTGTTCTACCACCCCATATTTTCAGTTGTCTACTTTATTTGTGATCATTGACGTGGAGTATCAAAACTTGATCTCAAGGCCATCAAGTGCATGTTTATGGGTTATTTTCATACTCAAAACGGAAATCATTGTTATTCTCCATTACTGAGAATATATTTTATGACAGCTGATGTTACATTTTTTGAATCCACTTCTTATCATGATGTTCTGATTACTGTGACCGAATTGGATGAAGACTTATATGTGACCACCATTCGATCAACTAGTCCAACTGTCTCACCAGTATCCACACAAGAACCACCACCTCTCCAGGTTTAGACTCAACGTCCTCGAGTAGCTGCTGCTCCCCCTACTCATCCCATCACTACCATGTCATCTTCTGCTCTAAATCCGCCATTAGCTAACCCTCCTCTTGTATCTAATCTTGATCTTCCTATTGCTCATCTCAAAGGTACACATACTTGTACTCAATATTCTATTGCAAATTTTATTTCACTCTTATGTGTCACCTAACTTTTTGGGCTTTTTTAAGTATTGTTAAACAATATCCAATCTCCAAGTCTATCGCTGAGGCATTGCAAAGTTCTGATTGGAAGGCTCTTAAGATTAATCAAACTTAGGACTCAGTGCCACTTCAACCAGGAAAAACTGTTATATGTTGTCGATGGGTATATGCTGTAAAAGTCAACCCCGACGGTTTTCTTGCTCGTTTAAAAACAAGACTCATTGTCAAAAGGTATGCTCAGGTGTATGGAGTTGATTATCTGGAAACCTTTTCTCCTATTGCCAAACTTACTTTTGTTCATATTCTAATCTCTCTTGCTACAACATATAACTGGCATTTATTTCAGTTTGATGTCAAGAATGCTTTCTTGCATGGTACTCTTCACGAAGAGGTTTAAATGGAGCAACCTCTGGTGTTTGTTGCTCAGGAGGAGTCTGGACTGATTTGCAAATTAAAAGTCTTTATATGGTTTGAAGCAATCCCCATGGGCATGGTTTGGAAGATCTTCTGAGGTTGTGCTTCCTTTTAGGCTGTCTAGATGTGGAAATGATCGTTCTTTCTTCTATAAACAATCAGGGGGAGGCAAACTGTTCTCAATTGTGTATGTTGATGGTATTATCATCACGGGAGATGACTTGATTGGTATAGCTAAACTCAAAACCTATCTTCAACAACAATTTCAAACTAAGGACTTAGGAAAATTAAAATATTTCCTAGGAATTGAGGTGGGGCAGTCACAAAAAGGTATTATTCTATCACAACAAAAATACGTTCTAGATTTGCTCACTGAGATAGGTATGTTGAGATTAAAACCTCTTGATTCACCCATGGAACAAGGGGTTAAACTAGTTGCTAAACGAGGAGAGATTCTTAATAATCTTGAAAGATATAGAAGACTGGTAGATAAGCTAAATTATCTCACAGTTACTCGACCAGACATTGCTTTTCCTGTTAGTGTGATAAGCCGGTTTTTGTCTTCCCCTCGTACATCTTACTGGGATGCAGTTATTCGAATATTGAGGTATTTGAAGAAAGCTCCAGGGAAAGGAATTATCTACCAAAACCATGGTTATAACAAGGTTTAAGGATTCCCTGATGCTGATTGGGCAGGATCTCCAGATGATAAGAGATCAACTACTGGATGTTGTACCATGATTGGAGGAGATGTTGTACCATGGTTGGAGGAAATATAGTATCATGGAAGAGTAAGAAACAGAGTGTTGTTACCTGCTTCAATGCTAAATCTAAATATAGTCATGGCACAATTGACATGTGAATTAATGTGGATTCGACAATTATTAATTGAATTGGGCTTTAAAGATTCAGTACCCATGACTCTATGGTGCAATAATAAAGCTACGGTGTATATAGCTTCCAATCATGTGTTTCATGATAGAACAAAACACATTGAGGTTGACTGTCATTTTATCCAAGAAAAGTTGCAAAGTAGAGTGATCCTTCCCAATCATATTCAAACAGGCAAACAAGTTGTAGACATTTTTACTAAATCTTTGAGTAATGGAAGGATAGAACATATTTATAACAAGCTGGGCATGATTAATACCTATGCTTCAACTTGAGAGGGAGTGTTAGGGGTACAAAGGGTAAATTGGTCTTCAGGACTTTTAGGATTTATTTTGATGTATATGTATTAAACTTAATTGAATAATACAAAATCAATTTTTACTTAGTCTTCTTAGAAAATCTTACTATCATTTTTATTAGTTATCTAAAACCATTATGTATAGGTTGTTTGAACAACATATACTAAGTTCAAAAGCACAGTTACCAAGAGTCTTAAGGTGCATTTCGTAACGATTCTGTTCCCGAGAACAAATTCTGATCAGAATTTTCTTTTTTATTCAGTTCCCAAGAACAATTTCTAAGCATTTTAAGCCGTTTGGTAACTATCCAAAATTTCAGATTCTGGAATAGAATTGCGTTTGGTACCATGTTCATTGATTATGTTCCAAATCAATTTCTTTTAATCTTTAAATAATTTTTTTACTTTTTTTCCTTTTTTACTTTTTTTCTTTTTTTTTTTTTTTCCCTTTTCTTTTCTTTTTTTCTTTTTTCTCCTATTCTTCTTCATCTCCTTCTTCTTGTGGCTAGTCGTCGAACCGGCGACCAGCCAGAAGAGGGCCGGCGACCTCACCGAAGCGTCGTCAGCCCTTGTCGGCCGAACCTCGCCGGGGCTGGGCAAGACCTGCTTGGCCACCGGCGGGGCTGGACGAGCCTCGCCAAGGCTGGGCAAGGCTGGCCTAACCATCGGCGAGGCTCGCCTAGCCTCGTCAGCGGCTAGGCGAGCCTCGTCGTGGCCGGGCAAGGCCCGCCCGGCCACCGGCAGGCTAGGTGTTGTGAGGCAGGGCAAGTCTCGCCGTGGCCAAGCGCACCTCGCCGGGGCCAAGCGAGCCTCACCTAGCCCCGGCGAGGCCCGCCTAACCGCCGGCAAGCTCACCAGACCGGTTGCCGGCGATGACGGCAGACGGTGGCGGATGGCTACGGACGGCAACCGCGGGATGGCGGTCGATGAAGAAGGAGAAAAGAGAAGAAGAAGAGAAAAGGGAAGAGGAAGAGTTGATTTTGATTATTAGATTTGTTCCCGGAACAAGAATCAATTTTTTCTTTATTCTTGATTATGTTCCAAATCTAATTCTGGAAATAAAAAAATAGAAATTTGTTTCCGAAAACAAAAATTTTACCAAGCGCGATTTTGTTCCTAAACTGCTCCCAGAAACAAAAAATCAAAATCAAACACTGTTTAAATGATTACCAAACATGGCCTTAGATTGAAGGGGAATATTCATGAATGAATCACATATACTTTTCTTAGCCAGTTTTTCTAAGGTGTTAAATCTTGAATGTCTAATCCTCTAGCGATCACTACCAATTCTCTTTTGTATGATACCACAAATGTATCTCAAAGTAATGAAAAATATCTCGGACATAACGCATATTCTTTGGATGACATGCTGGAGACCCATCAAACGTACTCCATCCTAGCTCTAGAAAATTTTAAAGCTTCAAAATCAGTATTGCTAACACATAACAATCATAAATATATTCGTGCAATATAATAATCAACTAAGTTTATTTTCTCCATGATGTATAAACAGCTATGACCACTTTGATCTATAAGCAAGTGGTTGCAATTTCTTGACTCATAACTCACAAAGCATCTTTGACATAATCTATGATCCCTTGCGTCCAAATTGCTGCCAAAGAGTAAAAAGAAGACATTTTCTTGTTAAAGTTTCAAACGACCTGTTACATGTGGGACATCACTATCTAAGTTGTTGTATGGTTATTAAGGTAGTACAAAGGAAAAAAAAAACAATATAAAACTCGTGCCCCTTCATATATGCAGAACTTATAACAAGTAGACATAAATAGATTTCAGCGTAGGCATTTATTACCTACTCACTATTCGGCTAATGGATGGTTGGACAAATTTATGAACCCTATCTCACAAAGAAGCAATACTTACTCAAGTTCAAGTACTTCATCACTGAGCAAGACAAAATAAATTATATTGATTCTAGTAAAAGCAGTATGTATGATCCACCACCAATCATGCAAAAGCCTGAAGAGATACATTTCCAAAGAAACACACATTGAAACCACAAAATAGGTTGCTTATAACTCACAGAAGACATCGAAATTGTATTGACAAGATAAGGAAGCATGCTTAAACCATGTTATCTTGATGTAGCTTCTCATAAACAAAAAAAATGTCCTTCCAAAGGATAATGTGGAAATCAATCTACTGGCTGTTGATTATGTGCTTAAAAAACTATTGAATGCTAGAGCAGAATGCCCAGTTGCCTACCAGCCAGTAACTCACTTAGTCAATCAACATTACCTCATAAAAGAAATCACCCATCTTTTAGATCAAAATTCTCATTATCACAAGAATAAGCTTAGTTTTTCTATTAATGTAATTACATTCTAATAAGACAAGGGAAAAAGTCTTCCTCTTATAAGCTGGTTCAAGCTTAGCTTTGATATGAAAAGACACAATTTGACCATATTACATAAGCTATAGAGGCCTTCAGTACATGGAGAACATATATTTGGAACTAGATTGGTAGCCAAACACAAGATGGACAGAAAGAACAATTTGTTCGTGTGAAACATAAAATAACAAGAAAAAAATGAGATTCAATGGTTAGGGATGTCTGAGAGCACCCCATCTTTATTAATTATATACACTACGTGATTATCTACAAGATATGCCTCTGTAGCCACTAACACCACAGACATAATATTCCTCAATAGTTCATGGTAGGGGTGAGCGTGGTTCCTGGGTAGAACCGGGAACCGGAGAACCGAACCGGAGGGTCCGGTGCGGTTCCCGGTTCTAGAGAGGCCAGTTCCGGTTCCCGGTTCCCTTTTTCAAGGAACCGAAACCGGCCCCTTTAGAACCGGTTAGGGTTCCTTAAAATTTAAAGCCCCCAAATCAACAGTTCAGTTCTCCTCTCTCGTTCTCTGCCTTTGCCCCTTCCCCGATGCCGCTCGCCCTCAATGCCGCCGCCGGACGCCGCTCACCCTCGATGCCACCGCCGAACGTCGCTCGTCCCGCCGGGCTGGACGCCCCGCCGCCCCCGCCGCCCCCGCCCTTTCCTCCCTCAACGTCGTCAACCCCCTCTCACCCCGCAGCTCAGCCGTTGGACATCGTTCGCCCTTGACACCGCTACTGGACACAGCTCGTTCCCCCGGTGGACGCCGCTCGCCGCTCGCCCAGTCGCCCCTGACGCCGCTTGCCGCTCACCCAGCCGCCCCCGACGCCTCTCGCCGCTTGCCTTTTGTGCCGGTAATCTCTGCCGCCCCCTCTCTCCTTCGTTTTGCGAAGTGTCGCAAAACTGAGCAAAGCCCTTTGCTGTCCTGCAGATTTCAGTTCTCCTTTAGTGTCGTTTTTTTGCGCAGCCTGTGCATTTCGTTCGAAAGAGAGGAGTGTGAAGGTGGGTATGTTCAAGGGAGCATTTACGGCATTCAATCAGGTCAAAAAGTTTGGACAACGTAGAAATTGAAGGTGGGTATGAGACTCCCAATGTCTACGTGCATTGCTGGTACGTCAAGAAGCGTATATCTGAACAAGCTGAAATTATCCCCCCCTCCTCTGTATCTTTCTCAGTCGTGTAGATTCAAAGCTAATTATTATGATGATTTCTAGGTACACCGAGTTTGGGGGAGCGGTGCCTTATAGGCTAGCAGAGGATTTGGCATTCTCGGTCGCGAGGTTCATTAAGAACAGCGGTTCATTCATCAATTACTATATGGTAATCTTGACTTCCGTAGCATCTGTGGCTCTGTATCAATCACTTGATTTTGCCTTTCTGTTATGCTGCGAATTATAATCATTAGTTAACCTTCTTTTTTGTCTCCTTTTAAATGATTGCATACTTGCTTGTTCTTTATATGGGTCTTGTTCGTTGTCTTTAGTATCATGGAGGAACCAACTTTGGCAGGATAGCTGGTGGTCCCTTCATTGCCACCAGCTATGACTACGATGCTCCTCTCGATGAATACGGTATGTGACTTGGAATAGATTGTTAGTATCCTGGCGTGGGCAAGGCTAACTTTGCTCATGTGCCTCAATTTGTTTCACTTTGAGCATTCGATGGATCTAACAACTTTAAGACTGGAGTAATTGGTAACACCGTTAGAAGTTTAACCGAGTGAAGGCAAATCTACATCTTGTTGCTTAAACATTAAACCTTTTAAAACTAAGTCTAGAAGTAATTCATGACATCCTATCATGGCGATTACTAAGTCATCTTCCTGACATCAGAATTTGCGTAAATGTTGCAGGTTTACTGAGGGAACCAAAGTGGAGTCACTTGAGAGATTTGCACAAAGCCATTAAGCAAAGTGAATGGGCTCGGGTTTCTGCTAATCCAGCAGTGCAGTCACTTGGAAGTAATCAAGAGGTTTGGTTTCTCAAGCCCCCTTAAAATGAATATGCATGAAAACACTCTCACGGCCTTATGGGTTGTTAATTAAACTTTTACCTGTCAAATTCTATTTTTCTTAGGCTCACGTGTTCAAAGCTGGAAGCAGATGCGCGGCCTTCCTGGCAAACTACGGCACGAAGTATTCTGTCAGAGTCAATTTTGGAAACGGGCAATATGACTTGCCGCCTTAGTCCATCAACATTCTTCCAGACTGCAAAACTGCTGTTTACAACACTGCAAGGGTAAGGCACAGACCATTTGGTGTCTCTTTATGGAAGCTTTTTAATAAGTTTTATCGCAAATTTCCAAAGTAGGCAGATGATGAGTTGGCTGATTTTAGAGGATGCCTTGATATTATTCCACAGAAATGCTCTGAACTTGAGATTAGTGTTTTTGAATGTCAAATTTTTGTTAGTGCTTTTTCTGGACCTTGTTGTTTTGCCATCGCTGTTTTGCCATCAACGATGTTGCTGCTGTTTAGACTTCGATGACGAGCAGCCCGCGTGTCGACGAGCTGCCATGGAAAAAAGTCGCACGTGTCGCTGTTCAGTTTTATTTATTTTGTATTCTCTCTCATAAATGACAAGCTTGTTTATTATTGTTGCGTTCATTTTCGTTTTGTTTAACTAAAAATGAAAAAAAAAAAAAAAAAAAAGAACCTGTTGGACCTTGGAATCGACCCTGGAACCTGTGACAGGGTAGGTTCCGGGTTCCAGATTCCGATGGGTAGGTTCCAGGTTCCACAAAATGAGGAACCTGTACCCGAGGGTAGGTTCCAGGTTCCAGGTGGAACCTGTAAGGAACCTGGAACCGCTCACCCCTAGTTCATGGCATCTAGTAGGAGTTTGCACGAGATACCATTGTCAATTGTCAAGTGAACTGTAGCTAAGTCTACATGCGAATATCTACCGCTGCTTTGAAAGCAGTTCGAAGTATTACTCTCTTTGTTGAACTCAGTCAAGTCTAGGGGATAGTGCAAAATGGGCATCTTTTATCTTCAATTTCAAGTGGGGGACAGTTCACCTATAGATCAGAGGCATGCTTTTAAAAGAAAAGATATCAAAAGCATAAGCTAAAAATTACGAGAGGAACGACAAATGAGCTAAGTCAGCACTGTTGAATTCGTGTCCCTACATTTATGCTTTCTATAAATGACATGGCTGTGATAGAATTGAGGGACCAACTCCAAAGCTCACGACATACTGGAAGATGAAAGTTTCATCTATATAGCATGAAGAAGAAATTGGACTGTATAACTGGGAGGAAGAGGGTAGCAACTATTGGAGAAAACTTCCTTATTTGTTTTGAAGTTGACAAAACGTTTCCATCAATCTAGTCTGAAGACTTGCAAACTCTATCGTCAAAGTCTGAAGACCTCTAGAGTCAAGATTCAAAGTCTACCCTCACTAATAGTTCCAGACCGACAAAGAAAAGATTTATCGAAGGAGTCTTATTCAAATGCGAGTATCTCTTTGAAGATTTGATTTATACGGTTGAAGAAGATCTTACGGCTGGAGTTAGCATCTCGTAATCAATTATTCCTATCAATTCGGATAATTTGATCTTTTGATTAGCGAAGTATACTTGGAAGGTTCTACTTATGGAAACCTAGATCCTGTTTGTATGGGCGAGCAGGATTGGTGGGCTATCATCACATTCCTTAAATAATTTGAGATCTTCGTAATTGATTCTGTCCAACGGGTAGATTTGAAGAACTCCTTTGGAAGGTGCCAACAGTTATGAAGGCATGAAAGAATATATAAGGAAGATGTTCAAGTTATTCGAGTGGGTGTGTGAGAGAAGAATTCCAAAGTCTGAAGTTCCTAGTTCTTCGTTATTTCAATTGTTGAGCTTGAGTTGTACTCAAAAGAGAGATTGAATATTTGTGAGACCTTGAGAAAGTGTAGCAGAGTCTCTACACTGTGGAATCAAGGACGTGAGACTATAACATCTCTTTTGATTATTAGTGAAAACCAACCAGTGAGCTGTCAGTGCGGGAGAGTGGACGTAAGCTTGGTCTAAGCCGAACCACTATAAACCTTGTATCTTGATTCTCTTTCTCTAATCCCTTTATTTCAATTCGTAACTCTATATAACTATTTACTGTCTTTTACGTCTTTAGACTATTGTTCTTAAACAGCAAATAAATTTGAGTCAACTTCTTTGATCACCTATTCACCCCCCTCTAGGTGCTCTTACTAGCCCTTTCAATTGGTATCAGAGCCTGTGTACTCATTTAATTGAAGTGTTTTTACTTCTGAGTTAAAGATTTATGGCTAGTATGTTGGCTCCAGGTTTGGTTGAAGGCCAGAGCAACACAAGACCACCTTACTTCGATGGAAAGGAATACAACATATGGAAAAACAAGATGAAAGCATTCCTAAGATCGAAAGATCCTCTGGAATGGGATGTGGTAGATAAAGGAATCATTCCTAAAGCTGCATCAATCTCAGAAAGAGGAAAAGAAGTTGCAGATGCCAGCGAGTTGACTCAAGAAGAAATAACCAAGAGACAAGCTCTTGATGCTAAAGCAATTTATTCTTTATATTGTGTTTTATCACCTACTGAGTATAACAGAATATCTTCTTGTGAGACAGCTAAAGAAGCCTAGGATAGGCTACACATTACTTATGAAGGAACTGATCGAGTGAAAGAAACAAGGATCAATATTCTACTCGGACAGCATGAAGCCTTCAAGATGAAGCCAGGAGAATTTATTACTGACATGTTTAGTCGTTTTACATAAATTGTAAATGGACTAGAGTATCAGAGACAACCAATCTCAGGACCTATGAAGATTAACAAATTGCTGCGTGGACTCTCCAAAAACTGGAATCATGTAAAGACCTCAATAAGGGAAACACAAAGGATCATGCTGCTCTCCGTAGACGAACTAGTTGGCACACTTCAGTCCTATGAAGTAGAGCAAATCAAAGAGGAAGAAGATCCCAAAGGTAAAAAGTCTATTGCCTTAAAATCTAACGATGATTCTGATGTTACAAATTCTGAAGAAGATATAGATGATGAAGAACTAGCACTTATGATAAGAAAGTTCAAGAAAATGAACAAAAAGGGAAGAAGATTCAATTGGAAGAAACAAAGCACACAAAAGTTTCAAAACAAATCAACTGAGGATGATGAATCCAATAAAGATGTGATTTGCTTTGAATGCAAGAAAAAGGGACACATCAAACTAAATTGTCCTCTGTTGAAGAAAAAGAAAGGAAAAGCTGAGAAGTACAGAAGGCTCTTAAAGCAGAAACCTAGAGTGACATTGAATGCAAAGAAAGTGATAATTATGCCAATATTTGTTTAATAACAAAATCAAAATCAAACTCAGACTCTGAGGCAGATACAGACTCAAACTCAGACAATGAAATCGAGGTAAGTAATTTAAAAATTCCTACAAAAGTTTCGAAATACATTGATGAACTTTATCTTAGTCTCAAAACTTCTCTTAATAGGATTTCCGAGCTAAAAAGGGAAAATTCCACACTGAAGCAACAGGAAATCTCTTGGGCAGAAAAGTCTGCAAATCTAAACAAAAGCTTTAATGATTTAAAGGAATAAGCATATTCTCTATCGAAGGAAAATATCTTCCTGAAAGAAGACATTTCAAGTATATCAAAAAGGTTTTCAATGGGATCTGAAAAAGTGGAAAAGATTCTTTCGTTACAAAGACCTTATTTCAATAGATCTGGGTTAGGCATGACACCAGAAACTATTCCTTTAATTAATTTTCCAAATGTAAAGGAAAGAATCAAACAAAGAACTACTAGAACTCTTTATAAAAATCATTTTCAAAAAGTCTTTGTAAAACCTATTGGCCGAAGTGCTCTTAAATGTTCCAAGTGCAACAACTCAGAACACTTTGAGAAAGAATGTCCTATGATTTGGAGACCTGTTAAGAAGGATTGGGCAAAGACTGTATATTGCACTAACTCCACTAGACCCAAGAAAATGTTGGTATCAAAGAAAGCTTGAGTTTCTGTTTTAATTGTAGGTTACTATCAAGAAAAAGGTTAAATGGTATTTGGATAGTGGTTGTTCAAGACACATGACAGGAGATTCAAATTGCTTTGTAAAATTTGTTCAAACAAATGGTGAAAAAGTCTCTTTCGGTGGAAATAGCAAAGGAAGAATTGTTGGATGTGGAACAATAAAGATTAGAAGTCTTACAATCAACAATGTCTCTTTGGTGGAAGGTCTAAACTACAATCTACTCAGCATTAGTCAACTGTGCGACACTAGATTCAAAATCAACTTCTAGGAAGGAATATGTTCGGGAACCAGTAAAGATCTTTCTCAGTCTTTTACTGGACGAAGACATGAGAACATTTATCTTCTTAATATAAAACCCAAAAGATCTCAATGTCTTATATCAATTCAAGATGAAGCAAATCTTTGGCATAGAAGACTTGGTCATATTAACATGAAACAAATTGCCAAGATCTCCTCCAAGAAGCTTGTTCGAGGATTACCCAATCTGAAATATTAAAGATTTGAATTATGCACTCCATGCGTATTAGGAAAATAGGTTAGAAGTTCTTTTAAACCAATAAATCAAGTTTCCACTAATCGTGTATTGCAGCTCCTGCATATGGATCTCTTTGGACTAACCAGAACTCAAAGTATTGGTGGAAAGAGATATTGTCTAGTAATAGTGGATGATTTATTCACGATTTACTTGGATTTACTTTCTGGCAAGTAAGCCTGAAACCTTCTCTCACTTTTCAAAGTTTGCCAAGAAAATACATAATGAAAAAGGGTATGTGATTTCAAGCATACGAACAGACCATAGAGGTGAGTTTGAAAATCAAGACTTTGACAAATTTTGTGATGAATCTGGTTTTCAGCATGTTTACTCATCTCCATACACTCCATAACAAAACGGAATTGTGGAAAGAAAGAATAGATCTTTGCAAGAAATGACAATAACTCTTTTAATTGAAAGTAATATTTTTTCTCGTTTTTGGGCTGAAGCAGTTTCTACAACTTGTTATATTATTAACAGAGTATTCTTAAGGCCTATTCTGGAAAAAACTCCCTGTGAGTTATTCAAAGGAAAGAAGCCAATTGTTTCTCATTTTCATGGATTTGGTTGCAAATGTTTTGTCATGAAAAATGCAAATGAGCGAATTGATAAGTTTGAAGAAAAATCAGACAAATGAATCTTTCTTTTTTTTTTTGGTAAAAACAAATGAATCTTTCTTGGTTATTCGACTTCCAGCAAAGCCTACAGAGTATTCAACAAGAAAACTCAGTCTGTGGAAGAATCTATGAATGTCAAATTTCAAGACTCGATGCAAAATCAATTGATTCAGACTCAACCTGAAGAATCTGAACCTGCTCCAGACTCTACAAAGTCTATCTCCCTTGAAGCAGCTCAAACTTCAGAAGAACAATAAATGGACAAAGAATCAACTGAAGTAGAAGTTCAGCATTCTGTCGGACCAACTAGCAACTGGAAGCACAAGTCTAGTCATCCCGAAGAACTCATCATCGGTGACATTGATGAAGGAATTCGCACTAGATCCAAAAAGCAAGAAGAGTCTAACGTCGTGGCACTTATTTATGAAGTAGAACCCAAAAGCATAGAAGAAGCTTTAATAGACAAAAGCTGGATTGAAGCTATGCAAGAAGAGCTCAGACAGTTCAGTATCAATGACGTTTGGGAATTAACTCCTAAACCAAAAGGTAAATCTATTGTTGGAGCTAAATGGGTTTTCAGGAACAAGATGGACGAAAAAGGAAAAGTGATCAGGAACAAAACAAGACTCGTGGTCAAAGGATATACGCAAGAAGAAAGAATAGACTATGATGAGACTTACGCACCAGTAGCAAGGTTAGAAACAATTAGATTATTACTTGCTTTTGCCTGTTATAAAAATTTCAGATTATTCCAAATGGACGTCAAAAGTACATTCCTAAATAGATTTATCCAAGAAGAAGTCTATGTGGAACAAAGGCTCTATATGGATTAAAACAAGCACCTCGAGCTTGGTACAACAGGTTAAGTAAGTTTTTAATTCAAAATGGCTTTGTCAAGGGAAAAGTGGACACTACTTTATTTATTAAAAGGGAAGATAAAAATTTCTTACTTGTTCAAATTTATGTTGATATTATATTTGGATCACCTAACGAAAATCTGTGCAAGAAATTTTCTAAGTTTATGCAGGATAAATTTGAGATGAGCGTGATTGGTGAACTATCTTTCTTTCTCTAACTACAAGTGAAACAATTGAATGAAGGAATTTTTATTCACCAAGAAAAATATGCAAAAGAACTCGTTAAAATGTTTGGATTGGAGAATTGCAAGAAGACTGATTTACCAATGTCAAGTTCTTCGAAACTGGACAAAGATGAAGGAGGAAAAAAAGTTGTCCAAAAGCTCTACATGAGTGTTATTGGTTCACTTCTTTATCTTATTGCCTCTAGACCTGACATTTTGTTTAGTGTTTGTATTTGTGCTAAATTTCAATCTGATCCCAATGAATCTCATCTAAGTACTGCAAAACGCATCATCAAACAAAGATAGGTCTGTGGTACCCCAAAGAATGAGACTTTACTCTCCTTGGATATTCAGACGCAGATCTAGCAGGTTGCAGAGTTAATAGAAAGAGTACCTCCGGCACTTGTCAATTGCTTGGTAACAGGACGGTATCATGGTTTTCAAAGAAGCAAAGTAATCGTATCTCTTTCAACAGCGAAAGGAATATGTGGCCCTTGGAAGTTCTTTTTCAAATACTATGGATAAAACAACTGAGAGACTTTGGAATCAAAGATTCATGCACCGAGACCAAATGTGACAACACTAGCGCCATTAATCTCACAAAGAATCCAATTCTTCATTCAAGAGCAAAGCATATATAGATTCGACATCACTTTATTAGAGATCATGTTCAAAGTGGAGAAATTATGATTCAATTCATCGAATCGAATAATCAACTGGCAGACATATTCACAAAACCTCTAGAGAAAAGCCCATTTGAATCTATTCGCACCAGGCTGAACATCATATCTTTTAAAGTCTGAAGAAACTCAGACTTAGAGATAGAGTCTGAAGATGTTCAAACTCAAAAAACCAAGAGTTACGATTGTAAGTCTTCTCGTTAACGGTATTTTAATTTATTAAAAAGGTACGACTATTCATTAATCGCTAATTGATTGAAATTATTAGCAGTTATCAATTTTCAAAAAGGCAGTTATTCATTTTTTAAAAATGCAGTTATTCCTCTTCGAAAAGGCATTTTTATTTTTTCCTTTTATGTCGCTTCGTTTACCTCGCTTCACTTGCTTTATATACTGTTGAAATTCGTTCTCGTCATTTTCACACTCAAACCCTAGAATTCCAAACTCCCACTTGCTCTCACTTTTCCTGTTGTTTAATCCAAAAAGTTTTCACTTTTCGAGCAAGTCTGTGAATTTCTCCCTTGAAAGAGACAATATCTTCGAGAAAGTCATCAAGGATTGCAAGCGGGGGACCACGATCAATGCCTGAGGGTCCTACTCATTTCGACTTAACCGAAGAAGAAGATTCCTCTCCACCTCAGCAGCAACAACCTTCTCAGCAACATCAGTCTCTTCCACCGGCTCAACCAGAAAAAGAAATTTTGGAAGGAGTTGACCTTGTAAGAACATTAACTCCTAAGGTTACTTTTAAGTTGTATTCGTGTTTGAAAAAAGGAGGAACCACTATGTCCTTAATTGATGAATTTCTGATAGAAAAAGGCTACAAGAATGAAACTTTATTTTTGCTTGATATGGAGAAAATGGGTATTGCTGAAAAGGGATCGGCAGAAACAACGTTTGCTAATTTTCCTAGTGACCCGCACTTTGGGACTGCAAATCAACCGTGGGGACTGGATGACGACGAACGCATGTTTACTCATTTTCAGCCTAGATCAGGAATTGCTGCAAATGCTATTAGTGATGTTTGAGTCTAATCAGATCGAAAAACCACAAGAGGGTTTATATGAACCTAATGAAGAGAGGTGTCATGAACCCTAGGACTGTCGACTTTGACTTCCTTGATTCAGTGTAAGTAAATCTACGTGAGAAGTTCGCTATACTGCAATTGGAGCAATTTTGTTCTGAATCCACTCTGCTTATCCTGAACTCACAACATACTTTTACTCGAACCTATCATTCTTGAATGTAAACAGTTTTTCTTTCATAGTGAAGGATAAAGAGTTTTTGGTTACTGTTGACACATTGGCTGACATAATTAGGGTGGAAAGATCGAGTTTCCAACCAATTAGTGTCTATTGCTCATGCTACTATGTCATTGGTGAAAGATAGAGTTGCTGAAGGCAAGATTTCCTACTTAAGGATGAATGCCTCCAACATTTTGCTGCACAAGATCGTAATCAACTGCATTCATCCAAAGGCAACATCCAAGACCGATATTTCTTGGTCTGAAGCAAAATTGATGTATGCCATCAACTCAGGCTACAAATTCTCTCTGCTCCACACCATCTTGTTTCATATGTACAGATCAGCGGTGAAGGATAAAGGACAACTCCCTTACTCTGCTCTTATCTCGCATCTGTTTAGACATTTTAAAATTCACATCCCCGCACCATTATGTTTGACATCCATTTCTCCTATGGTGATTGGTTTTAAAATAGTCACAAAGATACGTTTGAAAGAACTGAACAAGGTGTTGGAGTATTTGAAGGAATAGTCTCCCTTGAAAGCAAAGCAAGACTCTGCTGCAGCAAAGAGAAAAGGCAAGGAGCCCATGGTTGCTCCATTGAAGAAGAAAAGAATTTTCATCTTGCAGGATGAAGAGGATGAGGATGAAATGACTCTTTCAGCCTTACGAAATTTGAGAAGTTTTGTTAGTTTTCAAGTAGAACCAGAAGAGAGAACAAAAGAGAAAGAAGAGGAAGCAGAAGGAAGAGAAGAGGAAGAAGAAGGAAGAGGAGGAGATGCAGAAGAAGCAAATGAAGGAGGACAAGAAGGAGAAGAAGCTAGAAACAAGGGTCTAGAAGACTCTTTTAAGCCAACTTTGGCTATTCCCTTGTCCAGTGCATCTGACATGGCTAGAACTGGAACTGGTGACGCACATCACTCTGATGCAGAAGTTGATCGAGAAGAAATCTAATCTACTCCACCTGCAGGCAACAAAATAGGGGGACCTGATGAAAAGAAAGGTATTTCTTCATCTATCCTTTTGAGTGATATGAGTCGTTCTGCAGCGGATCCAGAGGATGTGTATGCCCATCATTATCCTGAAGCCTCTACTCACGGTCAAGGTGGACAATCTGCTGAAGTTCCATCCTTTCTCAAAACCCCTGGACTTGACTCGGCTGGTCCTAGTGCTGCAACAGAGCAAACAGTAGACTTTTCGAAACTACTAGAGATCCTATTGGATGTGAGGAAGCAGCAATATGCTATGGGGTATGAGATGCAGGATCTCAAGAATGCGTTCATAGCCACTTCAGTGTCTCTACACGATCAGTACAATCCCTGAAGAATCAATTGCAGTCTACTATGAAGGGTGAAGAGCTTCAGTCGCTGAAGGAAAGTTTTGCTAGGCTTGAGAAGACAGTCAATTCAATGGGAGAATTCAAGCTTGTTCGCCTTCCAAAACAGCCATGATCTTGACTTCTTTTTTAAAAAACATCTCTTTTGTTAATTCTCCACTTTTTGCTATTGACAAAAAGGGGGAGAAGGGTTGCAGATTTGACTTATTTCAGTTTTGATTGGTTTTGACTTAACTTTTGGACTTATCTTTTGTTTGAATGTGATTTGGACTAGTTAATGATTTGATCTATTTGATCTTTTGATGCTTGCAATAACTTAAACTATGTTAATGATTATGGTTAAGATAGTGGTTGATTTTCACAGGACTAACACGTTTTCTGTGGTTGTAGAATCGCTATTATTCTTATTCTAACCTACTTATCTTTTATGAGATATCTTGGTTTGCTTAAGTGTTGTTTTGCAGATCAAAAGTATCCAAATCTACAAGAAAGTTTTGTCACCATCAAAAAGGGGGAGATTGTCGGAGAAAACTTCCTTATTTGTTTTGAAGTTGACAAAACGTTTCCATCAGTCTAGTTTGAAGACTTGCAAACTCTATCGTCAAAGTCTGAAGACCTCCAGACTCAAGATTCAAAATCTGCCCTCACTAATAGTTCCAGACCGATAAAGAAAAGATTTATCGAAGGAGTCTTATTCAAATGCAAGTATCTCTTTGAAGATTTGATTTGTATGGTTGAAGAAGATCTTACGGATGGAGTTAGCATCTCGTGATCAATTATTCCTATCAATTCGGATAATTTGATCTTTTGATTAGTGAAGTATGGTGGGCTATTATCACATTCCTTAAATAATTCGAGATCTTCGTAATTGATTCTGTCCAACAGGTAGATTTGAAGAACTCCTTTGGAAGGTGCCAACAGTTATGAAGGCATGAAAGAGTATATAAGGAAGATGTTCAAGTTATTCGAGTGGGTGTGTGAGAGAAGAATTCCAAAGTCTGAAGTTCCTAGTTCTTCGTTATTTCAATTGTTGAGCTTGAGTTGTACTCAAAAGAGAAATTAAATATTTGTGAGACCTTGAGAAAGTATAGCAAAGTCTCTACACTGTGGAATCAAGGATGTGAGACTGTAACATCTCTTTTGATTCTTAATGAAAACCAACCAGTGAGCTGTCAGTGCGGGAGAATGGACGTAGGCTTGGTCTAAGCCGAACCACTATAAACCTTGTGTCTTGATTCTCTTTCTCTAATCTCTTTATTTCAATTCGTAACTCTATATAACTATTTACTGTCTTTTACGTCTTTAGACTATTGTTCTTAAACAGCAAATAAATTTGAGTAAACTTCTTTGATCACCTATTCACCCCCCTCTGGGTGCTCTTACTAGCCCTTTCAGCAACAAAGCTTCAGCACGAACCGCGGATCAAGAAATAGCAACAACAATCAAATTAGATACCTTCACTTCATTTTCGCAAATGATAATGTATTGATCGAGATGTTACAATTGACATAGAAACGTGATGGATGCAATGGAAAAAGTGTATTCAAGTTCGGTATGGTGTATTGGTCAACAGCAAGGCTGTATATGCTCAATGTAATAGAGTGAAAAGAAGCTAAATGTCTTGATCTATAAGCTGGACATATAAACACACAGTCAACCAATTTAAGGATACCTAGGTGGAAGCTTATTCAAACCTATTCACAAATGTAGAAATTAATATAGGAGAAGAAAATAGAGCGACATAGAAATTGATAAAGGAACGAGGAGAACGTGTAAAACTGAAAGGAGAAGAACGTGAAAAATGACTAGGGTTTTCCACGTCTCACACTTATTATTAAATAATACTGAATGACCATAATAACCCTATCGGTGTTAATGACCATAATAACCCTCACACTATAACACTCCCTCTCAAGCTGGAGCATAGATATCAAGCATGCCCAGCTTGTTACAAATATACTCAACTCTACTACACCTTAATGACTTGGTGAAAATATCAGCTAGTTGCTCACTGGTCCTAACATGACTAGTAGAAATAACTCCAGCCTGAAGCTTCTCACGGATAAAGTGACAATCAACTTCAATATGCTTAGTATGCTCATGGAATACTGGATTTGAAGCAATATGGATTGCTGCCTGATTATCACACCACAGCTTCATTGGCGCGGGATCTTCGAATCCAAGTTCAACTAATAGCTGACATATCCAAATTAATTCACAAGTAGCTTGAGCCATAGCTTTGTATTCTGATTCCGCACTGGATCTAGCCACAACACTTTGCTTCTTACTCTTCCAAGATACTAGGTTTCCTCCCACAAAAGTGCAGTAACCCGATATAGATCTTCTATCTATAGGAGACCCAGCCCAATCAGCATCCGAAAATGCTTCCACTCCTCTGTGACCATGATCACCAAAGAAAAGACCACGACTTGGAGTTTTCTTCAAGTATCTCAAAATTCTGACTACAGCATCCCAATGAGAGGTACGAGGAGAAGACATAAATTGACTCGCAACACTTACAGAAAAGGAAATATCGGGTGGAGTGACAGTCAGATAATTCAATTTTCCAACAAGCCTTCGCTACTGTTCTGGATCATTCAATAGTTCGTCTTCCTCTACCATTAATTTTAAGCCAGCTTCCATGGGTGTATCTAGGGGTTTTGCTCCTAGCATACCTGTCTCTCTAAGCAAATCCAGAACATACTTGTGTTGTGAGATATGGATACCTTTCTTTGCCCGTGCCACTTCGATACCCAAAAAATATCTAAGTCGTTCCAAATCCTTTATTTGAAACTATTGTTGCAAATGCAATTTCAATTCATCAATCCTTGTGGAATCATCTCCAGTTATGACAATATCATCCACATAAACTACAAGAAATATCTGACCAGCTCCTGAAACATAGTAAAACATATAATGATCTCCATTACATCTAAACAATCCAAACTGGAGCACCACTTCTGTAAACCTCCCAAACCAAGCTCTAGGAGATTGCTTCAAACCATATAAAGATTTCTTCAAGCAACAAACATGACCAAACTCCCCCTGAGTAACAAACCTAGGTGGTTGCTCCATAAACACTTCTTCATTTAAATCACCATGAAGAAAGGCATTTTTCACATCAAGCTAAAAAAGAGGCCAACAAGCGGAAGCAGCCAAGGAAAGTAAAAGACGAACAGAGGTCATCTTAGCCACTGGAGAGAAAGTATCACCATAATCAACCCCATAAACTTGTGCATAACCTTTAGCAACCAATCTGGCCTTGAGGCGAACAAGAGAACCATTAGGATTAACCTTAACAGTGAACACCCATTTACACCCAATGGTAATTTTTTCTTCAGGTAGAGGAACAAGATCTCTAGTCTTGTTTTGGTCAAGTGCCATTAGTTCCTCTTCCATAGTTGTCCTCCAGCCTTGACTAGATAATGCTTCAGCAACAGTTTTAGGAGTAGGATGTTTATCAATAGTGTCTAGACTAGCTCGAAAAGAAGCAGACAGACCAAAATAGGTGACAAATTGTGCAATAAGGTGTTGGGTACAACTGCAAACCCCTTTGCGATGAGCAATAGGGATATTAAGATCAGTATGTGATAGGTTTACCTCAGACTAAGAAGACGGAGAAGACGAAATAGGCGGAGGTACATCTGCAGGGGGCTCCACATGCTGATGATGACGTCTATTGTATACACAGAAATCGAGATAGAAAGTTACGAAACAATCATATACTTTAGTAAGCTGACTGACAGACATAAGGTTGAACGGAAAACTAAGGAGATACATGACTGAAGATAAAGATATGGAGGATGTTAAGGAACTGTGCCTATCCCCTTCACTGTGGATAAAGAACCATTAGCTAATGTAACATTAGACATAGACTCATGAAAGTCAAAAAAGATACCTGAGACTCCAGTCATATGATCGGTAGCACCTGAATCAATGACCCAAGGGCGAGAGGCAAAAGAAAGACGCTTTTGCATTACTAGTCTAAACAAAAGTAGCTGTGGAGGACTATGAAATCGGCTGGGAAATCTAGAGCTGATTATACCTAGCAAATTCCTCCTCTGACATTCTAATCAACTTTCCTCCCGTAGCAGATTGTGAAGAGGCACTAGATTCTACTGCATTAGCTACATTAGTTGTAGCCTGTTGAGAGGGCCTTCCATGAAGTTTATAACAGAATCTCTAAATGTGTCCAGGTAAACCATAGTAATGACAAGTTCGAACCAAATCGGTATTACCTCCTATGTCACTATAAGTGTTGCTAGCAGAGGGTGGTTGGCCTCTACCAAAACTACGACTGGCGCCACCACTTCGACCACCACCACGACCTCAACTACAACCACAATTTCCTTGAGCTGCTAAGGCTGAGTTCTCACCTATAGAAAATGCATCCTTAGGTGGTTCACGTGAGACCCTTAGGACACGAGCAAATGTCTCAGTGAGTGAACTCACCCTATCTCCTCCAAGTATTTGGGAATGAACGGCATCATACTCTTGCCCTAATCCTCCCAAAAAACTCATAACAACCAATTGCTCCCGTTGCTCCTACATTTCCTTAACATCAGAAGTAATGGGTAGTAGAGAATTAAGCTCCTCATACATCCATTTGAAATCAGCAAAATATTGAGTAAGTGGCCGACCTTTTCTATCAGCCTTATAAAATCCTTAGGACACTTCATATATCCATGAAAGATTATCTTGTCCAGAATAAAGGACATTCAAGTAGTCCCACAAATCCTTCAAAGTATTAATATGTGTAACCAAAACCGCAATATGAGATTCCATGGAATTCACCATTTGACCAAGAATTCTAACATCCACAGTATCCCAATTTGTATCAGAGGCAAATCTATTACTGGTTAGATGATTCTGTTGCTCTCTTCCAATCAACACTAACGAGGCGATTTTCTTCCATTGTTGGAAATTGGTGATACCTTCTAGCTTCTTCTCTGTCAAACGACTAGAGAATGTAGACACAACCTCAGCTACTACACCTCTATTCTCCGCCATAATTCGATGTATACCAACATAAGGCAAGAACTTTCAGCACAATAATCAAATTTAAATCCCTCCAACTAATTCAATTCAACAAACTACCGCAATTTGTTTCAAACAGTCCAAATCTCCATAATACTTCAATCAACTCATCCTATTTCATCAAGACAAATGCCCAAAAACATAGATTATGCCCAACTAGAAACCACCTCATCCAACATCAATTTCGTGGTGAATAGGCTCAGAATCTCCATCAAGCAAGTTGCTGCAATTTTTTTTTTTTTTTGTAAAACTGAGAACAACGAACACACGAGCGAACCTTAGAGGACCACACCAATCAGATCAGCTTGCACGGAGGAACGCGAGCTCAACCAGCGTCAGATCTTGAATGGATGGACAAGACAACGTGACGCCGGACGACATCGGATCTAAGCCAACAAGGCCAGATCTGAGCCGACTACGCTTGTCGGCATCAAATCTAGACTCGAGAGGGCTGGCCAACACTGGCTTGGGTTGAGTGATGCTTGTTGATGTGGCTCTGATACCATGTAGAAATTAATTTAGGAGAAGAAAAGAGAGCGATGTAGAAATTGATAAAGAAGGAACGAGAAGAACGTGTAAAACTGAAAGGAGGAGAACGTGAAAACTAACTAGGGTTTTCCACGTCTCACACTTTTATTATTAAATAATACTTAATGACCATAATAACCCTATCAGTGTTAATGACCATAATAGCCCTCACACTGTAACAACAAACAGAATGTCAATGGCAATTTCCTTCTTCACAAACTTTTACATCCCAAGCAAGTTTCCGCTATGCCAAAAGTGTGAAATGTTAAAGCCAATTTTCAAAAAATAACCAGAGATGGGAGATTCTTTTCCATCAAAGCCTCTCTTGTTCCGCTCCTCCCCAATCAACCAAAAGATAGAAACGGGAGTTGAGGTAATTCGTATTTTCTTATTGTGCTGTAAGTGAATGCCCGGCCAAGCCCAAATTTTTTGCTCAATAGAACCTCCAATAACCCGATACAAGCAAAGGAAGCTGTCGAAACCCTTCTCATCCAAGACAACAAAGGAGGAGATGCCGAATAGCCCCTACCTCCTTTTTGCAGATGAAACACCGATTAACCAATACTTTGCCTCTTTGTTGTAGGTTATCTTCCCAAGCAAAAAAAAGGAAATTTTTGTTGAGATTTTCACTTTCCAAATCGCTTTTCAAAGAAAAGCCAATCTACCACAAAAACCCTCCCTACCGAGCTGCTTGTAGAAAAATTTTATTGAAAAAATTCTGCCTCTTTCACCGTTCTCCTCCAAAGCATCCTCAGAAGCAGTAGAAATCTTCGAATTGCAAATTTGTGTCCCCACACAAAGCCATATCATCATTTAAACAATAAAAATCTGCCACCAAAGCCTCCTTGTTCCTGGTGATGTCAAAGACATCTAGGAACTGATCTTTCAAAGTTGTGTCCCCACACCAAATGTCAAAACATAACTGTGTCCTATTTCCATAAGAAGAAACTCGCTTCAACCTTCTCTAATCTTCCTTTGTATATTGGTATGTGGGAAGCTCCCCTATGCTTAGTGATCCGACCTGCCTTTTCAAGGCCAAATTTTGCAACTACTACTTTTCTCCGAAGATGTTCACTTGCAACACTGAACCACCAATGCACTTTTCCGAGAAGAGCTCTGTTAATTAACAAGGACTTGATGGCTAAACTGCCATTTCAAAAAAGTCATTGACTGCTTTCCGATTCACCAAATCGAACTTGTGAGCCTCCTAAATATCACCACATGAAAATTCATTCTGAATGGCATCCAACTTTTTAGCCACCGAGCAAGGGATGGGAAAAAGAGAAATGAAATAAATAGGAAGTTTGGGAATAGTGCTCTCAAAAAGACCAATTCTCCCTGCTTTGGAGAGGGAAGAACTTTTTCAACTAAACAATCACTTATCAAAAACAGGCTCCTAGATACGCTTGTTCTTGGAACAAGAACCAAAAAGGGAGACACAAAACCTATCAGTTACGGATTAGCAAAATTCCAGAACTCTTTCGTAAAATCATGTCACCTCTCTCTAATGGAAAACTCCAAAATCAGTTCTTTATGAAGAGGGATCGGATTACGAAGACTGATAAAGTTTGCTTTCCATAGGGTCATATATGCATATATATGATGATTAAGGTGTGGAAGCAAGAAATTTAAGATCGTTTAATCAAACCCCTTTTTGGGAAATGACAATGAGATTTGCACACAGCTCGTGGGAAAGAAATATTTTTATAAGATACAGCTAAGGGGAGCAAGGTTGGCATACCAAGGGAGTTAAAGGTGCGGGGTAGCTAATTATGGAAATCTGTCTGGAGAAATTGAAATAACTTCTTGAGTTTATCCACTTCAATGTCGCCCATGGATGTAGGACAAGATCTTGAATTGTTTTGTGTTGTGGTTAACTTGTGATAAACATTTGTATGACAATTAGCCGCACTTCTGTGCCATAGCATTACATAAAAAGTGCTGCACTTCCTAAGACAAATAGTCATTCCATCCACTGGAATTTAAGGCATGATTGGAACATTGATTAGCTCACGTCGATTAGTATAAATTCTGTATTATTGTAATTCTTCCTTGCCTTCTTTGGTTGTTATCTTAAACCTAGTTACCTATAAGAGAAAATGAGAGGTGAAAAGAATTTCATAATTTGCGGCATTTGAATTGAATTTCTTTTCTACTCAGAACACAAGTTAAATTAAAGAGAAATAGTAGAATTCTTAAAGTAACATGACAAGTGCGGGTTAAGAAAAAAGCACAGTCCTGAGACACGCCAACTAGTTCTATTTAGTGTCACAACCTTTCATTAAAGAGGCTTATTTTTAAAGAAAAACAAGGAAGAATAATCTTATCATAGCTATGGTAGCATGCCAGTTTAATTGATTATTACCTTAATTTGGACCCAAAAATAAGCATGCTGTTTGAGTATCAGCTACTCACTGCTGTATTATCAATTCATGCATAGAATATTTGATGTAATGTGTCAATTTTTAAATGGCATTGGTAAATATAATCATAATCAGCAATAAACTTTAATGTCATATTAAGATATTCCGGAAATGACTTACCAACTTTAGTATAACCTCCACTGCCCCCTTCCCTTCCCCAAGAGCACCACCAATTTTTTAATTATCTGCACAATCAACATCACATTCATCATATCCAATAGTAAAAGAATCCCCAGTCAGACACTTTCGAAAAACACAGACCGAACACTTGGGCTTTGAGTCAGCCATGACAGAGTCCATCTGAAACACATCAAGGATTTTGGCTTCAACTGTTGCTGATGACTGATCATCACTAGCATTGATCTACACAGACAGTCTTTCAGTAATTATAGCTGGGACACAACTAGCAAGAGAAGAAGCACGCTATGAGGCCCAAATGAGAAAAGATGCTAATGAGAATGACCCCAAACATGATTGAGGGGAGGGGGTGGAAGTGGCAAAAAATCTATTACATTGCAAGGACAAAGACAGAAGCTCAAGGCTAGAGTCTAAAATAACCACACAATCAGACTTGTAACCTTTTGCCATACAGATAAGGGATATGATAAAGAATTTTACAAGAAATGCACTCTTATTCTTTCTTTCTTATTTTCAGACAAACAGCTAAGCACCCTGAAAATCTGGTATAGAGTTCCAATCTCAGTTCAGCAGATGACACATTCTGTAATTGTCTCAATGTAGGGCAATCTGATCAGTAGAACTCAGATTCTGGCTAAGCACATTTTTTACAGGTCCTCAAAAGTTGTTTCCCAATCCGTCATCATCAACATTTACAACTCATTGATGCCTTTTCAGCTTTTTGATGTTTCTGACCACAAAAAAAAAAAAAAAAGTATTTGATGTCATTAGGAAAACCAGCACATAAATGAGAACACCTAAAGAAGGTCTAATAAGAACACAAAGCAAAGTATCAAACCTAATATAACCATAAATCAGCCAAAACCAAGCAGATATGTATACACTGCTTTGTCTTGCAAAGAAAAACTCTCATGAAACATTTTCTGATGCACCTCATTTGCAATTTTAAAGTCACCGAAACTCACACAGTAATTAACAGACTAGTGTATCTATAAATGCATGTTAAATCTTGCCAAAGAGAATCAGATAACACCTCCACTACTCAATACCCACAATGTTTAGCAGTTACATGAGCAAGTGTAGCTTTTCCAAGTCCTGGAGGACCACAAAGTAGAAGGACCTGCACAATTCGCAACAAACGTCCAAAGTAACAGATAATCTATAAGATGCGCATGGAGATAGTAAAACATTTGCAGCCTTCTGAAAAATAGAGAGACAATGTTAAAGGTTAGAAGCAAACAATGATCTAACTGTTTATGTTAAAAATATCCAAAAAGAACAAGATCTGTATAGTTGGTTCTGTAGCAGGGCATGAGCATCCTGCTTTTGAGCATCAATGAACAATAATTTAGCCCCTTCAAACCACACCCACCCCCCCCAAAAAAAAAAAAAAAGAAGAAGAAAAAACAAGAATAAGAAGAAGAAGAAGAAGCAGAAGATTCAATAATGCAAATGAAACACAAAGAATGAGATAACTGCTGCAAGTAATGCAGTACTGTTACAATTACTCTAGATTCTCTTCTATTATAGCAGCACTTTCTCCAAGGGATTTGTCCATAATCCAGATAATAATTAGGTTTTTGAGATTTACATCCATGCAACAGCATATTGCTTCACAGCCATCCCGTTCTAGCTATTAATACAATGTGAACTGGACAAACAACATTACTAAATAGATCTTTACATGCATGACACCCTAGGCAACATCAGTTGTGAGATGCTTGTCCGTATGTACTGAAAACTATACACCACCTTCAGTCAGCACTTCGTCAACAACCCTTCCTTTAGCACAGCTAACAGATTCTTTCAAAAAGTACTGACCTTCTGCTCCGGCGGGCCAGTAAGCCTTGAGCTTTTGCTGCATGTATCAGGAGTTTCTTTCAGTTCGGCATCTTTGTGGCCTGATTTATGAGGATCTCCAAAGCTCTCCTGAGTCCATCTTTGCCATCTACTACTCTTGAGTGTATTTAAGACTACTATATTTTGTCTGCTGACTATGAGAAAAAATAACGTCTAAGTGCCAATAGAACCTCATCTGTAGTGCTCCTAATTTCAGACCCAAAAACACACAAATCCCACTGTTTTAGCCATAAAAGTACCTGAAAATGCAACAAGACACTTGTTAAGACATCAAGGTTGGGAAACTATTCAATAAACAGAAGCATTGTTACGGCTTAGCCAAGACAAAAAAACAGGAGCTTTTGAAAAAAGATACAATAATTGCGAGAAACTCAGAATAAAGTCTTGCCTCACCATTTGTCTGTTCATCACTAAGAAGCTTGCTAAAAGAAATTGGGGCATATTTATCCACCCAAAGTTTCTCCAGTATTATTGGCATTCCTGGAAGCACTTGATCTTTCATTTCCTCCAAACTCACACAGAGCCTTTAAAAACATGATCATTGTAATGAGAAAGCTTGCATTCAGAAGGCGTGTTTTACCAAACAAAAACCTAATATCAAAGATCAGCATTAGGTAATGAGTGTAACACCCTTTAATACTGATAATCATATTAACTAAGGTCCATAATTTCTCAGACAGGAAATGAAGCTGATACATCCTGCAAAGAAAAATACCAGATGCAAACTGTTGTGAGACCAAATAAAACAAATCAGTATAAAAGCTATCTTGATATTTATTGTGATGCAGTTAATACTGAAATGATTACATTGAAATACTAAACCGAATTCACTTCAGAATAGCATGGCTACCCAAACAACCTAGTAGGACCTTAACAATTGTATCAATCTACTCTGCATGATCCGTTGATTAGGTTTTTCAAGGAATTCAGACAGACAAGTAGACTGACTGAAGATGATGTTTTTTGTCTGGGTTCACCTTTTAATGAGGATATTTTATCAGCTGCACCAACTTGAACTGAAGTTTATCACCTCACCTTGCACCTAAAACTGAATTATTCCCAACATTTAGTTACTTCATGGCGTAAGAGATATCTCCCATTTTACTTTCCAAAAGAATCCATCACATGAAAAAAACCTTTAGGATTTATGCGTGCCGAGGTGGTCAGGTCAGTCTACAACATTACAGAAGATAAATCTACAACAACTACATAAAAAATCTCACATAAAACAGGATGGTTCTGTGAGACCAATATTGGTGCACACAATTCACCAACTAGGGCAACAAAGCTCAAAAAAATATGATAATACAAGGTAAATTCCATATGGCATCATTGAACTTTAATATATTTCACCAATAAGTCATTAAGATTGATTCCAATCACCAATGTACTAAACTATTGCTTATTTGTTGTTAGACGTACTCTGATAGGTTTTAGAACAATTTCCTAAAGAAGTTCTGACATTGGTCCTAGAGGATTGGCAACCTTCCTCTGGAGGTGAGGGACGTCTGCCAGCCCTCTTCCCCTTCTTTCTTATGTTCTACTTTGGTCAATCAATTTAAATTTTTGAAAACATTTTTGGAACTTTTTAGTGGGGGCCAGATTAGAAACCCCATCAGCACTCTGTGGTCACAAAGTCGCACTCTGTCAATAATGCGTCAGTTGCAAGGAATGAGAGCATACTACATTGGTTAATTTGAAAAACTTAATGATCTAACTGCACCAAGTTTTCAGTGACCATCAATGAAATTTACTAATCATACATGCAATAATTTTTGAAAAATTAATTTGTCATAATAGCAGGCTGAGAATCCAAGCACAAGGAGTTCTAAATAGCATGTTTTCTTTATTATTCTTATTGTTTTATGTCTCACGGTTGAGCCGTTTTGGTCAAGAAGCAACTGGGGTTGGGTGCATGGGCCACAAGGCTCAGGCTACCAGCCGGAGGCCTGGAACGGCAAAACCATTTCCATGAACAAGACGAGCCCTCGACCACTAGCCCTGAAAAGGTAGTCCATTCTGTGAACTTGACCCAGTGGTGACGCAAACTTTCCCTTTTTCATGCTTTTAAGCCTTTTCCAAGTTCATTGCTGTATTACACGTATCAGGACTGAAATTGAAAGACATAGAATCAAGCTTGTAATCTCCATTGTTCAAAGTACAATTACCATTGTTACCTCCCCATGGACATAGATCACTCTAGCCGAACCATTTTAGTCCTGGTATTTTCTCCTCTTTCTGGTTAAGTATTGCAATTTTCCACATCTTTCAGAAGTCCTTTCTTGAGAGCATTTGCACTAGCAGCAAACTTGGATAGCATCTTTCAAATTCTTAATCTTGCCCCAACACTTAACTTGCATAAGTTTACTAGTGAAATGGATAGCTTGGTGAATGCCTCCTTTTGGCATCTTTGTAGCAGAAGCTTGACAGGTTCGGTGATTAGGCCTGCAACATGATTTGGTGCTAACGTTATCAAAAATAAACTCAGATAACTCACATAGAATGAAAAATATTGTGGAATTTATTACAATAGGCCCTCTATAAAGAAGATTTCCTAGTACACAACATGCCTCAAGCTGAACATAAAAGCAGCTTCCATCATGTAGATAAAAATTTGCATGTAGCACATACTATGAGTGTTATGAAAACTAATTCACAATGATGCTTAACAGCCAAGGGATTTTTCTCAATCCCAATTCTTAAGTCTAACAGCAATCTTGAGAGGCGTGGAGACTAGAATTAATCTAAGGTCTAAATTTGATCAAATTAAATTTTCCAATTGTTGGCTTTGCTGCACCACCGTATAAAGACATTCTTCACTGACGATTGTCCCTATCTTATGATTAGTTATTACTAAGTATCCAACTCCACGTTACTAATTAGCATCACCAGCTTAATCTTAAACAAAACCCATGAATCAATACACAAGCAAAGGCTCTTACATTTCTGGTAATCTTGCATACTTTGCCACCACTGATTTCATTTTTTTCAATAAGTAAATTACCTTAATTGCAAAACCAGACAGATTTGATGAGCTACATCCCTTACAATCTAAACCACTGATTTCTTCACTTCAATCTATTATTCATTAAAATCACTTTACGTTGCTGGATTATATCTACTATCTGCCACCATATTTCCTGTTTTTCTATTACCGAGTTATTGGTGTAATCTCTTAAAGATGAAAAAATCACCTCGACAAGCTTGAAATTGGGTACTAACATAAGCTGTTTCTCTTACGTTATGTTCCTCGCCCACCCAAAAACCACAACACTAAAAATTATTACAAACAGGTAAGGCAAGAGGGCAAAAGGAAATTACCATCAGATCGAGCCCTTGTATCCAATTTCTGAGGCTGCGAATCTATGTCAAACCTACAAATCTTCGCATAAGCCCTGTCACCTCCAGGCGCCGTCACCGGGACACACTCACCATCAATCTGAGACGCATATCGCGAAATGGCAACCTCCTCGGGCTCCAAAATCTCTTCCTCCCGCAGCTGCACGTGATCAGTCTCCGGTGGAGGAGAGTAACGCAGCCAATCCTCCTCTTCGTCGTCCTCGTGGTCAGCAACTTTGCTCCGCTTCTTCTTCTTAGTCGGACCAGTAGCTTCCTCTCGGGAAGGGCGTTTGTGGTTTTCGAGCAGCTCCTTGACGGATTGAGGAGATTTCGGAGGCGGCGACGCCCGATCGCCCTGAAAATCGCGCTCTTCTCCTTCGTCTTCCTCGTCGCCCTCGGGAGGGTAAGGGTAGGGATCGGGGTGTTGGAGGTCCAGCGGGTCGTCTTCGTGGAGGCGGGAGTGAGCTTCGAGCCACTCGGGCTCGTCCGGGAGAGGAATGTCCATGTCCGCGTCCATCGGTGGTTCCGCCGCGGCGATGTTCGGCGGTGTGCGGCGGTGCGACTCGACGCGACGGCGAGAGAGAGAGGGAGCGAGCGGCAGAGTGAGGAAGGCGCGGCGCGGCGCGGCAGATGGGGGGTTTTTGGCGGGAAAAGAAGGATTTCAGAGGGGACGCGCGGAGGGCTATAAGCGGAATTTTGTTAATAGCCGAAACCTGTGAAATCTTGGAGGTATTGCCACGTGGACGGTTTTTTTTTTTTAAGGGCACGGCTATTTCCGCAGCGCATATTACTGCGGGCACACCTTTTACGCTAAAGAGACGAAATTACCCCCATGTAACACCGCTCCAGCTCCTACAAATCACGGCCGCGGGGAGGAGCAATTTTTTGGGTGGCGGGGCCCACGATTTAGGGTTTCATGAGGCATAAGAATTATCTGTTCGGAGGCAAGAAAAATCCAAACGTACACCTGTAATCTAGAATCTATCCTATCAATGTCGGTTACCAATTTTGAAAATTATGAATCAGCTCGAATTAAATCAATCGGCTTCAGGGTCATTCAAGCACCCATAGAGATTTTCTTTTTCTTTTTGCTGCTTCGCTTTATTAATTTTACACAGAGTTCACCGCCTAAGTCTAATGGAAATTCCACAGATCCAATATAAAGGCTTCTTGGCTAACCATTAAAGAAAAATTCATCTTCTAAAGATAAAGGAACTTAGATATTTACTCAATAAAAATCAAATCTCATTTATTCTCAATATTTAAATCTTATCTTACACAAGAATTCGCCTACTTTTATAGAGGAACTAATACATCGGAAATAGATTAAATATTAAAGACATGGAAACTACCCGACTCATAAAGACATAAGAACTAAAAAATGCATCAAAACACATAAAAACTTGAATTTTGACTCTTGAAATGGATCAATAAAACTAGGACTAAGTACATTAAACCAAATGCAAAGTGATTTAACTTGGACTCTAAATTCGTTTAACTTGGACTCTAAATTCGTTCACTAGCTTGAGCAGCCCAATAGACATCTTGAAAGATCAACAAATATAAAGGAATTGTTCAGAATAGCCTCTAATCGCTAGGTTAGTCAATTAGTAGCCTTTGAGTTGACAATGAACTTGTAAATTGACATTAGCTGATCAACAATCACAAAATCAACAAGTGTCCATTGAATTGACAACTTTCTTGTATAATTAACATTTTCAATTTGAACCCATCGAATCAAAATATAGCTGACATCAATTTGATGCTTCCAAACGTAAGAATTGAACATGATTAACTTACGAGATCTAAATTGAGCTTGTTAGTTAATTAACAAAGATTGATACTCCCTTATTAAAAATTAGTTCGATTGTACCTTCAACCTCAGAACTAGCCTTGCAAGTTCCAAGTTTAAAGTTTTTTGAGTAAAACTAGTCGATTCATGGTGGAATTGGAATCAAACCAGTTAAGATCAGTTCTCCATTTTTGGAATCGAAAACCATACAAATTTGCTCGTGAAATGATCTTGAACCAGCTAGATAAAGTCAGTTCAAGCAGATTCCTAGGTTTCGCTGGCTCAATTGCTCGTCCCTTTGGGACGCATGAGAGAGCGAACGTGAGAACTCGCTTGAGAAAACCAAAAAAAAAAACTGAATGCTTGCTGGAAATTAGAATCCAGGGCAATCTAGACCATGTTTGTTTAAAATTGTTTATGTTCCCTGGAAAAAAAAAATTCGTTCTTTTGTTCCGAGAAATAAGAAAAGAACAGAAACATGTTTGGTAAAACTTTTGTTCCCATGAACAAAAAATCTATTTTTTTGTTTTTTGGAACAAATTTAAAACAAAAATAAGAAGTAGAAAAAAATTGCTTCTTATTTCGAGAAACATTCTGAAATTTTTTTCCCTCTCTTATTTTTTCTTTTCTTCTTCATTTTGATCGGTCGCTGGAGCGTCGCCGGTCCCTGGTGAGGCTTGGCCTCACTAGGCTAGGGCGAGGTTGAGCCTCACTAGCCAGCGCGAGGCTCAGCCTTGCCTAGCCACCGAGGCCATTGGCGAGGCTCCGACGAGCTTGCAAGACCTCGCCCAGCCGGTTGCTGGCCATTGCCGTGGCCAATGACTAGCCACAAAGGAGAAAGAAAGAAAAAAAAAAAAAAGAAAGAAGAAAAAAAATATAATAAAAATATTGAAAAATTAAAAGAAACAATAAAATTATATAAGTTTATTAAATGCATTTTTATTTATGGAGTAAAAAATTTTTGTAGTTACCAAGCGTGTTCTTATACTCAAAAATTATTTTCGAGAACAAAAACTTAAAAAAACTATTTCTATTCAAAAATTATTTTCTGGAACAGAAACATCATCAAACGCGACCCTAGTAAAGCCATGAATGTAGCCACGAGGGCCGCGCAATTGAGCCCATCCTTTTTCATCAATTCGATTTAATAGATACTTTTCTTTTCCGTTTGTAGAGTTCGACAAAAACGAAATACATGGAAATATCCTTCGAAGGTCGGCGTTCGGAGAAGCATATTACCTAGGCCGCTGGAGAGTCGCTCGTCGCCACCTCGATCTTTTTGCATGGACAAAAATGGCAGATTGTCGAAAGATGAAGCTGTTGCAGAAATGGCTGTTCACTTCACAGCTCCGTAAAATCTTTACAAGCCTCGGCCTTGCCGGGGCATGACCATGTCTGAAGTCCTCCTATCTCGTTCTGCTGGTAATGGGGACTCGAGATAATTTAGCTTCCAAGGGTCGTGATATTTAGGCTCGATGTGGAGGACGACGTCTCTCGGACGAACGTGGCATTTCGTCGGATGGAAGAACCTGAAGAAGAAGCACTCATTCTCGACGTTCCGTCGGACAACGACGAGCCGCCCGGACATCGTCGCTGCCAACATCTTGATCACGCAGCACGCGAGGGGTGGCCAGTTGGACGTCGCACGACGCCTGTTCGACGAAATGTCTGAAAGAACTGTTGTCTCTTGGAACACCATTATCGCTGGTTATTCCCAGTGGGGAAGGTACGGGGAAGCTCTTAGCCTTGTCTCGAGCATGCATCGCGGCGGTGTGAAGCTCAACGAGACCACTCTTTCTACAGTACTGAGCGTGTGCGCGAATTCTCGTGCATCGTATGATGGGAGGCAAATCCATTGCCTTGTTTCGAAATGGGGTTTTGAGGATTTCGAGTATGTAGGGAGTGCTTTGATGAATTTCTATGCTAATTGCCTTGAGATCGAAGAGGCGAAGCGGGTTTTCAAGGATTTTCTTGGTAGTAATGACTTGTTATGGAGTGTAATGCTTGCGGGCTATGTGCATTGTGATCTTATGGACGATGCTTTTGCTCTTTTCATGGAGATGCCTGAAAGAGGCATTGTTGCATGGACAACGTTAATTTCTGGATTTGCAAAGCGGGTCGATGGCTGTGAGAAGGCTCTTGAGTTGTTTCGGTGGCTAAGAAAGACTAATGAGGTGGCACCTAATGAGTTTACTTTCGATTGTGTTTTGAGGACCTGTGGTAGACTCAAGGCTCAGAGTGTAGGGAGAGTTGTACATGGTCTTGTGGTAAAATCAGGGTATGAGTGTGATCAATCTGTTGGCAGTGCAATTATTGAATTTTACTGTGAAAGTGAAGCGATCGATGAAGCAAGGAAGGTTTATGGAAAGATGTTGCAACCAAGTTTAAACGCTTCAAACTCTCTAATTGGGGGACTTATACTGGCAGGTAGAATTGAAGATGCTGAGCTGATATTCCGTGGGTTAACTATTAATCCAATTTCATGTAACTTAATGATTAAAGGGTATGCTATGAATGATCGAGTTGCGGATTCAAAAAGCTTATTTGAGAAGATGCCTACGAAGACATTAATATCTATAAACACCATGATTTCGGTGTATTGCAGGACTGGTGAAATTAAGAAGGCATTGGAGCTTTTTGAAGAAGTAAAGGGGGAAAGAAACTCGGTCACATGGAACTCAATGATATCTGGTTATATTCAGAATAGTATGCATGAAGAAGCGTTCAAATTATACGAGACCATGAGGAGATTAGCCATACATCGGACCAGATCAACTTTCTCAGCTTTGCTGCATGCTTGTTCATCTCTTGGATCTCTTCAACTAGGTCGACAACTTCAAGCACAGTTGCTTAAAGCATCATTTGAGTTGAATGTTTATGTAGGAACATCACTTATTGACATGTATTCCAGATGTGGATGCATTGATGATGCTCGAGTATCATTTGCCAGCATATCCTCACCCAATGTTGCTGCTTGGACTGCTCTTATCAATGGATATGCACATCATAGGCTTGGCTCTGAGGCAATCCTTCTCTTTGAGCAGATGTTGCAGCAAGGGGTGAACCCTAACGCAGCTACTTTTGTTGGAATTTTAGCTGCTTGTGGCCATTCTGGTCTGGTTGACAAGGGAATGAAATTTTTCCACATGATGAAAGATTATGGATTAAAACCCAACCTGGAGCATTATGCATGTGCTGTGGATCTTCTTGGTCGATCGGGTTATCTGAAGGAAGCAGAAGAATTTATAAAAGCGATGCCGATTGAAGCTGATGGGGTCATTTGGGGAGCCCTGCTTAGTTCATGTTGGTTCTCCGGAGATGTGGAAACGGGTGAGAGGGCAGCTGAGAAGATGTTTAGTGTAGATCCTAAAACAGTATCTGCTTATGTTATTCTTTCCAACATTTATGCATTGTCGGGAAGATGGAAGGAGAAGAGGAAGGTGAGGAAGCACTTAAGAGGTTTGGAAGTGAAAAAAGACCCTGGGCGAAGCTGGATAGAACTCAATAGCAAAGTTCATGTATTCTCTGTGGAAGATAGAATACACCCACAGTGTAATGTGATTTATTCTACATTGGAGCAGATAACAGCAAATGTCAACTCGTTTGTGAATCTTGGTTTTGCTTAATGACCAACTCATAAGAGTCACCAGTGGAGACTCTGTGATCTTGCACATTAGCTTTCTGAAATGTATATCCAGTGATGAAGAATGTCACCAGGTGATTGCTGAATCCCACAGACACTGGCTCTGCTTAAATTTTGATTGTCAGTTCCTCCCTTCTTAGGCCGCATGTCTTATTGCAGCATTTTGCATAGAACACTCACTGCAGCAGGACCAGCTGGACAGAGTTATCCTTGAATATAGCAGCTATTCTGTTACGCCAGTATAATCCGTTCAGGAAACACTTATTAGGAGCATTTCATAGGATAGTCAACTATTGCTTTTAGTTGGAAATTCTTTAGAAGTGCCATTACAGAGTGAACCAGTTGCATTTACAAAAAAGTATCAAAAAAGAAAATGTGCTGCCAGAAGTATGTGACCATTTGCTATTGCCAATTCCTCACCACAAAAAAAATAAAAAAGAAAAAAGAATCCATCCATCTTCACTGGCCCCTGTGCTCTTCTTTTTGGCTGCTTCTTTCCATTTTATTTCTTCATTTTTTGGAGCAGTTACGTCTTTTATAATATCAATTATTGCTCTTAGATGGTTTATGGACTTAATGGAAGTTGCTCACATGATGGCAGGAGGGTCACCGGCAGCTTGTAGGGGAAAAGATGCCCATTTTTGCAATCCATACTAAAAAATATTTTGACCCTTCTTAGTTTCTGTTCCACAAAGGAAATTAGCTGAGTGCTGCAACAAAAGAGGTATATTTTCTTCACTTGTTCTCTGCATGCCTTTTTGGTGTCAATTGTTGCGAAATCACGTCAATCTGGTGAGATTTACTCTCTCATCAATTATTTGGGGCAAAATCTATTTCTGCTCTTTTTATTATACGCCTTTTCACTGTCTGTTCATCCAGTTGTTTGTAATTAGAAAAATTGGCCTAGAAAGATGGTTTTCTGTCCAAGAGCCAAAGCAACTTTATACTGTCTGCTGAGATGCTTTCATTCACTATCTCTTTCATGCCCTGCTCGAAGGTGTGACAAGCATTACCCTTGCCCCTGCACCTGATATGCCTCCGGATCCATGCAAGAAACTAAACACAGTTTGATATACGGTGAGAACCATCTGGTGTTCTGTTAAGGGTAGCTTGGGTTTTTGCAGTTTTTTTTTTTCCTCCTTTCTGGGCAGGGGGTTTTTGCAGTTAAATATTAGATTATGTTGGCTTTTATCTGTTTTTAATCACGGCTTCATTTTTTCATGATTGGTTGCTTATCCATTGGATGAGGTCTTCTTGATTTAGGCTCTGCTGTACTGTGCTGGGAATAAACTTTGAATATCATGAGCCTTTTTTTTTGGTCTTCTTATCCTTTTTGTTGTCTTGTTGTTACTTCAGGTTAATAGTTAATGTGAGTTTAGCCTTTTCCTGGTTTTTATGTCTATTTTTGGGTCAAGGTTGTCTAGAAGTAAAAATATATTAATGATAAAAAACACTGTGGAGGACTCTTATGTTTCTGTTCCAATCATCCTCTTGATGGACTGAGGCATCATACCTTATTATACTGTAGTTTGCTGCACCCATTCTTTGTCATTATCATGGTTCAGTAGGCCTAAATGGAATTTTTGTGCATTGCTATAATTTTTCACGTTGATCTTTCCATCACCTGTTCATTTTTATTTTGGGTCTTTACCATAGAACCCTTTTCACATTACTGTCGCCATGGATGTCCTTCAAATCTATGAATTGGTCTCTGGGACGTGTCCACATATTGTCTGCATTTGTGAGAAAAAAGATCGTAAACTTTTAACATGTTTATAGAAACAAAAAAAGCATCATGTTTCTTCAAAGTGGAGAATCTTGGCTTTGCCACTGTAAGTAGTATGATCTAAACATGCAGTTTGGTTTCTTTTATTATTTCCAGTTGGGTAGTTGGAGTATCTTGCTGGAGTGGCTTACATGAAACTTGACAAGACTTCATCTAATGAAGCTAGGCAGCATTGGCATCAGAGGGTCAGTATACTAAGAAATCACCTATGTCCTCCCCTGCATGCCAAAAAGTAAACAAAAAACTTGGGTGAGTTGCTATCTTCCTCCCATCCTTTGCATCGTCATTTTTTTGTAGTTATATGTTGCCGGGAGGCAAAGTCCAATTGCTGTGTGGAACATCCTGAAGATCAAAAGCTTGCAAAATGTAATTGCTGTGGTCTCACAAGTCAAAGATCCCATGGTATGATAGCATCGAATGAATTGGGGGTGCTGGTCTGTTTCGCTGATGCCAGTGCAAGAGGTATCGTTGGTAAGCTCATATGGCAGTTTTCTCTTGCAAGTATTATGATAAAAGCTCTTTCTAGCTAATTTGTTGATATTGTGTATAAGTTATCCAGCCAGTCAACAAACACCAATTGTTTGTATCTTGATGTTGTCGAGAAATAATTTAGCTATGGAAGCTTTTCTCTGATGCAGATTCTTGATTTTGGAGAGAAGATTGAGCTGCTGGTACATAAATTGAGAATCTTTGCTCTGAGGTTGGCAAAGTGTAGATTATATATAAATTTTGGCAACCATGACTGCTAAAAGACAGTGGATTATACTGTTTTTGTGGGATTCAGGGCTCCTACACTTAGATAGCGACACTCTTGCCCTAATAATTGGGAATTGGTTTCATATGTTTGAATCAATTTGTTTGCACGGCATCAACTAGAGTCTTTCAAGTTCTCTGAGCATCTCGCGGCCTCCAATATCGATTATCGAGGACAACATTTCGCATGGCAGGCTTGCATTTTCCTTCTCTCGCTGGGATGCTTGCAGTTTCAATTGCCGTTGTAGTTAAGTTTACAATAGTTAGCTTATGCTTGAAAATAGAACTGTTATTTTGGTTGCAGAGGCATAAAGCGCATTAACTTGTTTACATCGATCAAGGTTTTAATCACCTTAAATCCTTTGATCTATGTGCCCTACTCGAAAATCAATTGGAACGCAACGTACTACCTAGGCTAATTCTTTGTTAGTAAAGGATCTTGTTTGGAAAAAGGATGAATAGCAGGCTTTCATGGGATGAGATGATTATGCTACGACTCCGCGGATGGCCCGGCCAAATGTCGGCATTGGACGAGAAACATCACTATTCCTAGCCAACTATAATGTCTCTGTCTCTCTTTTATGGCATTTTGTTTTCACGGATATTCAAATTTTTGCATGGAACAGTTAATCACTTTCAACTATAATTTCGTCCTCTGTCACTTTTTTATTCCTTACACTAATGATGAAGCGTGCACCAATCTTGCTTAGGGCCAAACGTCGACGCAGAGATGAACAAATCGCCCCTTCATAGCCATGGCCCATGAAGTATGCATGGTGGGTCCCATTGAAAAACATATAATTTCTCATTCGATTTTTGCATTTTGACCGGTTTTGTCCCCTTCACCAACCACAGACCAAGTCGATACGATATTGTTTTCTCACGACCCATTCTGAACCCAAAAAAATAATCCGAAAAGCCACGTGCGAACCTTGATGATCCTCCATTCTTTCACGAAAATGACGAAGATGGAAAAGAAAGATCACCTAATGGAAGAGCAAGAAGAGAGAAAGCAGATCTACCCTCAAAAACTTTCTTAATTCACTATTTCTTTCGACCATAGTATACGCATGCATGAAGATATTTTACAAGAGCTAAAACTTAACAAGCCAACTGATCTCTAAATGGAGAAATCTCTTCAAAAATGGGAAGTCTCTTCGATCTCAGCGGCACCCTCTGGTTCATCAAGTGATCAAGTTCTTCCATGAAAGCATCTTCTACCTTCTGCGCCGACCTGGACGACCGTAATGAGGAAGCTTCTGATGGCTCTAATCCTTGCAATAGCTCCTCAGCCCGGCTTCTTGCCTTTGGGTCATCAGATCCTGGACATTCACCTTGCAATACATCTAAAAGAATGGGTCGTGCCTCCATGGTCCTTTCTAGCTTGATCAGGCATAAAGACAAGTTGCATGCCTTGTTTGCATCAGGATCAATCATCTGAGCTTTACGGTAAACCACTTCAGCTGCCATAAAGTTGCCCTGTTGCATGTATGCCCATCCTAGGTTGCCCTACGTCACCAAATATTAAAACAGGTAAGGTCACTTTGGCAACATGGAACACAGAAATGATAGAATTGTTATTCATGGTGTCATCGAAACCCATAAATCAATTCATCTCATGTCAAAACCTACGCAAAAACCTACGAGAATTATAGTACTACATGGAATCAACTCAAGATAAAGAACGTCAGCAGCAAAGGACATCAGATGGAAACACACGAATGGCTGCTAGACTATGAAGCCTTCAACGCAGAACCAGCTTGGATGGTATGAAGGCAACCTCATCCAAAGTCAATCGACACTACGTCTCATATAGCAACGATGACTCTGATTAACTGTGGGTGTTTGATCAAATTACCAGTATTCTGGAAGTCTCTTGCTTGACAGTGACCTGAAACTTCTTTCCATGTGAACGTGCAGTCTTTGTGGGCTTCCTGTTGAAAACCTCTCCATGGCATATCATCCACAGTTTTTGCTTCAATAGTTCAATCTGTTCGTCCAGTCTACCACATTTCTGCCAGATTCATAAAAACACACGCCAAATTTAACAGGTAGAACTGGAAGATAAATGGCATTCCTGAAAAACTGGTTCTTTAGCTGTCTTTTTATTAACAATCAGAAGTAGAAGGACAATTTATTTGGTTTTTTCTCCTAGAGGAGAATGAAGTTTCTTCAGCTTCATTTTTATTTTATTTTTATTAAAGTCTATCAAATGGAAAGTACTCTAGTCGAGAGGTTTTGCACCTACATTCTCATAATTTTCAAGGCAGGTCAGACAAAAAATTTGCCATTTGGACATCACAAACAACTGAGACTATCAGCTAGAACGAATCAACTTATAGAATTCCATTTTGAAGGAAATACTCTCTGCTTACAATGCTATCTAGCTCTACGTTGTATAATACTTCTCCAGACTCAATCTGTAAAAAATTGAATATGACAGTTCTCCTGTTAAAATCTTGCATGCCTCATCAGACAATAGATTCATGACCCAACCTTTCCTTAAGGTGCAAGCAAATGAGTGCTATAACACAGAACTCAATAATGTAAGAATCAATTACCTTGTACAAGTCAATGAGTACATTGTCCAGAGATTCTTGAGCTTGTCTGGAGCAAAGATGCCTAAAAGATCTAATTGCTTCGATCGCATCTTCTGCTCTGTCTTGCTGTTTCATGATGACAGCCATATCTTTGAGCGCACTATCTACTCTATCCCCTGCATTTATTGCCATCCAAAACAGACCTATTGCCGCGTCTGGATTTTTCTCAGCCAACTGCATTTCACACTGAAATCAATGAGTAACAGGGTACGTACTCTGGTGAATTAATCGACAGAAATAACATCTTGGAATCGACTAGGGGTACAAGAAAAATGTCACTGCCGTATAACATTTGTCAACGAGATGAGCCACACAAGGAATGATCAAGAAAGTTAATATTAGAAGATCAACAAGCACACGTACTAAAAGACTAAATCCTGCCATGTCAGATTCAATTCTATCTGGATTATGCATAACTTTCTTGAAATTCGGCCGTCGTATGTACTTGGGTGGGCAATGGAACACGAAAAGGTTGCCCCCTCTCCCCCCCAAAAGCCGCGAATTCAAGCAACCCGATCCCACCCATCATCCACGTTTCTCAGTTTCAGCCCAAACCCAGATGGCCATCCGCTTTGCTCAAGCAAATACGTAGGCAGCACCCAGTAAAGAGTGACAAAGCGAAAGCCGCGAACGAAGACAAACATGTCATCTCGCGCGGGCTCCCGTCCATGCATCCTCACCAACTTCGAGTACACGAATCCCATTTCTCGG
The DNA here is from genome assembly GCA_014182365.1 of Eucalyptus tenuipes. Taxonomy (NCBI): domain Eukaryota; kingdom Viridiplantae; phylum Streptophyta; class Magnoliopsida; order Myrtales; family Myrtaceae; genus Eucalyptus; species Eucalyptus tenuipes. The sequence goes on along the minus strand of CM024544.1, from coordinate 24,101,816 downwards.
AGGCCGCCAGAGTCACAAACGCACGCCCTAACCCTGATAACTCCCAAGCGGAACCACCCAGACTTCAAAACGCCACGAACACGGCAACAACGGCAACAACGGCGACAGCAACGAACCTGGACATGCTTGGCTCGAACGTAAGGGCTGTCGCCGGGGGGCAGCTTGTGAAGGACGCCATATGGAGGAGAAGCTTCTTGCTTCTCACTCTTCCTCTGGCTCATCTCTCTCTTTCTCTCTCTTCCCTTCTTCGCTTCCTTCGCTACGCTTGCGGTTCGGAAATGGCGGCACTGCGCGTGGAGCGACGGACGACAATGGGGGATCGGGGGAGAGAGAGAGAGAGAGAGGAAGAGAGAAGGGAACGAGCTCCAGATGCTACGGCGAAGGAGAAGGGATGAATCCGGACGCCATTACGGCCACGTTCGTCGAAGCCGGGTTGGCCAGTCAGCCTCTCACCGCATCTAGACACGTGGCGGCCTCGTATTCCCCCCGGGTTTTAATACCCGAAAAACCCCAAACTGGTATATATGACAAATTTACTAAAAATTATTTTTTTATCATAAAAAATCTTAAACTGATATACCGTAATAAATTTACTTTCCGATTAACTATAAAAATCCTAAATCGGTACACATTTACCATGAACTAATTTATCCTACCGCAAAAAATCAAAAATTGACAAATTTATAACAAATATACCATCTACTAAATTGGATTAATACCACAAAAATCATAAAAATTGTAAACTGTGACAAACGACGCGTAAAATCCTAAATTGATATATTAGTTAACTGTCACGTATTATTTAACTTAATAATTGGACAGTAAAATTTAACGAAAACTAACAGAGGGTAAATTTATCACAAGTATATTAGTTTAGAATAAATTTGTCAAAGATATATCAATTTGGGGTTTTTGGTGGTCAAAAAAATAATTTAGAGTAAATTTATTACATGTACCAATTTGAAAATTTTCAAAGTATTAACCTTTTTTTCCTCCTTCCCATCTGAATTTGTTCGTATCTTTGTTACTTTTGGCTATTAGGTGGCAATTTGGTAGTTTAATTTCCACGAGCGGGCAAAGTGTTAACCCTTTTCCCGCGGCCAGGAGAGGACAAAAACGGGGGGGTTTCTATTTCAAGAATTTTCGTATGAAAGTACCATTTCTCCTAATATGGAAGCACAGTAGAGACACGCGATATTTTTTAAACTCCATAAAAAAAAATTACATTAATTTTACCGCAGAAACTAAGCTTTACATGTTAAAAAGGAAAATTATAAAATGATTTGAGAAACGTCGAGATTTGATTTTTAAATATGATTATGGAATCATTTCGTTTTCTAGCATTTAATCAGCTTGTAGGGTAGTAAATCAATATTTTGCTTGATGGCTATATGGTTTTGAAAACATTTTTAAGTACGGACATACTAATCCGGCCGATTGATGGTATTGATGTTTTTCTTTGGCCAACTCTTGAGTAAATGAATTGTATTTATTAATTAACCAATTATTTTCCTTACGGCTTTTTCTTGACTCATACTCATAAATATAAATGATAAAGCATATATCTATGGAACATTCACTCTTCAAATAACATTGCATGATAGAACTGGACATTCCACCACAGGCATGAGTTAACATGGAGATAAATAGAAAAATATAAGAAGAAACACATAAGGATTTGTGTGGATCGATTCTAGTGTTAGTATGTACTTTGCGAAGAGAGCGGCGGCGATGAATTCACTGTGAATAAGGAGATTACAAGTTTCAATCCGTGCCTCTCTCAATCATGAACCCTAGTTAGCCCTAATTGTTCCCCATTCGACATCCCATGCAATCTCTCGTGACCTGATAGCATAATCAAAACAAAATAATGAATGGGAAACATTTGGCATTTCGGTGTATGCCGTTGATATGAAGCTCTTTATGAGATCTTTGAAATCTTCGTGCTGATTAAGCTGAGACAGAGTCAGTAATTAAATGAGGATAGTCTCATAAAAGTTACTCCTTGTTATTTGACATTTTAATGGTGGCTCCTTTATGTGTGTTTTAATGTGAACCTTAACGTTGCTTCTCTTTATTGTCGTGCTTGATGCAGCAACAAAAGGGAATCAGTACATAAATTCCTATCCGAAGGTAGTCAGTCTTTGATGCCTCATTTTGCCTTTGGGAATCTCATGTTTTATTTATTTATTCTTACTTATGGAAACTGCTAATCTGAACTTCATTATTCCTTATCTCTCTTCTTTTTCATGCAATGATGCTGTTCGTCCCTGTTCTACATGTAATGCTCTTAGATTGACTTGATATTTTAGAATTGTCCCAAGCGATATCGATGGATGAATGCTTCATGTTTTGTGAATGTGTAGGCTTCCCTACTTGAGTTAGAGAAATGAGCAAAGAGTTCGTGTTTAAAAACAAATAAATAATATCGCATAGATATATCCGTAAATCCAATAATTTCAATCTCATAATATAAAGAGAGAAACAAATTTTACTAATTGTGAAAGAATTTCATAAATCTATTACATTGTCAGTCATCTACTTCCAGTACGTTCAACATATAATTATAGATCATTTTAAGTAATTGATATCGGATTTAATCAAATTTTTAAAAGGAAAAAATTGAGATTGAAATTATTGATGCATTTATTTTCTATGAACTAGTAAAGAAAAAGGTTTTATATATATGGAGAGATATCTAAAAAAATAAATAAATGAAATTATTATTCCATTTTATTGTGAAATATTACTCATATATCCTTCTTGGAAAGCATGGACTCTCATGGAATTTCTAGATCAAAGTTCAACGTTAAAATGAGTCATTCAGCTTGCTTTCAATATAATAGAGATAGGTAAATATTATTGTTGTCAAAATTGATCACTTTATAAGTTGAACAACTCCTTAGAAAAGAAATACTTAAGAGTCATTACATGATATCCTCAATACAATTTAGAAATTGAGCATCGGCAAGAGAGAACGCAAGAGGCAGGAGAGGAACCCATGTCGCAGAGCATTCAGGATTCTCAGGGATTTGAGGCGACTGAGGGAGGAAGAAATGGCTGCGACGAGGATGACGGCGACGACACGAAGGGTTGGGGCAGTGGTCGCAGAGGATGGTGGCGTGCCACTTCTCTCTCTCCCGCTCGCTCTCACCTCATCGCGGCGTCTCTTTCCCTCTGATCTAGGGCCGCACTGAAGTGAGGTTCGCAGATCTCGTCTGCTCTCCATTGGTGTTGTTTTTCTAAGACCAACCCAGCACACGCTCTCCGATACCGCTTGACTCATCTCTCGCCCCTCTAATATAAGAGTTTTTCTAACGCGGACTACGTTAATTGAGATTGATATTTATCATTTTCCGTGATCAATCTAATAATTTAATAATTTAATATGGGACTAACTTGTATGGGCCAAGTAAAACCCGACTATAATGAGAGGGGCTCATAGTTGAAAACTTAATAAAATAGTACTCAAATCTCGCCTCTAACCCTTGTTATGGACTACCTTTTCTGTTCGGAGGGGAATAGACATTAAGTTTAGGGACCGACCAAAAAATAAAAGAGTTTAGGGGAATTATCTAAAAGATGGGCCTACGACTCTCAATAGGAACATGCTCTCCCAAGCCCACACTTTGCACAACGTTGAGTTATTTGATGTTAAGTCAAGTTGACACTGATAATTCTTTTAAAGAGGAGTTGTCTCTAGTCTATTAGAGTTAGCTAAAAGCAGAGTGAGGCATGGAAGTATACCTCACTTTTTACCCAATAAGAGAATCTAGAATAGAGGACTTGATTTCACTAGTATTTTATAGCATCAGGGTATTTCTGTCACTTGAACATTCCGAGGACTCAGGGCAAGTAACACTGCTGCAGAAGCATGTACATTGACAGGCCGTGCTTCTTGAAAAGTAAAATCCAGGGAAATTACTAGCTATAATTGGATGGATTAATCTCAAAGAAATTCCCAAGTAAGATTTAAGAGCATAAAGAAACTTCTGGACGAAGCACCAGTTGCATCAGATAATAATGATATATATAGATGTAAGAGCACTAGAGTAATTTACTGCACCTCATAATTTAGAATGGTTGACATTAAAACAGCTGCAAAGAGAATTGCAATGAAGATTGGAATAACTTTTAAACCCAGCAGAGTGAAATGAAAACGTTAATAAATTAAGAAAAAAGCTTCACCAAGTAGCAAAAATATAACCAAGAGAAGGAGAATCTTCCTTTTTGTTAATGAACATTCCAGTTTTCCCGCCAAGTACCTTGAGTTCTGATCAAGCATGCAAGACTCATCTTCTCAGCTTCTCAGCATAGTTCCAACGAGTGAGGACCTTTCCCAATCATCAGTCACCAAGCTTCTTCAGTAAATTGTGTGGAACAACCGGATATAAGCAAGCTACAGTCTCTCCAGCCAAACCATTGGACAGCATCCTTATAGGCTATTGAATGATAAGGATGTTGACAAACAAGTTTGTCTGCGATCTCTCTCTCAGATGACTGCCTACCCCAAGGATTCCTCTTTTAAAGCTAAAACAGATCCGCACTTTCTGCGTAACATTGATTTTCCTCCTCTGTCTCAAGTCATATGTTGCCTTATTTATACTGAAATCCCTGATTGCTCAAACATGTCGCCTTTTACTTCACACGGTCTCAATTTGCATGAAAGATCATGACAGAACATTAAAAAAGATACCAATCTAATTTGCTGAACATAATTGCTATAACACTCCACTTCATATTGAGTCTAGACAAAACTGTAGACAAATAACTTTTGCCGTTATCTATGAAAGTACAATCTACTAATCAGAGCATTTCATCATGATTCCCCCAAACTTGATTAGGAACTGCCTTGAGTCACATCAGTAGCTTAGTATTGAGCACAGCCAGAAGTTCCGTTACTACAGGGACACAATGCAATAATAATTACCAGGGGAACACAGCTAGGCATAGAGAATTTACAGGAATGAAATTAGTAATTGCAGAAGGAAAAGCCATCATCAATTGATTTCTCCTCAAGTTTCAATTCAGTTTCAGTATAGAAAATTAAATATTAAACATGCAGGGATGAAACAATAGCCTACATATGAAGAATTTACTTTTATCAAGTAGCATGTAGACAAAAGACAAAAAGAAGAGCATGATTTTCTTCGGTTTCACAAGCATCCTATCCTAGATTAACCCGAGCAAGTACCAAAACTTCCAAACTAGTGTGCAAGACCCATCTTCTCATTATAGAGAGCCAACAACTGCGGTGCTTCCCCCAAATTACTAGTCACAAACTTCTCCAGGAACTTCTTCTCCGAAACAGTCAACAATGCAGTCAGGCTACAAGGTTTAACTAAACCTTTAGACAGCAGAACTTGATAGACCGATCCCCGAGGAACAATTCTCTTCCCTAAGCTATACATTAAGGCTAACGGACGTTGAGAAATAACCAATGAATCGAGCCCCAGCACATTGACAAAGAAGTCCATTGCAGCAGTAATTTTGCTCTCCGACAATGCCATACACAATGGATACTTCCTAAAAGCTAAAGCAACCACCTCCTCGGACCAACCCCACTTGCCATACACACCGATTTTCCTCCTCCACATCGACTCGCTCATGCCCATAATCACGTGCAGAGCCATGACAAAGCTCAGTTTGGAAGGGTCAAAACCCATTGCTTTCACCCTATTCATGGTCTCATCAAATTTCAAGGACCGACACCAAAAAATTTGCCCGTGGTACAAGACTAAATGCCTGATGTTCTCTTCAGGCACTCCAGCACTCCTCAAAGTCATGATTTCAGGAACCAATTCAGCTTGAGGATCCTCGTATAACAGTCGCGGAGCACGTCCGATGGCTGCGATGGCCTTTTCATCGGATTGCAACAAATTACTGATGTAATGAAAAGTGGGTACCAAATGCTGCTCCAGGCTCCTGCCCAAAATCTTCGGGACGGCAACCACGAGTTTGGCTAATTCGAGATCGGAAAACCCTGTCGAGCCAAAAAAATTGATTTTTGGCAAGAGGGTCTTATCTGGGTCCAACGAAAGCAACGCGGGGAATCTCCTGACAATGTGCGATATTTGAGCTGGAGTGAAACCTCGGTTCTTGAAGACGCCGATGACCGCGTCCGGTCTCGAAGGGGTCTCGAACTTGACGAGCTTGGAGGCGGAGAGAGCCGATTCCGGAGACAACCCACAGGAGTTGACGAGGTAGGAGACCGTGAACGATGGCGACGTCGACGAGGTCGACGAAAATCTGAGTAGCAGACGGAGGGAATCGGCTTGCGGCGGAAGTTGAGGAACCCTAACGTGAAGCAGGGCTGTCCGAGAGAAATGGAACATGGGTCTTCTGAATCTGATGAACATGAAGAACTCCGGTTCCTTACTTCTGGTACGAGGTTTCAATTCACGGTGTTTTGCTTTCTTTCCCTTGTTGCTGTCTTCTTCAAATTCAAGATGGTCTTTGAAGGGGCGCGAGCAAGGGCTCCAAAAACCGCACCGGCCAATTCTGAACGGCCGTCACCATAATAATAGGTCCGATTCCTAGTTTCCAATTTCCTATTTTGAGAATAGAGGATAAGAATCCGCTTTTCAACTCGGCACTATAAATCAAATTGATGGGACCAGACCGGTATGTCTTAATTTTCCTTTTTTCAATCAAGTGGTTCAATCCATCTGGTGCATTTATGATAAATTTATCTTAAATTAAATTTCTGGTTAGCAAAAACCTTATATTGATATACACATGACTAATTTACAATCCGTTAATTTTTGCCCAATTTTATCGTCAAATTGCTAAGTTTGATGATATGTGAAGTTGATGGATATACCGATTTTGGATTTTACCATCCGTTTATCATATGTGTACTAGTTTATGGCCTTTTGTGGTTTTAATCCATCTTAATAGAAAATTGACGAACGATAAATTTGTCACAAATGCATTGATTTGGATTTTTTGATGATTAAAGGATTAATTTAGAATAAATTAATCCTTTAAAGGATTAATTTGAGGTTTTTGGTGGTTGAAAAATTAGTTTGAGATAAATTCATTGATATTTCGCCGGTTTTGAATTCCGCAACGAAATATCTTTCACCAAATGTTATTTTTGGTTTTTATTTTGAGGAGATTTAGATTATGTACCAATTTTGGACAGAGAGGGTCAAATCTATAATATATATAACTTTGATTCCAATGAAATCTTTCAATACAGATTCGGAACCAATAATATCAAGTTTAGACTTCACTATAATTTAATCAATAGTCCAATTCAAATATACTTTAACATGCTAATAAGAGCTAACTATGACTAGATAGATTAATAAACACAATTTTGGAATTTAATCGACGACACTGGATGATAGAAACAATATTGAGAAAGGATTATTCCTAGATAGGTATATAAGGACATAACGTCGGAATTTAATCAATGACGCTAGACAGTAGAAACAACACCGGGAAGGCATCGCTCCTAGATGGGTAGGACATAGTGTTGGAATTTAATCAACGACGCTGGATAGTAGAAACAACAATGGGAAGGCACCGTTTGTAGATGGTACAAGGATACAACGTCGGAATTTAATTAATGACGTTGTCTAGAAGAGATAACACCAGGAAGGCATTGCTCCTAATTGGGAATGTTGGAATTTAATCAACGACGTTGGATAGCAAAAACAATACCAAGAAAGCACTACTTCTAGATTGGTACGAGGACACTACATCGAATTTTAATCGACGACGTTAGATAGTAGAAACAAAATTGGGAAGGCACTGCTACTAGATGGGTACGAGGACACAATGTCGGAATCTAATTGATGATGCTAGACAGTAGAAATAACACCAGAAAGGCACTGCTTTTATATGGGTAGGAGAACACAACATTGAAATCTAATAAATGATGCTAGACAGTAAAAACAACACTAGGAAGGCATTGCTGTTATGTAGATACGAGAACACAACATTGAAATCTAATCAACGACACTGGACAGTAGAAATAACACCGAGAAAGCACTACTCATATATGGGTAAAAGGACACAACGTCAGAATCCATTTGACGACGCTGAACAATATGACAACATTGGAATCTAATCAACGGTACCACCCGAGATATTGATACTCGCCGAAATTGAATCAACAATGTGAATATGAAACTATAGCTAAACTAAGCTAAGCTAAGATAACCGTGTTGGAGAAAATTCCTTTACTATTTTGAAGTTGACAAAACATTTCCATAGTCTACTCTGAAGACTCCCAAACTGAAATGTCAAAGTCTGAACACTGCCAGACTTTAAAGTTCAAAGTCTGCTCACGTTGATAGATTTCAAACTGAATACCACTGAAGAATGAAGACTTATTCAGATGCATGAAGCTGATGTTAAGGCTCCTCTCCAAGTCTTGGAGATTGAACTACTAACATTCCCTCTCATCTCAACTCTCCTGGAGTTAATTTGGCTGGATCTAGTGCATCAACAGAAACTACTACAGACTTTTAAGGACCGCTAGAGCTCCTTTTGGAGTTAAAGGGTCAACGATGTGGAATGGAGTTTGAGATCAAGAATCTCCATAAAGCCTTGAAGTCTACTTCATATTCTCTACATGAGCAGGTACATGCCCTTAAGCTTTAAGTGCAAGAGATTGCAAAGGGTGAAGATATTGAGAAGTTGAGGGAGACCGTGAGAAAGCTAGAGGAGACAGTTTAGTCTATGGGGGATTTCCAGCTCGTTCGTATCCCCAAACAGCCCTAATTTCATCAAACTTTTTTATACTTCTCCACTTTTTGTTGTTGACAAAAAAGGAGAGAATGTACAGATTTTTTGTTTGACTTTTTATTGGTTGGACTTTTGACTTAACTTTTGGTCTGTTGGATTTTTGTTTGATTGTGGTCCGACTGTTGAACTTTTTTGCTGAACTTTTTGATGCTTGCAGTGACTTATTTTGATAATACTGTTTATGGTTGGACAGTTACTTATCTTATCTTTTCAAGATTAACATGTTTTTAGTGGTTGCAGAATCGATGCTATCCAAGTCCTAATCAACTTATCTTTCATAAGATATCATGTACTGTTTAAGATTTGTCTTGCAGGTCAAAAGTTCTTAAATCTGCAGGAAAGTTTTGTTACCATAAAAAGGGGGGAGATTGTCGGAGAAAATTCCTTTATTGTTTTGAAGTTGACAAAACCTTTCCATAGTCCAGTCTGAAGACTCCCAGACTGAAATGTCAAAGTCTGAAGACCGCCAGACTTTAAAGTTCAAAGTTTGCTCACGTTGACAGATTTCAAACTGAATGCTACTGAAGAATGAAGACTTATTCAGATGCGATATTATTTTTATTTCTTCAAGGATTCAATCCATATGATTTATGGATGACCTTATGGCCGGATATAACACTTACATGATTGATTATCCTTAATGGAATCAATTTCGTTAATCAAATCTTTTAAAAGGCAAGCAAACTTGGAAAGTTCTACTTATGAAAACTAAAGATCCTGATTGTATGGGCAAACAGGATTGACGAGCTTTCATATCAATTATCAAAACGGCTTGAGATCTCTTTGATTGATTCTGTCCAATGGGTAGATTGGAAGAATTCCTTTGGAAAATGCCAACGGTCGTGAAGGCATGAAGGAGTATTTAAGGTGGACTCTTTAGCTGTTTGAGCATGAGCGTGAAAGAAAAATTTCGAAATCTGAAGCTTTCTAATTCCTTGCTATTTCATTCATCGAGCTCAAAGTTGTCAACAGAAGAGAGAAATTCTTGTGAGACTTTGTGAAAGACCAGTAGAGACTCTTCACCGTGAAGTCTTGTTCACACTGCTGTAAAATCTCTTTTGATTCCTAGTGAAATCCAGCGAGTGTGCTGTCAGTGTGGGAGAGTGGACGTAGGCTTGACCTAAGCCGAACCACTATAAACCTTGTGTTTTTATTCTCTTCCCTAAACTCTTTATTTAATTCGTAGCCTTGTTTATCTGTTTAAGTTTTTGATTCATTCATAATCTATCATCTAAAGGCAAGCTACTTCTACTAGATTTGCGAAAAATTGTCTTCATATCTATTCACCCTCCTCTAGGTGTTCTTATTAGCCCTTTCAAACAGGAGAATAAGATAAAAGATTTTGGATGTGTTGTTCGGGAGGCTTCTCGTTACAGAAGTCAAGGTATTTATAGGAAAGTCCCATGACTGTCAAGCAGTTATTAATTTGAATTGCCGCCTTTAGCTCTTGGCATGTTCCCTATTATTCAACCAATTCATTCTTAACTGCCTCGATTGTGTCTTTATCCATTGATGATAACTTACTCAGCTAGGTTTTTGGTCATCAATCACCTTTCTTTTGCACATTATTTTGGCTCCCTTTTCTAATGTCTTTGAAAAACCCAAGACTCGCATCATGATGACGCATGTGGCTCACCATTGTCGACCATCAAATCTCCATTTGTGTACCCGTCGACAGCTAATATTACACCAAGCTTCACAGGACATATATGCAATTCCCTTTAGCCCCGAAGTGATTTTCACCAATGTGACCGGCACATGACAGCATGGCTAATTTTAAGCGTCAATAATTACAGACGTACCAGGGTAAGATTTTACATATTATTAACCCAACTTTATATTTTAAAGCTGCACAAATGCTAAGGGAATTGAGAGGGGGAGGGGGGACGCTAGTACCATAGGTGTGGGTTCAACACTCGCACTCTATTAAAAGGGAGCAAAAATCTAAAAGAGAGTTGAGTTAGAGATATGACATTTGGGTGGTTTTTAGAAAATCCTAAGCTCTCTCACTAAGGGTCCGTTTGGTTCGGCTTTTGAGGAATGCACTTGTCAAAATGCAAATACCTTTGACTAAATGGGGTTTTCCGAAATGCAAATATCGTTTGGTAAAATTTGCATTAAGATGCAATTTTGGCCAAAATACCGTTTGGTAAAATTTGCATTTGTAAATGACTTTTATTAAATTAAAAAAAATCCTATTTTCTTTTCTTAACTCCGGCCACTGGACCGCCAGATCCGGCGGCCGGACCGCCGGATCCGGGGCGGGGCCGGATCCGGGGCCGGATGGCCGGATCTGCCGCCCGGGTCGCGCGACCTCGGGCGACGGTCGCCCGAGGTCGCGCGACCCGGGCGACGGTCGCCGGGTCGGGCGACCCCGGGCGGCGCGATCGCGCACGACCCGAGCAACCGAACCGCCGGATCTCGGCGGTCGGATGGCCAGATATGGTCGCTTGGGTCGCGCGACCCGGGCGACGGCCGCCCGAGGTCAAGCGAACCTAGGCGGCCGTCGCACGGGTCGCGCGATTTAGGCCATTAGTGGCCTGCATCGCACAACCCGGCGTCGCTTGAGGTTCGGCGACGGTCGCCGGGGTCAGGCGACCCTCAGGCGGCGGTCGTCGGCGCGCGCGACCCCTTGGCTGGCGGTCGTCGGCCTCCAATCGGCGGTGGCTTGGAGAAGATGAACAGTACCGACTTGCATTCCCAGGATGCAACTTGCCAATGCACCTCAAGAGCTCCATTGGGCTAACGGCCTTTAGACTCCTTTGGAGATGCAATTGCATCTTGCCAAAGTCGCGCAAAAATACGAACCAAACGCGTTTGCATTTGGCCAAGGGACTTTAGAGTCCAAATGAGCATTCCAAATGCTGAATCAAACAAGGCCTAAGGTTCGATCCTTAGTCTCCCGGAGCCATGTGAATTAACAATCAGTAGACTATCGCAGAGAAGAGGGATATAGATATATGCAATTCGTGGGACGGCCTCGCTCACCACCTAGAGAGGATGAAAAGAAATCACAACCTGTTCATTCTCTTTGAAATGCTTGCGCTGATCACTTCCATCTCTTCTTTGTAAAGACTTGCAATTCATGGAACGGCCTAGCTCACCAATAGGCTCGGCCAAACATGCAGGCCCTACATAATTGTCTTTTATGTTTTTTTAGTTGCTTTTTTCCCAATGACGATATTTTTTACGTAGGCCCTACATAAAAAATCTCACATGAGCAAAACGAATTCTCACTTTTTTAGTTGCTTGAGTCAGCATGTGTTAACTACTAAATTTATACACAACTTATTTCTAATAGACAAGCTTGGGCAACAAATTAAGCGGGCAAACCACGTCCCCCTACTAAGTCCTTAAACGATACTATAATTGGAAACGGCCCCACCCAAGTAATTTCTTGTTTCCTTGTTCAATCCTACGTTTGGTAGCAAGGATAAAATTCGGGATATAATAAATTATCCCATTCGTTTACTTTCGGCTCAAGATAGGGTAAGTCGGATATAAGGGAGAAACGATCCGGATAAAAATATCTCACGTGGGAGTTGGGATAGAAATGAATAGAATTTTTTATATTCATGGCATAAAAGCTATTTTCTCAAATATTTTTAAAAATAAAAATAAAATAAAATAAGAATTAAATATAATAATATTTGCATTCTAATATAAAAATTTCAAAATAACAAAAAAATGGAAAAATTTCGTTTTTTATTTATATATGTGAATTTTTATTCTATAATATATATTTTGCATATATATATATACATATATATTATCTATATTTATTACATATTATAGATAAATTAGTATAGTTTATTATTTAATAAATTTTTTATTAAGGAATGATGGAAAGGAATAAAAAGAGAGAAAATATATATAAAAATAAGTAAATAAAAATGAAGTAAGAACCCGATTTAAATATAAAAAATTCAAACTTGAAAAGAATCTTTTTAATCCACTTTGTCTGATTTTTCTTAGTATCTCTAGTTCATATCAAAGCAGCATGAGTCTTTCGTAGTTTTTTGTTCACATCAAAACTTCACAGAAACAATAAGATAGTCGAAGCTCCTTTTCCTTTGTAACTCTCCAGTTCACGTCAAAAGTCTACGAAAGCTGCAAAAAAGTCAAAACTCCTCGTTTTCATCACTTTGTTGTTCATGTTGACGTTTCACGAAAGTGGCACGAGATTCAAAGCACTTTATTTTTTTTGGAATTGTTAAGGTGAATAATCATATTTTCTCTCTTTTACTATATTTGGCGCTTATCAAAATTGCTATAATGATTTACATTTTTTGTCATTGTCGAACCTATGGCTCTAAAATGCTGCAACAAGCTCTTTTTTCTTTTAAGAGGTAGACTGTGCATGCATTTGTGATTTCTTTATTAGTGAATCATGAGAAATTCTTCCTATCTTGTTTGTGCATTTTTATGTTTATTTACATCAATATGTCTTTCATACCAAACAATAGAAATAATAGAATATGAAAGTATCTAGCTTTTTTACTAAATAGTGAATTGAATATAGTAAAATTTAATGATTTTATATCTAGTCATATTCTAACTAGAATCCAAACAATTGAATGCAGCCTAAATGAATTAGATTGCCAAGTCTCTTTTGTCACTATTCACTCAAACAAAGACAGCCTTGAAGAGTGGGTAAACCAACAAGGCTCACTTTGGTGATGTTGGCTTCCCTCATAATGGTTTGCTTTGTGCGTGAAGCTGCCAGATGGTGTGTTAAGGCACTCTAAGTTAACATTGTACTCAATAACAATTTGCTTGGGGAGTGACTCTCAGAGTCCACCGCAAATCCAAGAACAATGATCTCGACTTCCATTGACTTGGTCTTGATGCATCCTAGTCCTTCAAATTTTGAGCCAACATGTTCATAAAAAATACTCTTCTTTTGTGGCTTTGATTTTTTTTCTGTTCAATTTTGTGGCTTTGATTGGCCAGGTCAATTTCACTACTTTGATGTCATACAAACAAGAGATAGATAACATAGCCTACATCATTGCATATGGAGTGTCGTGCCAGACTGTGTTCATTCAACATTGATGATGGCAAAATATGACAACTGCAAACCTTGGACCTCGCCATCATCAAGACTCCCCTGATCAAGATCCTTGGCATAGAGGCTTGTATGGGGGTAAGTACACTATCAGTGTTAAAAGTTGTGTACGGCGCTCACTTTGGTGCCAAAAGTTTCTGTCGGATCACTTAAGTGCCAAATCGGAGGAAAAACGATCACTTTGGTGCCACTGGCGAGAGATTCCGGCCAAAATGATTACGTGGCTTTTATATTAAAAAAAAAAATCGAGATGGCTTTTAAACGACGTCGTTTTCCTTCCTCCTTAAGAAAACGACGTCGTTTTGCCGTCCTAAGTGGATGGCCTTACAAAAACGATGCCGCACAACTCATTTGGGGATTTTTTTTTTTATTTGGAGATTGAATTAGGGTTTTTTTTGTCCAATCCTTGCCCAACGCCAACCTAGCTCGCTCGGCCATCGTCACTTGCCAATGCTCAACGACTTGTGCTTGCACTTGACCGCGAGCTCCGTGACCAAGTCGAACCGCGCAAACAGCGCCGGGATCGCATCCAGCAGCTCCGAGTGGGCGTGGAGGGTGAGCCTCTGGCGGCTTTGGCCTTCAATAGTGAGCCAGTGGCGGCACATGAGGGAGCACCGGCCCCGGTCACCGGAGCCAGTGCTTGGAAGACGCGAGCCGGTACTTGTTGGGGAGATCGGAGATAGAGAGGGAGAGATCGGGGGCGGCGCACTTGTTGGCGGTCTCCCCAAGCACCGGCCAAATCACGGCCTTCGACTTGGCCGCCGAGTGGCCGTCGTCGGGGTGGGGGTCGGGGTCGGAGCTGTAGCCGCCGACGGAGCCGCGGCCGCCGAGCACGGGGGCCGTCGAGGACAAAGAATCGGCCCATCGACGACTTATCTTCTCTCTCTCTCTCAATTTGGAGATTTACGATTTTGAATTGGGGGAGAGACACCAAACGGCGTCATTTTATTGTTTAAATGCTGACTGTACTCTCCGGCGAGCCACATCAGCTTCAAAAATTAATAAAAAAGTGCCACGTTGGATTTCCAGCCAACCAGATCGGAGTTGGCACTAAAATAATCATTTTTTAAACTTTTTGGCACTTAAGTGATCCAAAATAAACTTTTGGCACCAAAGTGAGCGCCATACACAACTTTTGACACTGCTAGTGTACTTACCCCGGCTTGTATGTTGGGAAATCATTATAATTTTTCAGATCGATTCATGGAATAATCTCTCTTTTTTGTGGTCGTTTGTATTTATATGATATGAAATAATGATCAAATTGATTTGCATCATAGCATGCATTCAATCCATCCGGTTCATGCCAATTAAGTTTAATTGTTTTCGGTCAGTTCAGTTCCATAATCCATTTCCAACGCTATATTTAGATCTAATTCAAATAGAAGTGACATTCGTATACCAATAGTCAAGATAATTGATTAACATGACAAACAAAAATTGTCGTGACCCTCTCGAGAGGCAATTGAAATTCCCTGTCGGGTTTTATGAATTGCCAAGCTGGACCGAAAGGTCCAAGACCCTACCGATTGCGACATTGATTCTACTCGATTTATTATGCTTATTGTTTTACTCAATTTATTATGCTTATTTGCTTTTCTTTAAGAGATGTCACTGACCTATTATGGGTGGATTAGAGGCTAAGTAAAACATGAGAATTCGTTTTGCTTCTACGAATTAGAAATTCGAGGCATGGGGACTTGATTATGCTGGATATTTTCTAACGACCAAAATTCGGCACCTTTTCTCTTTTTACAAAAGAACGTTTCATGAAATCTTTCATTTTTCTACTTTTTCTTAGGACATGTAATCTAGATTGTCATGTAAGGAAAAAAACGAACATACTTGAACAAATCGATAACAAAATTGAAGTACACCAACGGATTGCACAAAGCCCATCCATAGCACAATAGCCCTAGAATAAGAAAGTAAATAGACAAGTAATTCAATTTCAAGTTTTTTTATTTATTTGTGTATAAAAGGGAAAATTGTCCAAAAAGTACTAAACTTATTATATGTTTGTCAATTTATTCTTAAACCTTTTAACTATATTAATTGTGTTTTAGACATTTTCACATTTTTCTAGTTGAATTTATTTGGCCAATTTTAGTGGAAATCGTAGATATGGACGCTAGCCATCCTACGTGGCATGATTGACCGATGCTGATATGGATAATCTTAACAACAATTTTTTGAATTTTTTGAATTTTTATTTTTCCTTTCTTTTCTTTTATTTGCCTTTTTTTAACAACTTGGTTAGTGAGGTTGCCAACCTCGCCTAGATCTGCCGACGCCCTCTCTTCTTGGTGGCACAAAGTTCTTGCCTAATCTGGGTGAGGGCTTCACCTATGATCAGCAACCTCACCAGTCAAAGTTGTAAAAAAAACCAATCAAAGAAGAGGAAAAAAAAAGGTAAAGAAAAGAAGAAAATAAAAAATATTGAAATATAATTACATATTGTTTTCATTAGTGCTGGCTATGCCATGTAGAATGGCTAGCGTCGACATTGGTGATTTTTGGTTAAAATTGGCTAGATTGACTCAATATGCATAATTAAAAGATATGAAACTGAATTGACAAAAATATAATAGGTTTTTGAATTTTTAGACAATTTTTTCAGCATAGAATCTATCCAATTATAAAATACTGGGTTCCCAAATCAATCTGGTAAGCACACTTAGATCAAAAAGGAAAAAAAAATGGCAAAGACCTTATTATACTGCTTTGTACTCATGGATCTACTTAATTGGAGACAAAAATATTAGAGCACAGCTGTTTTCACTCTGTATGACTAATTCACTCTATTTTCACTAAAGAGATAAAATTGCCCTCAATCATTCAATTCCAATATGGCAGCCCCAAATTTATTTACTTTCTTTTTTCGTTTTTTACTTTTTATGAAGATTTAGTTCTCAGGCCAAAATTTATTTACTTTCTTTTTTCGTTTTTTACTTTTTATGTAAGATATAGTTGTCAGGCCAATTTTGTCAACCTAGTAAACAATGAGGGGTGGAAATAGTCCCCCAAATAATTTCTGATTCAGCTCTTTCACTTTATAAGCATCATCTTCGTCCTTTAAATAGAGCTGATTGCCAAGACTCTTTTGTCACTATTCTCTCAAACGAAGGCCGGGCTTGAAAGATGGGAAAACCAACAAGGCTCATTTTGGTGTCCTTGGCTTCCCTTGTTTTGTTTTACTCTGTGTGTGAAGCTGCCGAAGAACCTGATGGTTTCTTTAGGAAAGATACAGTTCAAGTTAACATCACTAACAATTTGCCCGGAGGGGTGCTTCTCACAATCCACTGCAGATCCAAGGATGACGATCTCGGCTTCCAAACACTTGCTCCTGGTGTGTCTTGGTCCTTTAAATTTCGACCCAACGCATTCGTAGCCGTCACTCTCTTTTATTGCAGCTTTCAGTGGCCGGGTAACTTTCATCACTTTGATGTTTATAGACAACGCAGAGTTTTAGAAAATGAACGATGCAAACACTTCTGTCTTTGGAGCGTCCTACCAAATGGTCCATGTTTATTCAACACTGATGATGGCAAATATGACATCTGCCTTGGTTGGAAGCCGGAGTCATCAAGACTCCCTTTACCAGGATCCATGGCATAGAAGATTTCTTGTTGAGGAATTATTACATGAGAATAATAATTAATTGAACAATTTTCTCCGTTATGTGGTTGTTCACAGTTAATAATCACAGATATTCAATCAGTTCATGCCAATTAAACCGAATCTATTTTCACTCGGTTCAGTTCCATATAATCCATTTCCAATACTCCATTTAGATCTAATTCAAATAAAAGTGACATTCATAAAGTTAAATTATTCTCCCTCCGCATAGTGTGGCGTATAACTAAACGCTGTCCTGGAATTAGTCAAAATCCACGTTGGATGTTTCAATCTCCAATTTCTTCTAGTAAGTTATGTGGTGAAAAATCAGTCGTAAAAAAATGATCGTTTAAGTAACAAAGTCCGATAACATGGCTTGTGGGCTTGCCCAATCAAATGTTTATTAGAAAATAATCTCAAAAAGAAAAAGTAAATACTGAGTTCAAAATGGTCAATCTCTAGTAAGAAGGACAAAATCACTACGACCTCTCTCTCAAATCTCTTTTCTCTGTCTTCTCGGAATAGTCGTGCAAACTCCCACCTCAATCCGCCACGTTCTAGCAAGCCACGAAAAAGCTGCTCCACCGGCCCATCCTGAACTCCGCCGCTGCGAGGGCCTCATCCTGCCACTTCTAGAGACTGAGTCTTGGAATGGGGAAGAGGAACGTGCGGAAAGAGGAGGCCAATACTGGAAGAGCGGTGTTTGGAGATTGAGTCTTGGAAACGACGAACTTCAATGAGATTTTCAGCTACGAAGACGAACATCGCCTTGACTTGAACTCGAATCAGACGTGTCCTCTATAGATCGCATCAAGTCGACTCGGAATTTGATTTCACTCAACTCACGGTTCTGTTCCAGATCATGGATCGCAACTTAGCGTCGTGCAACGGGGCTGAATAGAGTAGACTGGAGTCGAGACTGTCCGAAGCAGATTCAATGATTCTGGGAGGCATTACTGTATACGGATGTCGTTAGGGGATAGGGGTGTGAGAATGGAGCACCGCCATCAAGTAAGTGTCTAGCAAAAGGCACAAAATTAAAGAGAAACGTTAAAACAGGAAGCTCGCGAGGTCTGTTCGTTGGGTTTTGTTTCGAAAAACAAGAATACGTGCATAGATAAATTTGAACCAAAATAATTCGCAGCGGAAGCAAAAACACCCTACATGTATTTCCTTAACATTATTTGCACTTTTTAATAAGAAGAACACAGAAATGAGAAGGAGGCTAATCACATTACCCCTGCTCAAATATTTGGTTATGACGTTTTTCAGATTCTGACCACAAATGTATGATATCTTTGCAACGTTGGTTCTGACGTTCTTCAGATCTGATTTAGATCCAGATGGCAAACTGTGACATTCTGAATTTTCGACTTGTCCTGATAAAACGAAATGGGCTTTTCATCGGCACGCCTATGGTCCTTTTTCTCTGAGCTAATCACTCACGAGTTAACCAATCTATTGGGTGAAGCCGTTAAGGGGTATAACCGCGGTAAAATCCCTAAAAGCTACCCTGTAAGTTAGATTGGACTAAAATCACGTCCGGTCTATTTTAACCAGGAAATTGAATTCGATTTCGAGAATCGAACATTCGAGCGTGTCACGATTTATTTTTAGGACCCCGTCTCATCTTTCGGAGAAATTTCGATGAGTCCGGAATTTTTTGCGGAAAAATTGGTTTTCGGCAAAAAGAAATTTAAGAATTCAGATGGGCACCTTTGGTTGAATTTTTGACCACCAACTTGGCTCAATTTTTGAAGAGTGGAAGGGAAATTCGTATGGCCTGCTACCATAGGATTTTGGATTGCCAAAATAACTTAATTTGGTGAGCAATTGTGATGGAATAGATGGAAATTCGTATGGGCGCATTGGCTGGCATTTTTGGACTTCAATCTGGGTTTGTTTGTGAGTTAATTGGGAGAAAATTGGCCATTGGGTGTTGGCTTGACAAATTTGGCTGAAGATAGGGGTGAAAAACACTCTAGTGTTTGGATTTTTAGCTTGGCTTCTCATTGGCTCAAGCCTTGACTTGCTGAGCCTTGGTCCCCCCTTGTCCCCTCCTTGTTGTGCGTATCCCCCCTCGGCCGACCCTTGCTTCTGCTTTCCTCCTCCTCTTCCTCATTTTCTTCCTTATTTCCTCCGGTTTTTGCTTCTCTTCATTTTGTTCTTGCTACACGTCCACCAGCCCATCTCACCATCATCCAGCCCATTAGCGCCACCTCCAGCTTCGCCAACTCCAAGCATCACCCCACGCCTTCACCAGCTCATCTCCACTCACGTCTACCAGCCAAGTTCATCAACGACCCAAGCCAGAACAACCCATGCACCAACAAAACTCAGCTGCATCTTCACGTCCAGAGCAGCCCCCACCCGCCAGAACTCAACCAACTCCTTCGCCGATCCGCCAGCAGCTCCGCCTGTTTGTCTAGCAGCCGTCCCACCGAGCCGAGACCACCAAGCCGTGCCAACAGCCACCTGACCAGTAGCTCAAGCAGAAGCAGAACAGGACCGGCTTTCCAGCAGCAAGCCTTGGGCTTGCAAGGTGGTTTTTAAGGCCCGTCCGAACCTCGCTTGGTATCGCCGCAGGCTTGTTTGTCGCTCGCCTCCACGTCGCCGTCGCCGTGGACTCACCGGATCGCTAAACCGGTGAGTTTACTCACTAAACCTTGCTTAGGAAGTTAATTATGCTTAAGAGTTGTTTATATTAGCTTAAGTATGGATTATTGATAATCTAGAATGGTTATATTAGCCTTAGAATGGATTATTATTAATCTAATTAGTGAGATTAGCACCATTGATGATAAATTAGTCGAATCCAGTGGACTTCCTGCAGTTCTGATCTCGAGACCCTCGCCGTTTGCCATTTTTGTTGATCGAAATGGGTTGCGAATTTGAGGTTGATTCCTCTTGAGAAATGTTTTAGATATCTTCAGCTATAACATATATTTTTCTCAAGATTTTTAGGGATTTAAAAAAAAGAGGTATTAGCTCCGTCATTTGCAAACAGAATCTCGAACTGTGCTGAAATTTGTGACCTTTTAGGATTCTAGGGGTTTTTTTTACCAACTCTTAGGGTTTGAATTTCAAAATGTTTTCTTCACAAAATTTGTTTTTCACATCTTCTAGTTTAACATACTCAAATTTTAGATCAAATGGATATGTTTTAGACCTCGAACCAAACTGATTTCGAAAAACAGACTTTCTGGAAACGGACCCAGTTTTTGGTACTGGATTGAGCGATTTACTAGGCCGAATCTAGAAGGATCTGGGTTAAGATGTCTGCATGAAAAATGTTCGTTTATGTGTACTTTACAACATATTCAAATTTGGGAATTTTCCAAACTCGGTTGATTAGATTTCTGGATTTAAACTCGGAGACGCGCGAGTGGCCCGATTTGTGCTGGTTAGGACCGGTTGTGATTTTGTTGTTGTTCTTGGTGTGGTGCTTGCTGAATCATGTGTATTTGGTGATGTGGTCAACTTTTGATTTGCTTAGGACTTACGCGTGAGGTTATATGAATGGTTGTTCCATGTTGGTGATTTATTACTATTGCAAAAAGTGATCTCTTGGACTACTAAATAGAAAATAAATGAGGAGATTTTGTATGAGGTGCGTGCAAAATTTGGCGGGTTAATTTTAAATACGGGACCCCGTACGAATTTATTAAGAAGAGTTTGAACAAAAAAAAGGGGTGCCAAGTTTATTTTTAAAAAGGGGTTTTGGAGTTTTGGCCATATGAAGGAGGCTAAGGTAGACTTGATTGATCAAGTGCCTGCATGGTTAGGTTAATTAAGTAGTTCAATTTAATTAGTCGCAATTTATTTATTTACTTAATTGCATTTATTTAATTATTTTGTAATTTATTTAATTATTAATTATTTTCCGGAAATTAGACCGGGATAGCCGGTGACCGGAATTATGTGCTGATCACAATGGTGTGGTTAATTTCTGCAATCTAGTGTTAATTTGTGCAAATTGAGTGCCGAGTGGATTTTTGGTCATTTATTCCAAAAATTGTGAATTTTCGATATTTATTCAGAAAATCCCGGGTGTCAGGTTTTAATTCCGAAAATGGTTTTATGTACTATATAAAACAATGGGATTTTAAAAAGGAAGATATCCATTTTTCGGGTTCGATCTGACCGTGTGCCCACATACGATATTTTTACCGGATGTTTTTAATACGAAGAAAACGGGCCAAGGTCGTTATTTTAATTGAGGCATGTGTGTGCAAAGCACAATGTCCTTGGTCACAATTGAATGATCGTGTGTTGGTTAAGAGAACCCGTCCCCGGTGTGTGTCGGTGGACGTTAAAGGTTAAGAGAAACCGTCCTCGGTGTGTGTCGGTGGACGACAAAGGTTAAGAGAACCCATTCCCGGCGTGTGTCGGTGGATATTACCGTCCCCGGTGTGTGTCGATGGACGTCACCTATCCCCGGTGTGTGTCGGTGGGTAGAGGACCGGCGTGTGTTGGGTAAAACTGCCCGTGCGGGTAGTAATAATTAATTGGAACGCATGTTGATTGAATTGATGGACCGACGTGTGTCGGTAATTCTTGCTTGTGTGAGCAGTGATTGATTTAGACGTTCCAATTGGTGTGTGAAATTGCTATATGCATATGGTTGTGGTATGTACTGTGCTGACCTGTAGGGAGGAGCGGAGACGAGGTGAGTCTCTATGATTATGTGGATGTGTGGTTGTGTAATTAGGACGCTTTTAGGCATATAACCATCCTATTTGGGGTTTAGAGCTTGAACTCGCTGAGATTTATATCTCACTCCGTCGTGGGCTTAACTTTTTAGGACTGTAGAGTGGAGGACCTGGAGTTGAGTTGAGGTGATCTGAAGTGTAGGTTAGATAGAACAGTTTCTTTGTGAGAATCAATCATTGAAGTCTTGTGACTGTAGACTTTTGTACTTGACTCGGTGTGTATTTAAAAGCATGTATTGTTTGAAGTTGTCCTACTTTTCTATCCCGAGATGGTTATTGTTAAGGGATTTGTTTTTCGCTTCCGCATGTGCAATAAAAAGAAAGGGTCGGCGACTTATCCTAGGAAGTCGCAAAATTTTATCGACCACCGAGGGATGGGCACGCGCTCGAGGATTGGGGCGTGACACAAACGAATGGGGTGTTCATAGCATTGGTTTTGACATTTTTCAGATCCTAACTACGAACGTCTAATGTCCTTGTGGCACAAGTTTTGACATATTTCGGTTATGATGTCTTTTAGTTCTAGTCCCATAAATGTTAGGCCTCTAGTTTAGAGACACCACCAACTCGCATTGAACAGTAAAGAGAAACTTAAGAGAGCTCACCACGATAATTGTCCTAGCAATTGCTTTTGTGTGTGACTATTTGATTGATCACTATCATCGCTCGACCATTATCGATCATCCATTTGATCCTCTCTCTCTCTCTCTCTCTCTCTCTCTCTCTCTCTCTCTCTCAATTACCTTTTATATTCAGTCCCAAATTACATTAATTTGGCTCATTAACTCTAAAACTGTTTCAGAGAATTAATTTGGTCATAATATATGAGGGATGTAGGTTCTAAAACAGTTTCATACAATAATTCGGGCATTAATTCTGTAACCGTCACAAGTCTTTATTTTGGGCATTAACTTTGTTATCGTCACAAAACTTTAATTTGACCGTTACATTTGAAACCATTTCAGAACATTAATTGGTCATTTGAATCTGAAACCGTTTTAGATTATTAATATGACTGTTAAATTTGAAATCGTTTGAGATCTTTAATTCAGCTGTTAACCGTTTCAAATCATCAATTTGATTATTGATTATGAACTCACTTTAGATCTTTAATAATGCCATTGATTTTGAACTCGCTTCAGATTATTAATGCGGCTATTAATTCTGAACTCACTTCAGATTATTAATTCGGTCGTTGAATCGCTTTAGGTTTTTGATTCTGCCATAAAGTCTGAAACTTGCTTCATATCCTTGATTCGGCCGTAAAGTCTAAACCTATTTTAGATCTTTTATTTCCAGCTCGACTTAATCAGATTGGCTCAATTACAAACACATTTGCAATATTGTCTCTCTCATTCAAATGTCATTCTAATTGGTTATGGTGTGTGATATATCTAGGTTTATCACTGAACTGGTAGTAGGAGTTATACTAATACATTAGCACAATCAAGAAAATTGATTGTCCCGATCAATTTCCAATTTCTACAAACCATGAGTGACATATAGCAATATGTCATAGTTGCCCAAACAGTGTGAATATTTCAATAATATAATGAATCTGTCAACTTTAGTGACCTTGTAATTTAATTCTTTTGTCTATGTTTCGATCGAACAAAAGTCGTGGAATTATTTGTCAAGCCACCAATTTGATCATATGCCTAAATCTAACTGACATGTATTTTTACGAGACATAAGCCATTCATTCTCGATTACAATTCCAGTCGATGATTTCAACATAATGTCACGATTAGATTGCATAGGACATCAATTTCTATCTTGTATAACTATGACATCAAGTATAAAGACGGTTCAACGAAACGTTAATGTGTGCACTTGTGAACCACAGTCTCCAACATACAAATCAACATCGTGTGATGCTGGAGCATCCAACTTAGTTTCATCAATAAATTCAACAGTATCGATGGTGATCCAAGCCAAGGTAGAATTTGGGCATAACGTGATTCGATGGGTCCATAAATGAAATTATCAATGGAAAGGATATCAATCGTGAAACTGATCAAAGAGCTGTCAATTCACCATAATAGTTGCCAGATTCATAGCCAAACAATAACCTATCGATGGAAGGCTATTCTAGGCAATTCCCATGGATATTTGGTGAACTTTCGAGATGGTTATCTTCAGGTTAAGGTGGGTGCACGAATTTTTGAAGATTAGACCCTGAAAAGTGCAAATTCCAAAGTCATTAATTACATCTCTAAGTTCTTGAGATTCTTTATTGTTATGTAAATTTCAAGAGTCAGAATTCTAAGTTTCTAGGTCTTTAATTACTTTCTAGTTCCCATGTCTTTATATTGTAGTAGTTCCCTAGCTATCGTCTCTCCTATTAATAGAGGAAGGCTCTCCATTATAACGCAAACTAAACTTTGATGAATGAAAATATTTGAGATTTCCTTTGCATGAGTGAATATCTTCGGAGAGTAGATAATCCTTTATCAGTCTCTTCATCCTTGGAGAGTGAATTACTCCTAAGTGGTGAGTCAAGAAACACTTTATCCTCGGCCGGTGGATTTCCTTTGGCCTTAGTAGCAAGTTTCTCTATCACAAAGTCCTTTATCCTTAGCGAGTGATTCATCCTTTAAGCCTTGGTGGTAAAGTTCATTGATCCTCATCCTCATCCTTGGTTGGTGGCGCATCCTTTATACCTCGGTGGCGATTATTTTCCATCACTGCATTTGCATTTCATCCTTCGACAACCATTCCCATACACTTAACCACAAAAATCCCTACATCCTGGAATTACTCACCCATGCACGTTTCATTATGCCTTAGGTCTAATGATCTTACACAAGATTAAAGCAAGAACGATTATTCATTGACCCTACTAAAAGCTTCCATTTTGCCAATCATTCTGTGTATGTCATGTTTCGTGAACTTGTTCGAGACAAGCACTTGTATTCTAATTCGAATATCACAATATCTAATGACTTGTGACTCCATCCTGTTGTTGGGTTCTAGCCGACCCAAATAATGGTAATGGCGACTCCTAATATATAATGAGGGTGTTAAAGAACTTTAAAAGAAATCTCATGTCACGCAAGAGGGCAACTGCTCGATAAGTAGGTGCAATGTTAAAGAGTTCATACTAAACTAGACTACAGTTATTACAAAATGTTAAAGATCGGCATGGACTTCGATCGATCACCACCATCAGTACTCCCTTCGGTCGCCTCCTCCATATCGGCTGCTCTTAGGCACCACTTTATGGTGTTGATTGTATCCATTCATCCATTCAACTAAAGCATGCACTCAGGCAAATCAAACAATTAGCAATATTCACTCAAATCAATATCTAATTACTTCGTTATCAACCTTTGATTAGCCATGCAATTCGATATCAACCCACTTGCAAGCACATAGTGATAGGTTTACTAACTAATCGCTAATCATACCCAATAATATATCTACCGATCAACATGCATCATGAGCTTAATCATTTATCTAAAAATCTCTCACAAAGCCTAAGTAAGCATACATTTAGGCCAAATGATCTTGAGCAATCATCAATCAATGAGTAAGCCATTTTGGATCACTTATTTAATTATGAATGGATTCTAGACAATTATGTTTTCAATCAATTGATTGATTAAGCATGCAATTCAATTAGTCTCCAAGCCACCTCTTAATCAATTAGAGATTTATTGATTAAGATGAGTGATGATTGGCCCCCACTTGCGTGCACATGGCGATAGGTTTACTCACTAATCGCTAATCATACCCTATAATCTATCTGCCAATCAACATGCATCACGAGCTTAATCATCATCTAAACTCACAAAGTTTAAGTAAGCATACATTTAGGCCAAATGATCTTGAGCAATCATCAATCAATAAGCAAGCCAAAATTGGATTGCTTATTTAATTATGAACAGATTCTGGATAATTATGTTTTCAATCAATTGAATGACTTAATGACCTATCCATTGAATGAATTAGGCATCAATAGAAAGCTTGAGATGTGTAATTTATTGTTCCTTAAGGACACTTGACTATTTCTAACCCGATTAACCCAAAATTAACCAAATTGGTACACTGCTTGTAATTTTGACCCAGCTCCGACCCGAAATATTGAAAATATGGCAAAAATAACTAACATGGTCAAAACCACATGGAATCAGGCGCTTAGCTCTAACTGTCCCTAACAAATTTCATGTTTTGAATTTTTTCAAATAAGTCCTCCACTTAGACAAAATTTTCGATTTTCCCTTAGGACTCAACTGCAGAATATTTTGTGGGCGGAATTAACCTTGTCCGATTTATTGCACATAGGGACCTCTAAACTTCGCTAAAAAAAAAACCTCAAACTTTCAAGTCCAGCAATTAAGAACCTAAAAAGTAACTTCTTCCGTTTTGAGTTTTTACAAGAAATGACTCCAACAATTTTACTTTTGCAAGACAAATTCGGAGAAAACTGACGCCATATTTTGAAATCAAACTCAAAAAGTCTTCTCTCCTTTGTGCATGTGAGTTTTTCAATCCAACGAAGTTGAAATTTTACAAAAGTTATACCTCTGTAAAGATCCCGATCTCAGGGAGGAGCGGCCCCTCAAACTTTTTCGAAATTTTGACCGAATTTTTTTTCAAAAACTGAAGGCAAGTCGGAGGAACACCGAATTTTCAGGCTTTCTAATTAAGCCTTCAATCATGCATTCAAGTTATTCAAAATGTTTAAGGTGATATTCGACCTCATTCAATCAATTTTCTTGAAACTTAGAGCATCTTCAAGCTCTTCACATCAACATCCATGAACAACATGAATCCACATTTATCGTCAAACTCCTAAAACATTCATCTATCGACAAAACATGCTAGAAATCATCATCAATCAACTTCTAAATATGATTTTCCTAACATGCATTTCTTTAATCACATTAGATCATCAAAATAAAACATCAAAACATGCAAGGGAGGTTTCAACCAAGATATGTTAAGTATAAAATCAAAGTACAAACTCAAATAATCAAACTGCTAGATTAGAATTCTATGGTCAATCATCCTAATAGGCCAATTCTAGCCTAGATTGACATGCAATTGAAGGATCAAAACGAACATCCACATGCAAGGTCTCCGCTACATAAGAAATAAGAAGTAAAACTTCCTAATATGCAATTCTAATTTGATTCCTCAAAAATTAACTATTGATCGATCAAATTCATCACAATTTACAGTGATTTTTGGTTATAGATTGAAGTATAAGCTTCAATTTTCAACTATAACCTTCAATTATCATGATTGATCATTTGCAATTGATTATGAAGATTTTCAATTGAACCTGCCCTAGGTTATGAGAATCGGCAAGCGAATAAGGAAGATTGGCATTAATGATAGACTTCCAGTGACAATTTCGACGATCAACCACCATGAGGACATTAAGGGGAGCTTGATAGCAATGGTCGACCGCCAAGGAATAATTGTTGATAAGCCGGAGAGGTGTTGGAATCAGCCAGCTATTTCATCAGCATGGAACACGTCCTTGGTGAAGGAGAAAGAAATGGCCGGGATTGTGGACTTTCGGCAGAGGCTAGGAGGAGCGCCAATCACCTTGAAGCTATAATGAAGCTAGAGGCGATGTGTGTGTGTGTGTGTGTGTGAGAGAGAGAGAGAGAGAGAGAGAGAGAGAGAGTACTATATAATTGGGCATTTTGGAGGGAAATTTGAAGTCCCTTATATTTTTTACCCTTATTGCTAATATTGAACTCTTAATGGTTAACTAAGCTCCCTATTGACTGAAAAAATGTCAAATTGGATGGCATAGAATAATTGCTCAATGAATGGTTAAGATTAGACCTTCACGTGGATTAATGACATGGCCAAGGGCATTTTGATAATGTGAGTTGAGAGAGGATCAACTGGCTAGTTGGGATGGGCTAGGCTAGTCACACGGTCGGTGGTTCAATGTGGTGGCCCGGTCGGCTTAATCGGGTTCCACTTAATGAGTTGAACTACCCGTAGATGACCCAGTTTGACCAGGTCGACTTGGAGTTCTCCAATTATTCAATTTTGCTCTTAATTTCATAATTGGATTCACCATTTAGCTCGATGTGGGATGACTTAGACTTAATTGAGCATTGTCCCAATGTGCTAGATCAAATTGAATTCAATTTGGTTTGAACCGAATTGGCTTGGTTCAATAATGAATGGTTAAGATTAGGCCTTCACGTGGATTAATGACATGACCAAGGGCATTTTGGTAATGTGAATTGAGAGAGGATTAGCTAGTTGATTGGCTTAAGCTAGGTTGGGCTAGTTACATGGTCGGTGGTTTAATGTGGTGGGCTGGTTCGCTTAATAGGGTTCAACTCAATGAGTCGAACTCCCCTTAGATGGCCCAATTCGACCAAGTCAACTTGGAGTTCTCCAATTATTCAATTTCGCTCTTAATCTCATAATTGGATTCACCATTTAGCTTAATGTGGGATGACTTATATTTAATTGAGCATTGTCCCAATGTGCTAGATCAAATTGAATTCAATCTGTTTTGAATCATATTGGCTTGGTTCAATCAGATTAAGACGTGGCATTTGAATTGTACTAATTACCCTTCAAATTGCACTAAAAGTTAGGCCATGATATACAATTGAGGTTCAATTGATTAAAGACCTCAATTAATCAAACTGGACCTTAGTCTAATATGGGTCAAAACAAATTGGGTTGATCAAATTGAACTGTCTTGAGTTTTTCAATTACTAATTCACTATTGTAGTCAAATTGAGCCACATTGTTATGGTTTTGTCAAAATTGACATTGAAATTGAGTTAATTGGACTCAATCAGACTTGAATTGGGCTAATCAGCATTACTCATGAGGATTGATTGGGACCTAATTGGCACTTGAAATTGGGGAAAATCGCCTCTAGCTTGGAATCTCAAAAACTGACTTGACAATTAGATGCGTTATGACCTCTAAATCAAATGTTGTGAAGGAAATTTTCCTAAAAAATGATTAGAAAACAATTAATTTTGAATTTGGCCAATTGGAAATCGAAATTCTCAATTTGCAGAAAAGTTAATTTTCGATCTATTTGTGTAAATTTGACTAATACAAATTCTAATTAAGTTAAAAAAAAAAGGAATTGATTAAAATTTTTTCAATTTTTTTGATTTTTTCAAAAAAAGTTAACCAAGAGTTGGCTTTAGTAGTCGACCAAAAAGTTAATTCTAAAGATTTTTTGGATTATTGGTGAAATTAATATATTGAATGGAGCTTGAATTTTGTCCAGAAAAAGAAACACTAAAATGGCTCATTTTGGATGATAAATGAGGCCCTACTGTAATCGGGAACCTAATCTTAGGTTTTTGCCTATATATGACTTATCAATTGTAAATCATATGTTAACAATAACGCTGTTTGCTTTTTTAGGGCCCACCACTCTCTTTTCCCTCTTATTCTCTATTTTAAAGTCTCTCTCCATCTTCATCTTTAACTAGGCATTGGAGGAGCTCTAGAGAGTCAAAACAACAACCCAATTTTTCAAACACTAGCTTTACTAGAGAAGTGTACTCTCTAGCAGAAGAAGCTCTTGCAAAATAATGATATACACACACACCCAATCAATATAGATCAACATTTCAAACATATATTTATTTTTGTAAGCATCATCAAGAAAAATGACTTAAAAGTCTCTTCCACCCCAATATCACTTTTCCAAACAAAAATCAGATTCTTAGAATAATACATTTCATAAAAAAAAACCATTATTTCAATAGAAAGATCAATTTTATTTGCATAAAAGTTTCCTGATGACATCAAAAATAAACCCCAATCACAAAGGTTTTTAGGAAGTCTCAATTACATTCTAATTTTTTCCCAGATATCAATATATTATGTAAACATTTACATCAAAGATTATTGAAAAATCCCTTACCTTGGATGTCAGTTCACATTGATATTGTTAAACAAATTAAAACTTATGTTTGAGAAATCCATTGCCTCCATTTGGTCGACTTATATGTTTTCAAATTGTAGAAATAGATGCTTCATAAATAGGCTACAGAGGTATCCTCAAACAAGTAAAAAAATAATAATAAACAACAAATTATTCAATATGCTTCCAAACGTTGAAATCAAATCCAACAAAATTACTCATCAAAAAAGAAATACTAGCTATTGTTTTAGCAATATCCAAATTTCAAGGAGATCTCTTAAATTAAAAATTTCTATCACACATTGGTTGCAAATCAGCAAAAGAAGGATTACAAAAGGATGTACTAGATATTGCTTCAAAATTTTGCCTCAAAAGAGTGTACTCTCTTCGTACTTCGGTCATAAGGTGGTAATTGGGTAATTTAAGTTCACAAGTGGGCAAAGTGTTAACCCTTCTGCAGTGAGGTGACAAAAGAAAAATTATGAGTTTTTATTTCAAGAAATATCATATGGAAGTATCATTTTCCTAAATATGGAAGTACAATGGACACACAAATTTTTTTGAACTCCATAAAATAAATTCTGCTTTAATTACTGCAGAAACTAAACTTTACATGTGAAAAGGAAAATTAGGAATTGATAAAAAAAGAAAAAGAAAAAAGAAAGCCGTCAAAATTTGATTGTTTAATATATGATTATGGATTATTTCATTTCTCTCATAACATTTTAAGTACAGACATATTCAATGTAGCTGATTGATGGTATTGATATTTTTCTTAGCCACCTCTCGAGTAAATAGAATTGTATTTTGCAATTAATCACTTATTTTTCTTACAGCTTTTTCTTGATTCATACTCATAAATATAAATGATAAAGCATGTTTATGGAACATTCACATCCTTCAAATAATGTTGCACGATAGAATCAAGCAATCCACCACAGGTGTGACTTAACACCAAAAAAGAAAAGAAAAGAAAAGAAAGAAAAATATAGAAATATTTATGTGAATTAGTCTAAATGTTGGTACATACTCAACGAAGAGAGCGGTGAAGATGAATCCACTATAGGTAAGGAGATCACAAGTTTCAATTTGTGTCTCTCTCAATCACGAACCCTAATTACACTCAATCAATCCTCATTCGATGTTCCGCTCATCCTTTCACAATTGTTTTTCATCAAAACTTGACAGAACCCTAAAAACACTCTAAGAGGCTTTGATGTACAATCTAATTAGGTCAAACACATACTCAAATCTTGTGTTTCCAAGGGTTATTACATCGGCGGGGGTGCCCGACCAAAAAGCCGGGGCATTCAACCAATAACATTTTTCACTAAAACGCAGTTTTTCACGAACTTTCCATAGACGTTCGAGAGTAATTCTTTGAACCCCTGACCTTATGCATGCACTTGTTTTTATTCTTTTGCTTGACTTCAGGCTTCAATACCGGCTCATCTCTTGGCCAAAACTTGAGACATACTGAACAATCTTCACCTTAGCTCAAGTTTGCCGCCGAGGCATGGTCTTGTTTCGCCCTTTGTATTGTCGCTTAATATTGCTAGTCTCCCAAAGCCTTCCACGAGATGCTCAACCAGACATAAATGTAATTGCAATGCATGAAGTTAGTATTTTGAGTGTAATTTGAATATTATTGTTCACGGATTCACATATAATCGCTATTTTGCTTTTATCAAGAATATGATCCATCTAAAATTTTTATTTGTTAAATTATACAAACAGTTCAATCAAATAACTAGTTTCCATGGTGCGTTAGGAGATGCGTGCAAGGTCAGAATACGAATGCACGGCCGGTTATGTGAAAGTTGTGTCCTCTATACAAGATCAGTATAGATGTACAGCAAATTATATTGAATCATTTAATAGAAATAATTAGCAAAATGCATTATTACAAAATAAATATTGCTGCCAATTGGAGTTTAATTGTCGTTTTAACATTGATTTTCCTCATTGTTCTCACTATTATCTTGTTCTATGTTATGATTATTTCAAGATCTACTTTGATTTGAATTCTATCTGCTCGGGTTTTCAAAACTTAATCCAATGCAAAATATATATTTTTTTAATTTCTTGTCAAAATTTAAAATATTATTTAGATCTAATGAGGAAAATTATACATGAATTTACGTATCAACATTTGAGTATTGTGAAAATATCAGGAGTTTCGATTTCTAAAACAAAAAAGAAAGTCAAAGGTATGGGTTACAATATTTGATCGAGTAGAAAGTAAAAGTTATTCCAAACCTAAGTCTACATTTCAAACAAGACATGATAGTCAACACGAGCTAATATATTGGATTGTCAATTTTGTAATAGTTATTAGTTACCACACAAAAACCACTTTTAGGCTTTTCCACATCCAAAAAGGTGGAAATAAAAATAAAAAGGGAGAGAGACCGAGAAAAAAGGAGAACATCCGACCTGCCGGATTCGAACCAGCGACCTAAGGATTAGCTGTGATATCCACTACAGTCCTCCGCTCTACCAACTGAGCTAAGGTCGGATTGATGACGGTTTCGCTGCTAAAATACTTATATTGATTTTTTCACAGATGAGAAGTGGACGCATTAGTTAACCTAATTTGATTTTAGGTGTTTGAAAATGCCTCCGATCTCCAATCGGATCCTCCTCTCAACACTTGCTCATCCTCCTAAGAACAAACCTCATGGCCGAAGCCAGCTGAGCCACTGGTGGATGAGGGTGGTGGGCCGTCGACCACTGTTGGGATACGAAGTTTTGGCTCCAGTCCTGCACTGGCGAAGTCATCACGTTCTTCCTCAACGGGAACATCACTTGGGGCTGAGCTATTGCTAAGCCATCCGGACCATTGAGCACGAGTGCTTGCCCCGCTTGTTTCCCTCTCTTGGCTACACAACAGAGGGGGGCAACATCCACGAGGGCTTCTGCGACACCGTGGAGAAGGCAGAGCAGTCTGCGACTGTGGCCGAGCCGAACATGGACAGTCTCATCCAAATGCTGGAGGTTAAATTTGATTAAGCGATGCACCAAGACTGCGTTTATTTTGCAGAAAATATCACTTTTTTGGAAAATATTTTTTAGGAAGCTATTTTTCAAGAAAACGATTATATTTTATGGCATTCGACTAAAACTTGAAAATGGAGTGGAAAATATTTTTCGCTGTTCGTTATCTGATTTGATTTTTGAAAAAAAAATTTACCAATTTTTTTATTGACCAAAAATATTTAATTATAATTATAATATATATTTAAAAAAATTGAATTTTAATTATTTTTATTTTAAACAATCAAATTAATATTTTTTTTTTTTTTTTCTTTTTTTTTCTTTTCCTTCCTCCTTCTTCCTTCTCCGTCCTCTACCGCGGTGCCTTGAGGATGGCCGATTGCCCGGCGACCAACCAAGACGCAGATCGTTGGATTTGGCGACCTTGAGCTTCACCAAGGCCGATGAGCCCGATCTAGCCTTGGGCGAGGCTTGAGCTCTCCGGCCTCCGCCTTGCTAGAGATCGATGACCATGAGGGTAAGCCGGGCGAGGCTTGAGGTTGGCAGTTGGCGGTGACGGCGAGCCTCGAGCTCGCTAAAGCTCCATCAAGATGACGAGCAAGCCCGAGCTTCGCCGAACTAGGCAAGCTTGAGCCTTGCCCTCTTCGGCCTATGGCAAGGCTAAGGTTGGCCTATGGCCGGTGGCCGGCCGTTACCGCCGTTGCCAGCGACCGACCAAGGCCAAGGAAGAAGAAGAAAAGGGATGAAAGAAAAGAAAAACAAAAAGAAAAATTTAAAACTCGATTTTTTTTTAAAAAAGAAAAAAAGGAAAGAGAAAACATAAGAATAAAATGAAAATGTATTTGGCAAAAAAAGATAAGGGGAAGAAGTTATGAAAAATTTCTTTCACTTTTGAATATTGGAAAATATTTTCTCCACTTTTGAAGGTGTTTTTTCCAATAGCAAAAAATATTCTCCTTGACTAGTTCATTTTCCGTGAAAGAAATACCGAAAAATCATAAAACATTTTTCTGGAAGTTATTTTCTGTGAAACAAATCGAGCCTAAATGCTTATTGGGTTTGATCTAGAAAATAATTTGTGTTTGGTTGTGGGGTTTGTTCAAAACGAATTGAAGAGTGCATTTGTTTAAAAAAATTAAAATTTGGAAAATATTTTTCAAAAAATGATTGGTTTTATCATTTAAGTCAAAGAAAATATTTTCGTTATTGGCAACAATTTATACCTAACTAATTTTGTGAGCAATGAAAATATTTTTCATTTATTCATTTTTGTAAGTGATATAAGCAATATTTTTTGAAAAATATTTTTCAAATCTTGAGGGTTTTATAAAACAAACGCAGCCAAAGTGTTTAATGATATAATTTTAGCGGGTCGTGCTTCATTACGATTGTAATCGAATGAATAGTAGGAAGAAATTAATTTTACCGAGCTAAAGACTGTTTCACTTGGATTATAATAGCTTTTTTTCCCTCTTCTCTACAAAAAACTAGATAGCACAGAATATTTGTCATCTCTCCATGCCCACTGAATCAATTGACCTGAACAACTCTGCAGGTCAAGTATTATATTCATAAAAAACAAAATCATTATATTCATCAAAGGTTTGTGTTTTGCAATTATAAAATTAGCTTAAGTAGCTAGGAAATAACATGTGTGTGAATTAGGTGCACACACAAATTTGATTCCCTACATATACCATTACATGCAAACTAGAAAAATCGTCCAAAAAGTTCTAAATCAAATTATACTGCAACGTTTTAAAATTTTCAATTTTTCCAATTGAGTTATAAACATTTTCATGTTTTGTTAATTAAGTCTATTCGGCAAATTTTAGCTAGAAATTGCTGATATGGACGTTGGCTATCCTTATGGTATGGTCGGCGTTTACATGGATAATTTTAAAAAGATAAATTTATTATAAATTTATTTCTTTTTTTTCTTCCAAGCCCGACGAGGGTTGCTAGCTAGCAAGGATAACTATTGACAAGCAAAACCTCACTTTGGATGAAATATAGCAGGATAACTATGGTTTGACGAACCAAATTAGTACTATAATCTTGTAAGTAACGAATAAGTTGTACCTTTTGTTGAAAATTGTAAGCATCACCAGGTAAAACCTCCCTATGGATGCAAAACAACAAGGAAAACTACTCCTTACTTTAGCAGGCATGGCCTAAACCTGCCCGAACACAAAGATGTCTCAGATTGTTTTGGTGATGTATAAACACCCGACAAGTTATAGATTTTTCTTTTTTTGTTTTTCTTAGAATTGTGTAGGTTTTTTTTTTTTATCGTACTCTTTTATTATCCTTAAGCGCGTGCTTACTTACACCGCAATTTCAATTACTTGATTGATTTGCGTTTTTACTTTTTTAGCAATAGAGTAGAATGGCACCAACAAACCATCCATGCACGATAATCTTTACCTCATAAACTTGCACAAAAAAGTAAAAAGAGATGTATTATTATCTTAAATAACATATTGACCGTTAGATACCAAGAGGGCACTAATAGAAACATTAGAATAACCCAGGTCCTCTAATCCTAGATCTCTGGTTGCGTAGATATCGAAGGATTACTCCCAACCCTCGATTGGTTACTTTAGCTGGCCCCTAAAAACGAGGCTAGTGGCAACTCCTAAATGTCATCTAGATTATCTTAAACAACTCATATATAATAAATAAATCTATCGCGAAGGATATGAACCTTTGGAAAAGGTTTGCAATCATTATTTAGCATACTCGAGATAGTGAAGCCAAAAGATGTAGTAATGCCATCTTTAGTGGATGTACATTTTGAGAGAGCTATCATGGTCAAAATACCCTGGCTATGTTTGGTCGTTCGGATTTCTAATCGGAATAGGACTTGATAAGATAGGATATGAAATCCTCGGATTTTTTTATATCATGTCCATTATTTGGTGAATCGTAATATTAAAGTCACTTTTTGATATAAACGGCATATCATTGTAAATGAACATAAATGTTCATAAAAGAAGATGGTGAAAATTTCTTGTAACACTATTCCTTAATTTATTTTTATTTTTCCTCTTTTTTATATTATTTTCTTTATTATTTCTTTTTTCCCCTTTCATCATTCTTTAATAAAATTTTATCAAATAGTAAACTGTACTAACATATCTAAAATGCAAAAATACCTAAAATATATAATAAATATAAATATCTAATTTATAGATTGAATGTTTATTATAAGATAGAATTAAAGTTGAATATATAGATTAAAATAAGATTAATTAAAACTAAATTTTTATTTTTTTATTTTTAATTTCTTAAATTATAATTCAAATATTATTTATATTGAAATATAATTTCAATTTTGTTAATTTAATAAGTTTGTTAGTTGAGAAAAATAACTTTCCTATTATGGACATTAGAAATTCTATCCACCTTTATCTCACCTCCTTCATGAGATAATTTTATCCTGTCTATATCTCATTTATATCCGACTTTATCTTGTCTTGAGCAAGCACCAAACGTAGGATAGGATAAATCATATCCTATCTTGAATTTTATCCCGATTGCCAAACGCGGCCTCAAACTCATCTTTACATCCGATTTCCTTTTGACCTTAAAATCATTAATCAAGACGTGCCATGGCGTCGAGGTTAAGTCACGACAAATCCTGCTATCACATGAGGTGCGAGATTTACATGCCATGAGGGAACTCTTATGGTTAACCACCTCTAAAACTCACATTTATGCCCATTTGCACATCGATTCTTTTGGGCAACGAGGTTGGTTCCCAATAGAGTATGGTTGTAATCCATGTTGCATCATTTGATCTATAATAAAATTATTGTTGCTCTCCTCATAAATGTAGGTCATTGCGACCGAACCAAAAAAATTTGGTGTCCGTTATTTTCTATTTATTTTATTGTTCGATCGCTCATTTTTTGCAAACACACACCCTTTAGAGAGCTTCAGTTTGCTTCTTTTTCTTTAGCTTGTTATAAATTTTGGATTGATGGGTCGTTACTTTCACATTTTAAGGAGCTCCAAGCTCGAAGCTTCTGTATCTCAGCAACCCCGGCCGGGTGCCCCTTCTGCTGCGGGCGAGGCCAATCTGCATGACGTAAAGGTGAACGTTCACTCCTCCGTCGCCGTTGAACTTGTACCCATTGATCTCGATGAATTCGATGGCCACGGGCAGAGCTTCCATATCTGGAGGTTCGTCAGCTTGCCATCAAGTCTAGATCAGAAGTGGTTGGCGTCGTCGAAAGGTCTTACAACCCTAGTGAGATTGACATGATCGTTCAGTAATCTCATAACGAAATTGTGCTGCCATGGACGATGAATAGAAAATCTTAGGGAAAAAGTACATCAAAAAGGAAATTAAAAAAAAAAAAGGAAGAAAAATGCCTAATCACATCATTTCATTACACCTAAAATAATAACTAAACCATCACGTTAGTGAATCACATACGGCAATTGGTCGCAATCGTAAGGTCTATATTGAAATTTCGCAAAAAGACTAAGAATTAATTTTAGTGATATAGAAAAATTTAGAATTTAAATTGACATTAATGTAGGGCCAAATATGTAATTTTCCCATACGGAAAGTCAATGGTCAACTTCCTTCCCTGTGCCCGACCACCATAAACGGAAAACAATAAACAAATTCACCTTGTAAAATCACGTCGATAAAATAAATAAGCCCCAAAAAAAAAAAGGGGAACATATGCCTTTCCCTTCGCTTCAATGGCGCCACGTGTTCGCCCACCGGCCAGCCCTTCGTCCCCACTACAAACAAAAACCCCCGCGCTGCAAAACCACCAACTTCACCTCGCTTTGCTCGCCACCACCACCACCGGCACTCTCTCTCTCTCTCTAGAGCTTCGGCAATGGAGGCGGTGTCGCAGCTCGTGTGCTGCGGCGGAGTGGAGCCCCTCCGATGCAACTTCCCCGCCCACGCCTCGCCGCCGGGCTGGTACGAGCTCCGGAGATCGCGGGCCAAGCCGGTCCTCGCTGTGGCCGCGGATCCTAAGCCGGGCCGGACCGGACCGCCCAAGTCTCCGTCGCCGCCGCCGCCGCCGCCGCCGCCGCCGCCGCCGAGCACCTTGAACGGTTCGCCGTCGTCGTCGCCGTCGTCGTCGCGGCCTCTGCAGTCCAAGCCCGTCAACGGCGTTTCCACGGTGAGCTTCGCGCTTCGGAGTAAATGGGACGCCGGTTGCTCTATCCTTCCTCTGATTCGATGTATGCTTACCAGGTTTTTTGAGGAGTTCGATGAATGCGTCGTCGTTGTGATCGCTTATTTGCAGATGAAGAGTCGAATGAGCTGGTCATGAACGCAAAATGATCGCGTCTCATTTTCCTCAATTTTCCTTTCCTGCCGTTGGAAATTGCGTGTGCGTACAAATTTCGGTTTTTTGAGGATCGCCTCTGAGAAATCGGACAAAATTCATGTCTTATGTATGCACTTTTTCATGAGTTTGAGAGAAGTTGAGTTGCTTCGTCGATTTCCTTGAGTTGATCGTTCGTGGATCGGCCAATCTGAGTTTTCTTTATTCATGTGGTTGCAGAGAATAGGAGATGTCTCGCGGGAGATTAAGAGGGTGAGGGCCCAGATGGAGGAGAACGAGCAACTGGCAATACTAATGCAGGGCTTGAGGGGTCAGAATCTGAGGGACGCGCAATTTGCAGACAACAATATTCAACTTCGTCTGGTTGAGGTATGACGTCCCCTCTCTCCAATTCTGCTGATAAGAGATGAGCCTTAGTAGAACGCCTGCAAGTTCTGAGAATGCTGTATCTTGATGTGCATTCGTAATCACCCGATTGTGTTGCCTAGAGCATTGATGCTTCTGGAGTTTGTTTAGTTATGTGATGGAATATTTATTGTTCTGATTATTTACTTGTGCATAGCACACAGTGATGCTAGATTGTTGAAAGATGCATAACGGGTCATAACTCTCTTTATCTCGTATCAATGCCGATACTTTACAGGTGGATGAGAGCAGTGAGTTTTTACCCTTGGTGTATGATCCTGCTACCATCTCTGCTTACTGGGGAAAACGTCCACGAGCTGTTGCTACACGTGCTGTCCAGTTACTATCTGTTGCTGGAGGGTTTCTCTCCCGTATTGCCTGGGACGTGATAAATAAGAAAGTTCAAGAGGTATAGTTATTCCGTTCTTTCATTTTGTATAATCATTGGTATGTGCATCCTGTAGCTGACTTAACTATTTATTTGGAATAAATCCTTTTTAAAAGTAAAGAGTATAGTTGTAGAGATTCAAAGATGAGTTCTCCCTTCTTCTGGTCATAGATGAGCAACGAAGTCTCAAAAATCTAAATATAAGTAGTAAAGGACTCTGGAATAAACTAATGTCTTGTGATTGTCTATCTTTTGATCTTTTCACTAGTTTCTTGTTCCATATTGAAAATTATTCTACATCTCTTTGCCTCAGTTAACTTAACGGTTCAATCTTTGTCAGTCAGTTGTGGTTTTGTGTAAAGTTGAGAAATTATTTCTGCATTCAACTTCCAAGTCAACATGCATATTTTTAGTTCTTATTGTGTCTAATTGCTTTGATTCTTATGCTTTATCATCAGAATGAAGTTGCTAGGGCAATAGAGTTGAGAGATATTGTAACTTCCTTGGGCCCAGCCTACATAAAACTTGGTCAGGCATTGAGCATTCGGCCTGACATTCTTTCACCTGCTGCAATGACTGAGCTGCAGAAACTCTGTGATAAGGTAAACATCTCCTCCTTTGCTTTATTTTACGTGTACAATGTTTTTCATTTTCTTTAGTTTGCACTACCCTTCAAACCAATGCCTCCACAACTGTTTTTATGATTTTATTGCGGTGTTCCTGGAAATTTCAAGCAAGTAATTCACTCGTTGGTCGCTGATGTCATGGAAGAGAACAGAAAATGTAGGTCTTCAAATTTTGCAGAAGTCTCATTCGAGGGAATGGAGATTTATTTCTCGCTCATGATTCAGGAGTGTGGATTGCAAGGCCTTCCTTTATTGGTGCTAGATTAGTCATGGACTCTTTAGCCATCTTATGTCATTCCATGAACCAATTTCGTCATTGACCTGCATAGGTCACCATGCTATGACAATCTGAGTAGTATTTCGGGTTCTTCTGCATTCACATTGTTATATTTACATTATCATTGTTGTCCATAATGGTCAATTTCATGCTCTATAAGTTCTTGCTGGAGTCACCACTGCAAATATTGTTTGTGGTTCCATTGATTGCCATAAGCTGGCATACCCAGTAACTTAATCCACAGGACCTGTCTTGTGGTGCTGCATCTGCATTGAATTGGTTAGGTGACTGACACTTCCATGGTCGATGAATGCTATTGGCTCGATCTCTGGTGTGGGCACTGGGCAACACCACACAATTATCATGTTATTTTTGTTAACATTCTGCTTCCTGTTTGACCCAATTATAAAAACTCAGTTTCCAGTTCCAATTGCAGTTTGGCCAAGTAATGTACGGTGGAGCTAGAATCTATATTTTAACTTGTGTCAGCAAAGTCCAGTTTTTGTTTGTTTTAAAATTTTCCACCCTTGTTAAAATGGATCAGGATAGCTTTTTCTTTTCTACTACCACCCCTACCGCAACCAACACTATCAAATTCCACGTGGCCTTTTTCTCTCTGTGAGGTCTGCTGTGTGGATTCAAGCCTTTTCCTCTTCTGCACTGGTTACATAGATCTTCTAATGTCATTTATCCCTGATTGAGTTGAATCGTGCCTTATTCCAGTACCTAAGCTGGATTCTTAATTTTAACAAGTATTGTTTGCTTTTGTAAAGCACGTCACAGGCAGTCCAGACAGCTGATGTGCCTTAGAATGCATGCTCAATTCTTCTTAATTCTTACCTCATCGAACTTCCTTGACCCAGTCTCCTTTTTCTAATTCCTTTGGTTTTGAGTTTCACTTCATCTATAAGGGTATTTACTTCTTTTTTTTTTTTTTTTTTTTTTTTTTTTTTTTTGGGGGGGTGGTGGTGTTGTATACATTTTGGTTCAGTTCTGCACATCTACAGCTCTGTCATGTGTTAGCGGCTTGCACAATCTCGTGATGAGGGATATTTGACAGAAAAAATGGGCAAATTGAAGCACTAGTCATGTGGCTGTTGTCGCTATCTTAGGTTGAAGTACCTTGTCTTTCCCTGGCTCAAACTAAATAATGATAATCTGCACATATATGACTGTGCATATGCAACGCTGCAGCTGATTCGTAACTTAAATAGTGGTGGTGAAGTGTAGATTAATGCAAATATAACGTCTCTCACTTTCTTTATGCGTTTCTCTGGAAATACCATCTCGTTTATTGACATTTCTGCCTGCTGAAATGTGAAGGTCCCTTCATTTCCTGATGATGTAGCTATGGCACTTATTGAGGAGGAGCTAGGTCAACCATGGCATGAGATTTACTCTGAACTTACATCTTCTCCAATTGCCGCAGGTAGTCTCGATGATTTACTTTCTACATTGTTTAGTCAATATTATCTGTTATTAACAGCATCTCTCTTTATTTTACTGGTATTCATAACTGGATATTTTTTCTTGTTGAGATCTGTGGCAGCATCTCTCGGACAGGTATACAAGGGCAAGTTAAAAGAAAATGG
Organism: Eucalyptus tenuipes; assembly: GCA_014182365.1. NCBI lineage: Eukaryota > Viridiplantae > Streptophyta > Magnoliopsida > Myrtales > Myrtaceae > Eucalyptus > Eucalyptus tenuipes. Next base: position 24,060,170 of record CM024544.1, on the reverse strand, counting down.
AGATCCAGTGGCAGTTAAGGTTCAGAGGCCTTTCGTTCTTGAGACTGTGACAGTTGATTTGTTCATCATACGAAATTTGGGTTTGGTTCTTCGGAGGTTTCCTCAGGTAGTATTTTATAGGTCACTGTTTGTGTGGATGCAATAGCTACAGCAACTAATTAATAGCCTTCAATCTTTTTGTGATTTTCTTCATATCCCAGATCTCTGTAGATGTGGTGGGGTTAGTTGATGAATGGGCTGCCCGCTTTTTTGAAGAGTTGGATTATGTCAATGAGGGTGAAAATGGGACACGTTTTGCTGAAATGATGAGGAAGGACCTTCCACAGGTGAGATTAATTCCTTGATTGACGTATTCATCTACAAGAACTAGGAGTTAAAAAAAATTCTTTCATACCACTGCTAGGCCATGAGGTTAAAAATCTGTTATTTTTAATAATCCATTATTTTTACTTGCTTTCAATTAGTTATTCTTATCTAGTGCTTTTGAACTGTGTATTTTTAATGTTTTGTTTTAGGGCGTTTAGATATGTCCTATTATATGTTAGTGGTGCTAGGATTTACTCCTAGAGGAACTGTTCAATTATGTAAGACCACACCACTATCTACTCTAAAAGTTTAAGCTGTTAGATCAAGACATAGTTTTAGATTTAAATATCTAAACTCTCCCTCCCTCTCACGGTATGCTGGACTTTGGCCTAAGACTAAAGCATCGAAATATATAATTTGGGAGGCAAATAAGGGGCCCGGAAAGATTTGAGCTCAGTTATTTCTGGTCTGATATCATGGAAAATTTTTTGGTACTGCTTCCAATTATTATGAAAGTATAAGCCAGTGGTGAAAGCGTGGTATAACATTTAAAATTTTGAAAGATACTATTATATTTGGAAGCAAAAATAACAGGGCCAGAGTATAACTAACACAATATGTTAGTGAATTTGTTCGATCTTTTAATTATTAATCACGAAAGGCTTTTCTCAGGTTGTTGTACCTAAAACATACACCAAGTACACTTCAAGGAAGGTTCTTACGACAGGCTGGATAGAGGGGGAAAAGCTGTCGCAGAGTAAAGAAAGTGACGTCGGAGAACTCGTTAATGTTGGAGTCATCTGTTATCTAAAGCAGGTAATCCACCTGGTCTAATGGGTACTCATGCCCTTATATAGTAGGATATTTTGCTGTGAAACTTGGGTGCTTTCTAGTTCTGCTGTATATTTTGTCTCTCTGCATGGTTAAATGTTCTACCAAGGTCAATGGGCTTTTCAATATGTTCATTTTGTACAGTATATCAGATGCCTCACATGTATCTGTCCTTCGGTGTGGTGAAGTGAGAACGCTTGTCTCCTTTTCCACAAGTTCAGAGGAAAATTTACCTAAGTTACCTTGGAGTACCACCCACTAATCATCATTGGAAAGAACCTACCAGGTCAAAAAGGATGAAAGACAGATTAAAGGGAGCCAATGCCCTCACAGCTATGATGGGGGAAATCGCAGAACCTGGTTGCCAACTTTGAAGCTACTCTTAATTTTATGGTTATTATACTTTTTGAATGGATTTGCTTGTCCATTTTGTTTAAAAAAAAAAAAAGGTAATTGAAAGCCAATATGGCACTTAACAAAAGCTACAGGGTATGTTATATGCATGCCATGTGGCATGTGGCATGTCACGTCAACATTCCGTTAAGTTTAGTATAGAATGAAGAAGTGACCCAATTGGAAAAAATTAAAGAGTTAGTAAAATAGTAACATTAACAGACTTATAAAGGTGTGATGACTTGATTGAATATTACCTCTAGGTTGAAAGACCAAAATAGTGCTCGTGCTTGTATCCATCTCCATTCCAATTTTCAAAGATTATCCTAAGTTTTGGAGGCTTTAAGGTTTCTTTTTGTCAAATTTCCTGAAAATTATTGGGAGATATTGATTCCCTTCTTCTTTAAATTTTTCAGTACTGTTGTTCATTTGAAGATACTTCCAAATTATAAAGGGTAACTTTCATATGTATAATTATCTGAAGGGAATGGTCATTCACACCCTCTCGCGGTAGTTGTTAGAGCCAACATCTTTCTCTCATAATCAATTCGTCGAAATAGGTTACAGCTTGCAGATTATTTCTATTCAGTTGCTTCTTTTCATGGAGAATATTCACAAGATTTTGTTGGATTTGGAATTGGCGTTTCCATTTCCTACGAGTCTCAGTGATTGTTATCATGCTTTGGCAAAGTTTAGCTTGACCGTTTAGTCCAGTTTTATAGATGAATTTGCAATAGCACCTGTTTTTTCCTCAAAGAGTTGGTGCTGGAGAGCTCAGGACAAAATTCAATATATGAAGCTGGGTTTGATATACTGAAAATTTATAGTTTGTGTTGATGATATGGGGCTGTGTATTCAGCCAAAGTGTATGTGGAAATAGAGTAGCCCTACAAGAATTTAACAAGCAAAACAAGATTAGTACAGAGATGGAATTAACAGCTGGTTTGGACTCTTTGGTTTTGTGAGTGTTGGTAGTTATTATCATGTTTTGCATTAATTTTTATTTGTTAGACCATCTAGCATTGGCAACGAGAAAGCAGAGGGAAAAATCATGTTGAACAGTGTCATGTTATCTATACTCCATATGAATATGGACTGAGGTAATTGTCTTGACTGCCATCCGATACATCTGTGATATGAAGAGAGCAGATTTGAATGTGTCGTGTTGCTTATGCATAATATTGAGAGATAATCTCTAATGTTTGTCAATAAACTCCACATTAGCACATTAGTCTTTTTGTACTAGTCCTCACGACACTAATTGATTGATCTCTTTTTGTGGAACTTGCATGATCACCATCTACTTATTTCTGTGAAAGTAAACTTGCTTTGGAACACAAATGTGGTGGCTCAATGATACCTTCCTTATAACAATTACAAAGGAATTACTAATTTATACTTTTCTTTAATCGCAGTTGCTTGACACTGGACTTTTTCATGCGGACCCACATCCCGGAAACTTGATTCGTACCCCAGATGGGAAGTTAGCCATTCTGGACTTTGGTTAGTTTCCTTTGGGTCTCAAAATGAATTATTAGTGTCATGAATCACTCAGCTTTGTTCTTCTTTCTTTTGGCTCTGTTTTCTTATAAGTTCAATCGCTTTGCATATTCAACCAATATTTTTTAATTAATTCATCTTTATCTAACATATTAACTGCTTCAGGAAGTATGCTTTTGTTTAGTTAGCTTCCCTCGCATTAACGTGTCATACTACTTGTACCTTCTCTATTAGATCCAGAGAAATACATGCTTACTAAAATAGAAAAGAAATATAATACTCGTACCCTTCTCTATTAGATCCCCAGGAACAGTCGCTTACTGGAAAGGAAAAGAAGAGGGAAAGATATAGAGGGATGAAATTTACACTTGTGTGGAAGTTCCCACTCTTATTTTGTTCCTTTACAATGTCTCAGATACATAATTATATCTTATCTCGGTGTTTAATTGTTACTTGTTACCGACATAAGATGGAGATAGATTCAAATATTACTGTCCCTTAAAAATATCGTCAATTTCTTCATGAAAATTTTGTATATTTCGGGAATGAATAGTGTAGGATATGCACTTGTGCTTCCCAGGGTGATGTGTGTTTGTTTTTTCTCCTATAGGACTTGTTACAAGATTAACAGATGATCAGAAATACGGAATGATTGAAGCAATTGCTCATCTCATTCATAGAGACTATGAGGCAATAGTCAAGGACTTTGTAAAGCTTGATTTCATACCAGATGGGGTCAACTTAGCACCTATTTTGCCAGTTCTTGCAAAGGTTTTTGATCAGGCCCTTGAAGGTGGAGGGGCAAAAAATATCAACTTTCAGGAGCTTGCATCAGATCTGGCTCAAATAACCTTTGATTACCCATTCAGAATACCCCCATATTTTGCTCTTATCATCAGGGCAATAGGGGTGTTGGAGGGTATTGCTTTGGTTGGAAATCCTGATTTTGCCATAGTGGATGAAGCTTATCCTTATATTGCCCAGGTGACTGAAAGTATCTTCTGTACTGTGGTAGTCTTCTTACCTTTGTTGGAGCATGGTGTGAACTCATGCAGTTGCTTATCTGTAATCTATTTCATAACTAATTGGAAATTTCCTCTATGCCTAGGCTATGTACGTTGTTATTGTTCGAGTGTGAAGTCAATTTGTGCAAAAGTAAAGTTTCGGTTTCTATCTAACATGGCATTGGCTAGTTTGGTTTTACCTTGTTACTAGACTATACCTGATTTCAGTAATTGTGTTGTTGTGCTTTTTTAATATATCCTTTGCTCACTGTTTCAACAATACCTTTTGTATTTGACAGAGGCTCCTCACAGATGAGTCTCCGCGTCTCAGGAATGCCTTGAAATACACGATTTATGGAAAATCTGGGGTATTTGATGCTGAAAGATTCGTTGATGTGATGCAAGCTTTTGAAAATTTTATTACTGCAGCCAAGAGTGGTGGTGGAGAGGATATGAATGGAGATATGGCTGGACTTGGCATTTTAAGAAGTCAAACAAGTAGTATTGTTCCACAATTTGTATTGAATGCGTCTCAGTCAGAGGAGCCAATCCAAACAAGGGCTGCCTTGGGATTTCTGTTATCTGATAAGGGAAATTTCTTCCGGGAGTTCCTTCTGGACGAGGTATGAAAATCCATTAAAGTATGGACTATTATTTTATCGCCTCTTCCACAAATAAGAGTATTCGTGTGTACGACCTGTAACAGTAAATGCTTTCAATGTTCCTCCAGAAGAGCCTGAAGGTCTCGGGATTAAAAAAGAAATTGATGCAACTGACAATCATTATTCCTAGATTTATGTCACATACTACAACTGTTCTCGATGTTTAGTCTCAGGAGAGATGTCTTTCTGGTAGTGCTCAAATTGGATGATGATTTTTGCATTTTATGGTTACACTCCAGTACCTCACTGTCCTTGACAGATTATAAGAATTACCATATGAAATTGCAATTGGGCAAATCTATGTAGTTTCCTATAGAAAAAAAAGAAATGTTGCATTGTTGTTGAGGATAGAAGCCCTTATGTCCTGCATGGATGAAGACAAATTTGTGTTTCTCAAATTGTAAAAGATCTGAAACTCAGCTACGCAGTTGCAGTTGGTCTTCCCCTTGTCTTAAAGTTCTTTATAATGAATTCTCTGAATCCCATGATGATAAACTGGTTTATTAGAGTTCAGTGGTGGAACTACCCAGCTTATAATTCACATGCTCATCAATCCTTCTTTGTTTTTGCGGTTTAAAGTATGACTTCAATTTGACTAAAGTGCGATAACTTTTGAATTAGACTGGTAAATTGAGCGCCTCTTGAAGTGGATCAAGTTTGGTAGCTATATATAAAATGTTTGCGGTGGCCTTTGGACCCCTATCACCCAACCCCACCTACAACTGGGACCAATGCCTAGTTGCCGTTCTCAAGGAGGACTAGTTAATTTAGTGTATTAATTACAATTGATGCTCATATATTATTTAAGAACATTTCTGAAATTCTGGAATACTGTCCTCTTCATGCTTACAGATTGTGAAGGGAATTGATGCAGTCACCAGGGAACAGTTGGTACAAATAATGGCAGCCCTTGGGTTGCGTAATGTCTCCCCTGTTTTCAGTATGGTCCCTTCATTTGGACCCTTTAAACCTGCTGCACTTCTCCCAACAGTAACAGAGGAGGACCAAGTCATATTGAACAATGTTCAAACCATTGTCGAGTTTCTAACTGCTGGAAGCTCAATCTCAAGGACATCAAATCAGGTACTAGGTGTTTTGCTCTTTTAAAATTTTTCAATTGTGGTAATTTAGGGTGCGCTGAGTACAGATTTTCAGTGCCCTTCAGCTTCCCCTTTTTCACTCAACTTGGTTGCATGTGTTCACAGTGTTGTTTCCTTTTATAAAAGAGAAACTTAGATAAAGCTTTCCCACTCTATCAGTTAGGCAATAAGGCAAGATGAGGATGAACAATATCACCTACCTTCCTATAATGTCTTGTTTCTCTTAATTTATGTTCCCCGGTCGTAGAAATTCTCTTTTTCGGCATACTCTGGTGCGTGTACTCGGAGAATTGAGTTTATTGTCCATGCTCCTCCCCCCTCTTTTCCCTCTTTCATCCTTGAAGTTGTTCGAGTTGGTCTTAGTTTCTGCGATCTTAGCTTTCCACCCTCAAATATCTATCCTTGGATGATACTTATCTTGAAATTGTCCTCTACAATTTCAGGAGTAATTAATTTTCTGTCTCTAGTTTCTAGTTTAGGGCATCATTGTTGCTACTACAGGTTGGTCTGCAGGATAAGGTAATTGTCATTTTGTAGAAGTCTACACTTCTTGATAGAAGGATTTCAGATGCATCATTCCTGTTGAGTGGTCAAAACATACCTGGAGCACTTCACCTAGCGAGAAAACTCAACTCCTCTTTTTAATTTTTTTCCTTTTTTTTTGAGGATTTATTTAGAAACAAGAGGTGGTTTTTTAACCCAGATGATATGCCATTGTCACCCAAAACGAAAAACCAGAAAACGTTATCTACAGTGGGACCTTTAATTTTAGATCGTCTTCAAGTAATTGTGAAGCTTTTAGCCGTTTTGACACTCGGTTGTCTGAGCTCTAAAGATGAGGCATGGTTTCAATAATACTACTGAAGGATTGTGCTTTCTTACTTCACCATCGTCAATGGTGATAAATCTTGGATGCAATGAGTCCTAAGATAAAGCTGTCTATGCCATGAAGGATTTTTAGTAACTGATTATCTTTTAAATTGAAAGACAATAACTTTACCACTCTATATGCAATGGATAGGGTGTGGATGTCGCTCGGATTGTCCAGGAGCTGCTTCCGGTGTTGCCAGGAATTTCGGCCACAGTCCTTCCAGAGGTGCTCAGTCGGTTGTCTTCTCGAGTACTGGCGCGCATAATTAGGGATTCATTTTTGTAAATGGCCAACTCTCGCAGATTTCATGTAGTAACTGTGCATAGATACATCGACAATGCGATAGCAGAACACGTCAGTAGCACATCGATTACGGGATCGGCTAATCTCCTTGTATATAATGGCAAGAAGAGTAATTACAAATGTCAATTAGAAAATTGGATAGAACTCTTCTTCATCTGTTGCCGTCTACAAGTTCCCTCTTGACCTGGTGCTAAAAATATAGGAACTCCTTCACACAGAGAGAGCTCCCAATAGTATTGTGGTTTTGGCCTTAATAGTCCTTAAAGATCTTGTCGCCATCAAATCCGATGGATACAAAATGCAAATCTCAGTATCCTTTTTGCTTGATTAATCGGACCTTGTTTTAGATGAAGCATAAGAGATTAGAGATGAAGGTGGTTGCAATTATATGAAGAAAATATCGTAATTTACGAATCTATTACGATAGATAGAGTCAATCATATGATACAACATAAAAATGCTAGAGTGCGCATCTTTTCTGGAACTGCTATGAGTTTCATCAATCTCTGGGCGTCTGCTGGTTAAGGTGGAAGAACCGATTTCCGTGTTTACAAATCCTTTATATCTGCCGAATGGCAGCTTATTGCAGTGCTTGGCTTCATTACCTCAACTGCAATACAACATGAACCCTCTGTACAGATTAGCATGGTTTTCACCATAACATGTTTCATGCTGATTGATACCCAAAAAAGAAAAGAGGAAAGGAAAGAGTGCCTAGATCTCCAATGATGAAAAGATTGAAAATCACACTAAGCTCGAGAAAGAGGGAGAAAAAAAGATGGGAGATAAGACTTAATATATTTCACGTTATCATGATACAAAATCCAACATCAGACAACTCTCTCTCTCTCTTCATGATTGTCCACACTCTGCATTTTGTCACGGCTTTGCCCTCTAGATAGTGGCAAAAGAAGAAGATTTCTAAGATCCACACCACTTTTCTCGTTCCCTTACTCCTGTATCTTTGCTTGCTTCCATCATGATGTTATGATAGTGATCCTGCAGATAAACATTGATGTATCACCCAATTTGTCTTCAAAGAAAGTTAAAGATAATCTCTCTCTCTCTCTCTCTCTCTCCCTCCCTCCCTCCCTCCCTCTAAAACTGTCCCTCTCTCCCTCTCTCCCACACAAGCTTTCACCTCCCTAATGAGTGCAATGACCAAAAGCAAAAGAGTATCAAGCTTAGTGGGGTGGAGGCACGGGGCAAAATCATTAGGCCTCAATCGACTAAGCGACACGGCGAACATACGTCAATCACTGTGCAGAAAACATTCCGGGTCTAGTGTTCGCTTTTCAAGGACCTTTGTTGGGTATGGCTAGTTGTTGCACTGTGATCGGTATTCGTTAGTCTTATTCTAAACCGGAAAACTGAACATGCCGATGCCCTAAGAAAAAGGCATACTCTCACATCAACCTTCTTGGAAATGTTGTGTCACTTACTCACTTTGCTCGCTGTAGTTTGGTCCACAACTCTCAAGTTTACCTTCATTTGTCAGGTTTGCTGTATCCATGATAAACAGAAAGGTTGCTGAGAGAGGCTAAATCTGCACTCCTGGCGGCCTCGGCACAAAACAGGTGCACTTCTCTGGTCTGCTCTTGCTATGCGCCGTCACGGAGTTTCAGTGGTAATTGCGAGGCGAGAAATAGAGGTAATAGTGCGAGGAAGTTGTCTCCGGTAGCGCAGAGAGATGGGCTCGAGGAAGAACTAGGGGGTAACGAAATCGAAGGTCGAGTGAAGCGCCATGGTGGGCCTTGTCATGCTCATGGTGGAATTCCTATTCATAAGAGCAGCCTCAAGAAAGCCACTGAACAGGATGAGCATCGACGAAGGACGGAGTGCAGAAAAGTCAATTGGCCCGATGCTCACGGAAAGGACATTGCGCATGTGCATGAATTCGAGCCGAGGTAAGATTGTCACCCCTGCTTATTTCACTTTCATCGTCAAAGTTGTGTTAAGGGTATTTTTGTGTATTTTTAGTGATGTCTAGGGTATGAACAATCGTCAGACATAGAGTTTTAGTCCACATCAAGATACTTTCTTTTGTGAATAAGAATTCGGTATTGTCCAAAAGGTGCCAATATAATTGCAAATCAAAAGAGATGTAGCTCAATGGCAAAGCATAAGAGTGAATTTCAAAGTTTTGAATAATAAACTTCATTTCCCTAATTCATTAGGACCTCACATTGTTTTTACTGATGTAGTGTTTCAGAAGACGGAGAAATTGGAGGGGTTAGGAATTCCTGTGTTTGTTCAATTCAATGAAACAGCACATGCCAAAGGTACAAATGTCCAGCTTGCGAGTACCGGATTTTCTCAAGTACTTTCTGTCCCCGAGTGCTGTCTTCTACTCAAATTCCCATCGGTCAATGGGAAACATCATCAGTACATGGTAGCATATGAGATGAAAAGTCACTCTCAGAACATATCTCCTGATTCAACCCACCAAGATAATTGGAAATTCGAATGAAGAATTAGCGCAGGGTTATGTCTATTGATGCATGCACTGATCCAAGTTTAGCGAAGACAACATAAGCTATCAAACATTCCTGGTGGTTGTCTTCGAGCTGTTTGTTCAACTAAATATTTAGCCAATTCTTTCGGTATTTGTGTTTAAGTAGATTCTATCCCTTGTCTGTGTTAGCCAAAATTGAAACGTAACAGGTAAAACCACAAGATCTTGCTGCTTCAGATGTGTTCGACAATGACTGTTACATCTGCTGTTCCCTCTTTGCTGGTAAATTCAAACCACAAATTTGCCCTTCAAGACTTGGCACTCGGGCTGGCAATTATAGAAGATGGGATAAAATGATCCTATGGGATGCAAACACAAGAAAGTTCACTGAATCAAATCTGACTATAATACAAACATGATTTAACTCAAAACTGACTGGTCAACTTGAGTTTTCAATTTTCTTTTTATCAAGATTTCATCTTCAGTAGTATTAGGAACCAGTTAGCAGGTTGGCTATAAATAAGTAATTAGCGTGCCAATGTCACAAGGGTCTCTCCATGTATGTGATATTCCGTTAGGCCTACTGAGTTGAGAGATGTAGCCAGTTTCTGCAATTCTTCCTTCCTCTCTCCTGTGGATCCTAAAAATTAATGGAAGAAAGAAATTTCAACAATCACCGAAAAAAATGAGGGGAATTATCACGATGAATGCAGTGACACCTCAAATTTACCCACCTCGACTTGATACCCGAATCGATGTATTATATAGATCAACAATATCTGCTTAGAATAGTTATAACGACTTCCTTAGTATTACAATTTAGGCCAGTTGTCTCATGAGATCAACTATATATCCTTTTGCTCTTCTGTAGCGTCCATCAGCGTATTCTTCCCTGCATAATTAACCATACAGTTGGCACAAATGTTGTCCCTGTCCTCCAAAGAAGTGTGGACAAGAAATTTCCAGGGTGTTATTGGCCAGCATCGCTGTTTCTCGTCGTTTATTAACGGAATCAATAATCAGGTGGCACAGCTTCTTTGATGGCTTTTCCAAGAAATTCTTCACACCCGAAGTTGTGAAAATAATCCTGAAAATTTTGCTTCTTTCAGATACATCAATTAGAAAACAGGAATGGCAGTCATTGAAATCTCCATGTAAATCATACATATGAGTAGAACAAGATTTCATGTGCGGTTACTATATTAGATGTCAGCAACGGTGGAATTGGCAACTTTTATTGGAAAATTTTCTACATAGAAGAGTTGTATATGGATCAGCTAGAATTCTAGAGGTCTAGAACATCATCTCCATTGGCAGAAACAACCAACAAAATAAGCACCGTGAACATTTTATCAAAGGGTCTACGTTTTAGTGAAGAGCCAATTAAGAGATTACAAACATCGACTCTTCAACCTGGCATAGTGTGCCAGAACTAATCACAGCACTACAACTTAGCAGGTCATTACCACAAAAAAGAATGCACTTCCGCGATAGGCCCAAACCATGTTCTTTTCCTTGCATTCATGTGGAATCACATAGCTGTCGATCTACATAGTCCGTTAAAGTAGTGCTATTCTAATGAGAGTTCTTTTACGAAAAGTATACTGGGAAAGGCAAGCACAAAGAACAGATAGATTCAGCTGATCGAGTCTGGGTTGTGCTATCTGATAGGTGTGCTTATTTTTCCCGTATGTCTTTTTTTACATAAAGCCACCCACGCCTTGACTTGTCGTTATCACTCTCTCTCGCTATCTCTCTCTCTCTCTCATGTGGATTTATTGCAGTGTGTTACAAAGTATAATCGCCTCCTTCTTTGTTGTCAGATCCCAGTAACCTAGAAATTGAGCACGTCATTGGTGGACAGCAACACTTTCACGGCGCCATCGCAGCTGAAAGTTCATGCACTAAAAAACTGTCGAATCAGATTGGCTCTAACCTTCGCAAGTTGCAGCTGCTTTCCCATTTCTGATGTTACGGAGTTGATGAGAGAGCTTATTGAAGTGCCTTGCCTCCACCTGATGAATCGACACTCTACCCATCGTTAGAAGGTTAACAATTTATAGTTGCTAGTATCGATCCATATAAGAGATTTTTGCCATTGCTTATAGTTATTGAATATAATGATAACCTAGTTATCCATGGCCACCTGCCCATCCATATGCCCTACTTGTGAAAAGATGGAACTTCCAAAGACATAGCTAGGCATCTTCTGCTACTGAGGAGCTAAGAAATTTGAACTCCGTTTTGCATTTCATGGTCTTATAGCCAAGAAACCAAATATTCAAGAAATCTGCAACGATCTGAAGCGGAATCTACAAGAAATCTTCTGCACTTCATGCACAGAACACAATCCAAGAAGTTTGCTGGTTGCTCATCAGACAAGGTGCCCAAGCCACCCAACCATGGGTAACTTCATAAATCTTATCATAAGGGTTGTTCACTTATGATACAAAGTCGATACTGTTTATCTTCTCATGAAGATATCTTGAATAGTTCTTTTTCCGCGCTGAGCACCAATTTTAAAGGTGCAAATGAACTCGCCGGAAAATGAAAAATTGTTGTAAATCGTCATTGCATGATGTCTTAACAGATTAGTATGTCAGATGAACCACTGCAGATACAAAACCACGTCCTGAGGCACACTAACCTAATTCTTCATCTATCTTAGTAAATATTAGGTTTAGTGTAAGTTAGCCATTTCATTCCATCCCAATAATTGTCTCCATTAATCCTTGAAGAAAAGCTCAAAAACCACCTTACTAGCACAATCAGTCATAAGATGAAGTATCCATTTTCGAGAAAAAGAATTACATCGATATCAAGGAACAGCAAAGCTCTTTTAGCCAAATGACAATAATAGCGATACCAAAACCTTATAGGCAAATACTTTTCCACGAGGTCATCCATGTTTATATCAGGTTTACAATGTAAGTTAGCCATTTCATTCCATCCCAATAATTGTCTACATTAATCCTTGGAAAAAGCTCAAAAACCACCTGACTAGCACAATCAATCATAAGATAAAGTATTAATTTTCGACTAAAAGAATTACATCGATATCAAGGAACAACAGAGCCCTTTCAGCCAAATGACAATAATAGCAATGCCAAAGCCCTATTGGCAAACATTTTTCCATGGGGTTACTCATCTTAATAGTGCTCTAATATGGGTTCACTTAATTTTAGAGTTCCAAAACAAAATTTGTCATTACATTAAAGTGCGCTTCCGTAAATAGATTCCAGGTTTTTCACACGCACGCACGCACCGCCACACACACACACACCCACCCACCCACCCACCCACCCGAATTGCTTTCCCCATGTTCAATGCATAGTTTAATTCATTCCTGCCCCACACAAACGCACACCAAAATCGCTCTCCCCCTGTTCAATGTACACTTCGGTTCATTCCTGCCCTCCCCACACACACACACATCAAAATCGCTCTCCTCCTATTCAATGTATAGTTCAGTTCATTCTTGCCCCTTTTGACATATTAGAAGCTTGCCAGGAGTCACTCTTTGTCCAAACCCATTGGCTCCAATAACTATTCTTCACTCTCGTCGGACCGAGTCATTACAGTTTGGATTACATTAATCCGGTGGAGAAAGTATTCGGTTCATGCCCCAGTCGCACTTGCAACATAACAACATAACAACATTAACGAACATGAACTCCGTCTCATGCCACTGATTAAGTGGGATTTTCCGTCAAGAACCCTTTTTACCCGTTCCACTCGAGTAAGCCGCTGAATTACACCCGAGAACAAAGGCCTTTCTTATCAATCGGTAGTTTTGCATGAACTGCATGAGGGAACAACTTATTAGATCATGAGCCAAATTGTAAAAGGGACATATCTAATCAAACCTGCTCTGATTTTGTCTGTGGGACCTTACCGAAAAGTTGAGGCTTTGTATAAGCACGCCCAAGCCAAAGTGAGAGGCATTGGATGCCAAATGCTGATTGAAGTACCAACAGACTCATGATAATTCTAATGCTGGTGCTGGAAGAATAATTACACAGATTGCATGTGTGACCATCATTCAAGCACTACAAGCTTCCACTGTTACAAGGCGTGATAAAGCCATCATGAACACCCTACAGTGATCCTAATTTGATTATAGGGTTTCAAGGAATCATGACAGGAGGGGTGAATCTCTTCAGAGGTTATTACCTGGTTTGGAAGACCATTTGAGAGTCAAATGGAGAGTGACCAATTCAAGAAAAGGGGCTAAATAACGTTGAACCGCGGAAGAAAATTATTTGACCATTTAATTAGTTAAACGAAAATGAGTTGTAGTAGTAAAGATAAAAAAAGAAGAGAAAAGGGAACAGGTTCAAAGCAGGAAGATTCTTCCTGAAAAATATAAGCCAAATGGGGCAAGCATGTGGTACCTGTCCTTCTGGCTCTAACCCCACCCTTATGATAAAAGAAAAATTAAATATAAAATTTGTCTAATCAAAACCTTCTATTTTCATCAATTTTCTAGACACATATCTCCTCACAAAGTCTAGCTATCCGGTTAACAAGACCATAGGTCGACATCGTGGTGTGATGTGAATTTTCCAATATAAACATCTACGGCGAATGTTTAAATCGATATTATTTTATCCGTTTGGGCATCCGCATATTTTACATATTATATTTTGATAGGATTAGATTGTCATGTCAGTTGAATTTGGTTTGAAATGAATTGATTAGAAAATATGTGAAAGTTGAATGATTTTACTATATAAATTAAAGGTATAGCTACTAAATTAGAAAAAAAAAAAAAAAAAAAGTGAATGTGCATAGACGAAAAGTAAAATTTTCCCTCGACAAATTAAATATGATGCCATTCATTGTACTTGATTGAAAAGCTCATCCTGCTTTGTCCAACACGGGGGCCATGCTCGGGTGGTCCAATGAACGTGCACTTGTTTTTTTTCCAGCTTATAATATATTTTTTGTCCACTTCAATAAATAGTAGTTCTACAAGCAATGTTGCCAACAACTTCAGACAGCACTCATGTTATGTTTATTTCGTAAAAAATAAATAATTTAAAAAAACATATGATAATCTCAGACATAAAAGAGGGGCGGTATTTCTAATAGAACGGTGTTCGCCAAAGGATAAGTTGATTTTGCTGAAAATAATAATAAAAACTTCGAATGGAGGGACACCAGTAGAAGAAATAGATCAATGGGCCTACTACATGAAGTAAAGATTCACCCAAATAAGGGAAGATGTCGCAAGAATTACAGATTCTTTTTGTTTCTTTTTCACCAATCCCACATGTTATACCACAATTTGTATTTGATCACCCATTTTCTTGAATTTCATGAACCAATAAAACACATTCTATCTTGTACCTAACTTAGCTCCTGCCCCCAAACCTATAAACGCGCTTCCGTCAGCGGTTCTGATTTTTCCCTCTCTTGGCCCTCTGCTTCTCTTGCATCTTCTTCTTCTTCGCCTCAGCAGTGACCCACATATAATCAGGCGGTATCAGAAACGGGTCCTGGACATTCTCTATCCTACTGCTAGAACCGCCAAAGGAAGAGCTCGGGCGGTGAATCGGGGCCTTTATCCACTGAAACCAAGATGAAGTCGAGGTACTCGTCATGGCCGGGCTTTCTCGGCCCGAGGGGCTTGATGGCGGCGTTGCAAACTCGTCCAGCGGCTGTAGTTCTTCAAACTTGGTGAAAGTAACCAGCACTCTGATGGTCGGGACCACGGGGATCGCAACCTGGATGGAATCACAAACTTAGAATTTAAGTTGAATCCCTGTATGGACAGAGAGAAAACCCTACTATAAAGCTCCACACTTCATGACAAGTGAAGAATTAGCAGAAAGTTTGCGTCAAAACCATAAAACCACAGAGCAGATCCCTTTCCCTCAAAAGCTGAACGTAATCAAGGAATCACTTTATACATTTCCAACTAATGACATACTTGGTTTGCAAAAGTGAGTGATAGTCCAGGCATGATCTCAAAGCTCTTGCATAAAGGATCGCAGTATCATTTAATATCAGCAAGAACTAAAAATCATTTGCTAAGATTTTTTTGGAAGGTAATGAAGCATCATCAGACGTAATACACTTTGAATCTCGAGTTTGCATTCAGGTTGGAATGTTTGCACCAATGAACTTATTTTAATAGCCCGAGAGAAGGTAAAAGAGGGGCCTAGAGCAAAAAACTCTAGGTCTCACTCACTTAACAACAAGCTGCAACTGAACAAAGATTAAGGTAGCTGCCCCTGAGAACTCACACTCCCGGAAAAGAAAATTATTCAAGAAGAATTTTTATTCTGCTACTAAACATCATTACTAGAATATCACATCACTGGATTCTAGTCCTTAATCTAGGGCAAAAATCTATATAAAAAATCATCAAAGAAAGCATAGGTCAACTTCAGATTGCTAAACTTGTAGAATAAGGATGATTGATCATCTAGCCAGCACATAAGCTCTGCATATTGAGTATTCTAACTTTAAGGAGCTAGTTGAGCAACAAAGATAAAGATGTGTAGGAAATATCTGTCAAGACACCTACCATCAAAGTTGGTAACAGTACCAATCTATAGAAGGAACTTTCACTGGAATTCAACAATCGTCAGAACCTGTCTAACTAGATTATAAGAAAACTTTGTCAATTATCTTTATTAATTGGTAACAATCTAGACTCGTCCACTAAACTTATTGGCTTTACTATCTTTCTGGTTCAATTCCTCTTTATTCTATTTCCTTTCATTAAGGATTATTTCAACTTCCACTTAAACGTTAGGAGAGGATGAAGAATTAGGATTAACATTTCTCAATAACTTTATCAATGTCCACCATTAAATTACCAGTTCCTCTATACAAGATTAATAAATGACCAATATACACACTGGTTTTCACACACATCCATCTGACTAGAATCTTATTAGCTTTGTCCCTTTCGTGAAGGAAGAGATGATTGCTTTCTTCTCAGTTTCAATTGTTTGGACAGAACGTGTGAGCATTTAAGTGATTGTATACTCAAAAAGATATTGGATAACTATTTACAAACTTGAATCACAAGATACAATCAACCATACAGGTTGGCTACAAAAAAAAGGTCGACCAGAGTAACTGAAGGCAGAAAATATAAGACCAACCCTCCTTCAACTCCCTGAACAAAACAACTACATATTTCTACACTATTTCATCCAAAAGTCCCATCAAAGACTCAAAGTATAATACGCAAATCCCATGTGCCAACCCATGTAAAATTGTAGCCTCTGTGGGGTTAAATACACCACTCAATCATCCTCAATCATGTCACATTCACGTTAATATTCTCCTAGTGTCCTCCAACATAATGGCAGAGATGGTACTGAATGTGTACACACAAGCACATTTAAATGGTAAAACACTATGTACAAGAACATTCCCTCCTAATTAGTAGAAGCAAGCAGGGGGGATAATTTGAGTATGCATAATGCAATTTAATATTAACAAGGACCCAAGGCATGTAAGGTTCCTCTATGTGGTCCCTGCACTTGAAACATAGCAAAAATTTCAAAATAAGAAAAGAGACTGAATGGGTAGCTCGAGATAGTCAACTAAAAAAGAGAACGGAATTCTGACTCAAGCGGAGAATAAATTGACAAAATTCAGCATTTCCCTGATCACACTCCTCTCAAACTGTAAGTCATAGCTCTTGCCTCCCTTACCTTGTTGAGCTATGTAATTAACAAAAGAAATTCCTTTCTTAATCACCACCACGACATTAATTCTCGACAGTAAAGCTATCTGGAGCCTCTAAATCTGCACGTATAAGTGCTCACAGCAAATAGTAGTTCTATGCACCAAAGAGCTATCGAGCACATGTTCTTCCACAGCAAGAGAATCTGTGTGTTTAGTGCATATGTTTATCTAAGAAAAGCATACATCCTGTGTGACGCCAACAGAAAAGCCTCGCCAAAAATATGACAAAATGCACGAGGTCTTATCCTCAAAACAAGATATGGAAAGTTTCTACAATTTTATTATGCCATACAACCCAAAATGAGAATGAGCATGAACCAACTGCCAAGACAGATTCCAACAATTATGCATGTCCAGCCCAAAAGAATGACTTCATTTCTTAAAACTCATGTGTGTTCTCATTTCATCAACATACAGAACCAACATGCATCCGTATCCACGAGCCAGACTACAGTTCACATAAAAACCACGATTTCACTTAATTGGTCACTTTAGAAGAGTCCACAAAGAAGAGTTACTCCTCAATCTGACAATAGCAAATGCTCCCACTGTATTTAAGTCCTAATAGCTGTATCACGGATGTCATATAACTATACCTATAGAGGAATACTCAGATGTCATTGCAGCTTTTAGGATCTATTAAAAGTTACAATTTAAAATGTACCGTCATTATGTAAAAGCACGCGAATGTAACTTGTCAGTGTTAGAAAGCACGTGATTGTTTGAAAATAAGCAGTGGAAATATTTAACCCCAAGCCAACCAAGAAAAGATGGTAACTGAAGAGAAAGGAAAATGTGTTAGTACTGTGTAAGCAAAGTACCTTGACTGGAAAAGTGCCCATCGGGAGTTTTGTTGTAAGCAACTCCCTTAAACGACGGATGGCCTTGACTTTGTTGGCAAGAATGTCGAGCAAAGGAAGGAGTTCTTCCGTCTGCAGAGGGAAGCTAGGAGAAAGCCAAAGAATAGGCCTTAACCCCTTCTTATACTCACTCTCGCGCCCTCCATCCTTGCGGCGGTTGTTGCTGTCGGAGCTCGCAGATGATGATGGTCTGCTATCTCTTCCTCTACGATGATCGTCACCCCTCATAACAATCTCCATAGAATGCCTACCAGGTGTGGTTTGATTCCTCGATGGTGAATCTTCAAGTAAATCACTCACTTTCTCGTCTACACAAAGAGAACTCCTAGGAGGAGCAAGTTTCCTATTCACTTCATTCTTGGGATCCCGTTTCCTCCATCCAGAAAACCATCCTTTCTTCTCCTGCTTATTGTCGCCACTTGCACAACCATTCATATCTTCGATAGGAATCTCCCTCCTCTCATAGCAACTATGGCGATGTCCAATAACTCCATCGCCACTCTCGCACGTTGATTCTGATGAATCCAACTTCAGTGCAGCTTCAAGTTGCTTTTTTTCATCTTCTGTCAAAAGGTCGTTAAGCTCCTCGCTTTCCGTTTCATTTTCATTGCAAGATGAGAAGAACTCATCATCTGTCATAGCACCTGGAACCTTCCTGGACTTGATGCTTACCATTACATTGTGCATGTCATATACTTTTGCCTTCCATTGGCCCACCATCTCTGTCTTTTCCTGTCGCCTCCAAGTCAACTGGGGTAATAGAACTGCTTGTGTGACATCAATCCCTGGCCTGAATATATTTGTCTGAGACATCGCAGTCACTTCTTGACGAACCTCTTCTTCAGTTGCTTGAGATCCAGCACCGTCCAAAGCATTCATCACCTCCTTGTCCTTGTGCGATACCATACAAAGCGAACCAGGAGGAACTTTACAGTCCTCTGACCCATCACCAAGAAAGAGAATACTCTGATCCGCACGCTGAATTCGAAAACCGTCAAATCCAGCCAAAGTCATGTCCGCACGCAAATTCGCGCCTCTCTTCCAAATTTTGTAAGTGTCCGAAGGGGCAATCCTTGATATAAATGGAATCACAGTACTCTCAAAATTGAAGGTGATTTCCATGTAGAAGTCCCTCATCCTGTGCATTGTCCCTATCAACCGAGGCAGCCTTCTACACCATTTCGCCCACGCCAGTGGCTGGTAATGCCTAACTATCGTCATCGCAATAGCCTCTTCCCTATTGCAAATCGCTTCCTGGAGTGCGCTCCAACCCTGCTCATTCTGCAAGCTCCAGTCCGCCCCTGCGACCATAAGCATCTCCGTGGCCGTCTCGTCTCCCAACTTGACTGCCAGATGGAGCGGAGTGTCGCGATTCGGGACGTCACGCCGATCTATCACGGCAGAGATGGCATCGGCCTTCTCTTCCTCAGCCAGAGAAGCTGCTTCGGTGCGAATCTCGTTTGGATTACACAGGCGCGGGAGACCAGCGAGGATCTTCTTAAGACTGGCATAATCTCTCATGGCAATAGCCTTATGCACAGGGCTATGAGCATACTTCGAAGCATCCACTCCCGCCATTGGTAGAGCACCACACCCCGATTTATCCCCACACTAAAAATTATATGCCAAGAGAATATGAAAGCCTCAAACCGAGAGAGAACCCTCTAAAACTACGTTAGCCACCATGAGACACCCAATTCGATTATCTTCCACCCAGAATGGCGAAAGTGAAGACGACCCTTTTCCCATAAACAAATCCGACCCAGCTCAAATCACAAAAAGAGGGTGGCATAGAAACCACGAGCTCCAAATTTTCCACTGGGTTGAGATCAAGAACGCAAAGCAAAGAATCTCGTGCGGTGGGCCCCAGGTCGGGAAGATCCAACAGGCCAAAGCCAAGAAATCTCACCTTCCTTTCGTTTGGCACTTCTTCCACTCCTTCTTCGACGACCCCCGAAAAAGACCCAGGTCCCTGAAAAAGCCCTCACCTCTCTTTCCTTCTCTCTCTAGGAAGGAGAAGAAGAAGAAAGAAGAAGGAAACAAAGAACAAAGGGGGGATCCTTGCGATCCAATCCCAGATCAGACAAACCCAACAACATGCATGTGGGGGTGTGAATTCGCAGGAAAGGTACTGGCGAAAAATAAAAAAGAATATTAAAAGACACCGGAACGGAGGGAATCGGCTAAAAAGAATTCAGGGGAAGAAGAAAGAGGGGGGAGAGGTGGGAAGAAAGAGGGTGGAATCAAGAAAGGAACCAGGAAGCCCCACCAATCATCCCAACCCAAAACCGAAAAAGAAAAAATAATGGAAGATTGGAGAATTGAAAAACGGGAAACTGCTCCCCCCCACAACCTGAAAGGGAATGATAACCCACCCCCAAAAGAGAAGGAACCGAAAGGTGTGAGCTTTGTTCAGGTTATAACTCGCTGGAGAGAGAGAGAGCGAGCATAAAGAAAAACTTCAACGTGGACTCAGCTCCCTCCCATTTCCTCAATTTTCCTCCTCTCTCTCTCTCTCTCTCTCTCTGTTTTTTATTATATAGTTACTGTTCCTTTTTCATTTTCTTTTTCCCGGCTTGCTAGAGAGGGAGGGAGAGAAAGATAAGGAAGAAGAAAAGAAGGGCGAGATAGAAAATTATACGATGATGGGGGAGTCAGTCAGAAAGGCAGGGATACCAAAATGGGGCGGGGGCATGTGAGCCAGGAAACAGGGGAACTTGCTTTGCCCTTTCCGCTTGGAAAACATAAGACCAAGAAAGCATCATCATCGTCATTATTGTCGTCCGAGTATATCCAGGGAAGTTGGTAAGGTATATGCTCCATGAGCCGAGAGTGTTACTTTTCCTTTTGGGGGATTGACCATCGTTAATACCACAATAAGTCTCAAATGATGCTCGATATGACATAAATATAATCATTAATTAACTCCATTATGACACAAATATAAACTCAAATTGTTGTGAAAAAAATCCCAACTTATACTAGTGTGATAAATATACATTAGATGAAATTGAAATTAAGAGTATAGATCGGGTTTTTCTTTTTTGTGATATCTATCTCACAATGGGCAAATTTAGAATTTTTGGTGACATAAAAAAGGTTTGAGGCGTTTGTGTTACGGTGGGCCTAATTTGAGTTTTTTTTTTTTAATGATATTCACCCCGCCTTTTTTAGAGTGTTTCAAGTATTTATGACTATTGCATTTGATATAGAATATTATGATAAAGTATGCTTCAAGGACAAAGCCATACTACATCGGATTTATCTTTGGAGAGATCATAAAGCCCACCCGGATAAAATGATCAGGAATTGAATTTGCTCAAAAGTAAGGTGCCATTCGGTTTTATTTACAGATATCCTTGTTTTAAAACAAATGAGAAAAAAATGTGTTTCACATGAAAACAATGCTTGGATAGCTATAGTAGAATTGATCGATTGGAAAATAAGAACGTACATAATTCGTTATGTAGAAAGCAAAGGAAGAAACAGTTTTTCGTGATCTATTTTCGTTAAATCAATTTTGAAGGAAAGCCTCAAGTCATAATGAACGCACATTCGTTTAAGACTATAATTTGTCTATTAATGATTACAATTTTCTTAGTATTAATTCACGATATGGCATAGTATTGGATTTTAAAAGGTAAAATTAGTGTTTTAAAAAAAAAAAATTGAAGTGACATAAAGGAATATATATTTTTTTTTGAAAAGTAAGTATTTATTTTTTTGCCAAAACAAGTAGGTGCTGCTTTTGTTAATTTAATTAATTGATATCTATGCCATTTACGTAATTTTCTTAGTACCTTCCCACGGTAGAAATACGTATGCTATGCATTAAAAATACTTATTGTTAATTAACATAACAAAAAAAAAAGTATTTTTGCTTAAGAAACCTTTAAATAAATCGAAAGTAGTTTAATCCAATTTGTTAATTATAAACAAATACAAAGTAAATGAATCTAAACAGCACCTAATCAGATAAAAATGTCTGTAAGATAAGATATGTGCTGATGTGTGATTGAGTCATATAATGAAGAGTTTCAGATGCGCCACTTGGCTGCTCCCTTTATGCCATGTGACCCAGATCTATTCTATATACTAAATTAATTAATTGTCGTGAGAAGTTTCTTACCCTTACTCTATATAAAGAAAACTCTAAGACCGTTTCAACGTCAATTTTTTTACCAAATACTTTTATTTAAGCCCACAATATCAGATATGATCTGTTATAGTTCAACATTATTTAAGAAGAGACATAATTGTAACGTGGAAGTAGTCTAGGTATTCAGAATATGAATCCAGGGATAGCTAAACTTTTCGAGTTTGAGTTTAAATCTTAATATAATGAGATCATAAAATGAAAAAGAAAATCATAAGGAATTTTTCTGAATTAATGGAGTATAATCAGATAGGAAGATCCAAGGGAGCTTTGTTTCAGGAGCCCAAGCAACTAGACTGAATAAATCCTCCTCTATGTTGGGACTCCTTCTCCTTCCTTTCTTGAAATTGTGATTCGTATTTTTCATAGAGGAAACTTTCATCAACGATAATAAAACAAGATCCATCATATTCAATTATTGACTAATGAGTCACAGTCAAACTTGCTATTCTAACAACTATCGCTTTATTTTAACAGCTCCCAATTATTATCCGAGGAGAACAAAACTCCCTTTAGGCTACATTTGGTAGTTAGGAAAAAATTCAAAATAAGTCAAATTTATCATATCCTATATTTGATGCATTCTCAAGATAGGATAAAGTTAGATATAAAAGGGATATAGATCAAATAAAATTATCCTATGGCGAGGTGAAATAAAGGTGGATAGGATTTCTAATATCCATAATAGGAAATTTTATTTTCTTGAATACAAACTCCTTATATTAACAAAATTTAAAATATATTTCTATATAAATAATAGTTGAATTCTAATATAAGAAATTCATAATAAACAAAAAATAACAATTTAGTTATTTTAATTTAATCTTATTTTTATTTATATATTCTAATTTAATTCTATTTTATAATATAGATTCAATATGTAAATATAAATATATATTTATAGTTATTACATATTTTAGGTATATCAGTACAGTTTACTATTTAATAAAATTTTATTAGAAAATGATGGAAGGAGAAGAAAGAAATAAATAAGAAATTAATCAAAAAAGATATGAAAATAAAAAATAAAGTAAATAAAAATAAAGTAGACAAAAGCATCGTTAGATATTTTAGTATCTCTGTTTCAAAATTTTTGGTTCATTTATACTATTATGCTTTTTATACTAAACATTGTTCATGATATAATTTTTATATATTCAACTCTATTACTGCAATCATTAGTTAATAAATTGGATATAGTAAAATTCCTAAATTTCATATTCTATCATAATTAGAAATCTGGATAACCAAACATAACTGTAGAATATAGTTAAATGCTGCACTTAGGTCTTTTGATTAGACAGCTCCTAGTGCAAAGCTAAATAACAAGGATTTGTAATGCTTTTGGGGACATTGATCCAAAACTCAAGTACTGTTCATGTACTGTTTTTCTTTTTGAACATGACAAATTAATTGACTTAACGTAAGATCGGCTCTTTCCTTTGTCCTTACCACGAATTTTTGCCCCATCAATATCGATTACTCTCGATTTGAAGGACCCCTTTACTGTTGGTAGAGAGATCTAATTATCCAAATCAATAAAAAAAAAAAAGGCTACTATGGACCTAGATCCGAACAAATCAACCTTGTTGGGAGGTACTACCCCAGAAATGAAAAGGGTGACTTCCTACTCGGGGAAAATAAATAAAATTGGAACAAAATAAAATCGTATATTAAAAAGACTTCAACGTCATTGCTTGACGTCACATTCATAGTCTAAGAAAGGTCGAATAATTGGAAGCTATTGCTTGAGATGCGCATATAAATTTTGTTAGAAAATCTCGTATCGGAAAAATTGATATGGTGTAAGACTGTTAATATATTCTAGGTGGCCTATAACTTATTAACTTAAATTTTTGGGTGAATGTGAGTTTAATATGATATGTTTAACAAATAAATTAAAATAAAATATAAAAATGAACATCAAGGGCAAAAGCAGCGGATGGCAATGCCCTCTTGCCTCTTTCTCATCCATTATTAGAACTTACGTGGTACGAACCTGGACGACATGGTATAGTCCAAGGGGCTGATCATGAGGATCACAAATGGGGAATGCATGGGCAAACACAGAGGAACACATGAATCCCAAACTCGACCAACACACCCCAATCATTGATGGTGGAATGTTTTAAGATTTGGAAAAGCTCCATCGCTTGGCTGGATCATGCTTGACTTTCTAAGTAATACAGCCATGTCAAGATCCTTCCAAAGATGTTTTTGGGATCGTATGGCGTGGAGTTAATTGGATGGTTTGTAAATTGCCAAATTTATGATTAGGTCTTTTTCAAGTAAAGGATTGCAACCAACGTAAAATTATGAAAAAAGCCAAAATCAAAATGAGGGAAGTGAAGGGTGATGCTAAGAAGCTAGGGCAACAATTTGGAAAATTGTCCTGAACGATGGACCTTATATCGACAAAGTGAAGGACAAAACAAAGATGTAAAGCTACTCGATTGTTACCATTTCTTCCGCCTAAATCGTTCGACGATGATTTAATCAAACAAATATTCTGTAAACTCCATTGGATAAATCTTTTTTTGTCTTCTTTTTGTTTCAAATTTTAGATGCAGGGTATGGGCCAACATATCCTCACGTTGGACAGGAAGTGGGATTGATGGCCGAAGTCCTTCTGCAAAATCTGCGTGGGCATTTTTTTTTTTTTTTTTGACGAGTGCATGGGCATTGATGATGCATGCCTTGCTGGTATTTGGGTGACAGTATGCACTTTGGCCCAGAGAGAGAGAGAGAGAGAGAGAGAGAGAAAGAGGGGGAAGGGAGGGAGAGAGGGAGTGATCCACTTGAATCTCAGAGAGAGAGAGAGAGAGATCCAGTTCAACCTCACGGATCTCAAAGAGTCGTCATCCAGTTGAATGAAGCTTGCAGATCTCGAAATGTCGTTGATGGCGTCCGATGTTGCTGCTCAAGACTTGCGATGCCCAATGAGATTTTGGTCTTGCGTTCACTGTTTTCCATGCTTTGTGGGGGGCTCATTGCTAGGGCTAGGGACTAGGGGGCAGCTTGTGGTTCCCAACGATCACCAGTTACTTTAATCTCCACTATCATTTCCTTTTCATTTTCCCTTTTGATATTTTGGCATTATTTATAAATAAAGAGAAAATAATAAATAATTTATAAACTTCAATCCAATTTACAATACCATCCTTAAAATTTTAATTTACTCATTATAATTCTTTTGAACTTTGGTTTGATATGTAATGTAGTATCTATACTTTAACTCAATATGCAATGTCTCCCTTAAATTATTAATTTGTTCAATGTAACATTTTTATATATTTTAAGAATTATATTGAACAAATTAAAAATTTAATGACGATATTATATA
This sequence comes from Eucalyptus tenuipes, assembly GCA_014182365.1. Classification (NCBI taxonomy): domain Eukaryota; kingdom Viridiplantae; phylum Streptophyta; class Magnoliopsida; order Myrtales; family Myrtaceae; genus Eucalyptus; species Eucalyptus tenuipes. The sequence goes on along the minus strand of CM024544.1, from coordinate 24,034,673 downwards.
TTGAGCTATAAAGTATCGGGATCACATTGCATAAATTAAAAGTCCAAAAGCAATGTTGCACATTAGACCAAAATTCTAGAACTATTTCATTTCAATAAAAGAGTAATGGTAGAGGTATTAACCATTTCAGTCCATCTAAATTGATTTTTTTTTTTTTTTGCATTTTACGTTGAACAAATTGATAATTTAGGAACGATATTGCATATTGAATTATAAAGTATAGGAACCGCATTGCATAGATTAAAAGTCTAAAAGTGATGTTGCATATTAGACCAAAATTCTAGAACTATTTCATTTCAATAAAAGAGTAATGGTAGAGGTATTTTTTTTTTTTTTTGATTTTTTTTTTTTTTTTTTTTTTTGCATTTTACTTGCTCTAGATTTCACCACTCATGAATTTTAATTTTTTACTTTTTAAAATTTGGAGCCACTGGAACTTTTTGACACTCAACTATTGGCACGTAAATTCACGTATAATTTTTTCATAATTTTCTCCAAGATAATAATAATTTCAATCTTGGCAGGAATATAAAAAGTTTTCTCCTTTTGTTTAAAAGATTGGGCAAATATCGATTTAGTGTTTGGACAAGCCAATCTCTAAATATATATAGAGCCCACTTATTTTGATATCATTTAAAGTTTGTTCCTTCATTGTTCTTTTCATGGATGGGCAATACCTCTATGTAGTTGCAAGATGGAAATTGGTTACTTATACCTGTGTTGATATAAGTAATCAATTAAGAGAAAAAAATTATTTATTACCATATGAGAAGGAGTTAAGCATTGATCTATGATGGATTATCAACAAATTAAAAGTGTTTGTCCTATTAAAATCTAATAAATAACGAGTGAACTTATGTTGAAGCGTCACAGAGAAGTAGACCAAATTTTGTTAAAAAAGAAAGAATATCGACAATATTCCATTGATATTACTCTATTGAGGAGGTTTACACCCAAAACTCTTTTGTCTTGCAAAAGGATTAGTGTCGAGAAGAAGGATGAACTCTTTTTTCTTTATTGACGCGATTCGAGAGAGAAACCCTTAAAAGGAAAGAATATCGACATTACTCCATTGATATTACTCCATTGAATAGATTCGCACCTAGTATTCTTGTTGTCTTACGAAAGGGTTAGGATCAAGTCGAAGTAACACCAAAAATAGGATGAACTCTTTTTTGCTTAATTGACCCAACTCAAGAGAGAAACTCTAAGAAAGGAAAGAATATCAACATTATTCCATTGAGGAGGTTCGCACCTAAAACTCTCCTGTCTTGCGAAAGGGTTAGTGCCGAGTAGAAGTAACCTCGGAAATAGGATGAGCTCTTTTTTCTTCAGAGAAGCCCTAGCATCGCGTGGACACTCAAGATGGCACGTGAATGAGTTAACGGTTATTGAAAAGAAATACAAGCTCGGTAAGCTTTAAGCCTCCAAGGGAAACTCAGGCTATGGAGAACCAACGTCTCAATAGTAAGCCCAGGCCCAAAAACAACAAGCACACCCCATTCGAGCCCCTCCCCGGTGGTCTTGAGCCCATCTTCAGCGGACTTCTTCCTCATACCATCCAAAATAAACAAGACGGATGGGCTTGACATGTTCCCATACTCCCTCATCACATGCCGCGTTGCGCGCAACTTCTCGGGCTTGAGGCCCAATTTCGCCTCTACCCGATCCAAGATCATGGGCCCACCGGGTTGGGCGATGCAGAAGAGTGAGTTCCACTCCAAGATGCCCAGAGGTCGAAAAGCCTCGGCGAGGCCCTACTCGATGTTCTCCGAGATGAGCCGAGAAACATCCTTGAGGAGGTGAAAAACGAGCCCCGGCTTCACGGAGATGGCTGTTAATAGCGCCGACGCGGCCCGCGGAAGGTGATGGCGCTGATCTTGGAGCACACCACTAGAACACGGGCCCCCTAGTTGTTCTCCACCAGGTCCTTGGCCAGTCGGAGGATGGTGCCGCCCCGCACCACCACCTTGCGGGTGCATCATGTTCCGCTTCACCATCGGGCCGAGGCCACGCCCGGCATGTCGACCCCACAGGTGGTGCAAAAGACCAAGTGGGTGACCTTGGACTTGGGTTGGCCCCAATCTTTGGTGGCCTTTGTGGCCGCTTCCTCGCCAAGCTTTGGGACTTCGACCGCCATCATGTCATGCCTAGCGTCCCATGAGGGTTCCGTGTAGGCACGAGTGTAAGGATTCTCTTTCAGAGTCTCCTCGGTCAGAGACGTGCGGTGCTTCTTGATCATTGACTTTTCAACTGAAAATGTGTGGATCCTCGATTCAAGACAAAATTGCTTGATCCCATTATCGACAAGTTCTTCACAGACGTGTCTAGATGGTTTTCCCCATCAAAGAAGTCTATTATATAGTCTGAGATCCATGTCCCGTTATATGTATTGACTGCCACTATATCTGAATCGTTAGATCTGTTAACTTGCATTTCACCTTTAAAATAACGCTCCGCGATATATTTGCTACTTTCAAGTCTCCCATCACCTCTCTCTTTCCTTTTCCTCGCCATATGACATGGTACGTGCATTATTTTTCTTCTCTTTAATTTCAAGATCTATGAAAAATTAAAAAAAGTTTTCTTCTTTCTCTCGTTATTTAGGTTTTTTCGTCACCTTTGATGTGGGTATTTATAATTCAAAAAGTTGACTAATTATCTAGATAAGTGGGGATAAATATAGGTATTTATAATTCAAAAAGTTGACTAATTATCTAGATAAGTGGGGATAAATATAGGTTGTGGAGAAAAGGATTACACCGCCTGTGTACTTAAAATTAATCTTATTATCATTTTTTTTCCAAAACTTCTTCAACTTATTAACTTGAGACATTTTCATTTAACTTTCTCTATTTGGCTTTTTTATGCATTATTAATTAGTAAGTCCACGCTAAACACTACTTAAGCAACGTTGTTAGAAAGTCCAATCACATGAATTGGTGGAGTGAGATCATATGAGTATAAAGCATATTTAAGACTTCTTGTCAAGCGATGTCGAACGATACTTTAATAAACATAGTCATCACACGTTGTCTAAGTACAATGATTTGCTTTCTACATATTATGAGTAATAGAATGAGTCTATGCATTTTCCTTTTCAATTTATACAACAAGTTGGATCACTATAAGAATGCATCATGCGCTGCTCAGTATCAGCATGCTTGCTCAAGTCCACGCAACACGTGTACCAATGACTAGGTTTATTCGACTGAGGAACACAAGGAAAGCTTGTACATGCCTCCACACTCGCTTAAACTTCCCCTTCAACTCCGTCATGTGCTCGTTGTTCGCGAACCAGAAGTAATGATCCGGGTAGGTGCTCTAGTTGATGCGGCCGGTTCACCATCCCAATGGCCAAGATCGTGGCGGGACCCTCCTCAGCCTGTTGCACGCAACGAAGTTCCTCACTTTTTTAGTCGGTCCTACTTTATTCCTATTTTAATTCTCACTCTCAGACTTTTGTTTTACCTCCTTACAGGGCGCGGGAGTCAAAACTCACACTTGAAATTATGTCGTTCCCACCTCAATAGCCCTGAGAATGTGGGGATTCGAACTCTTCACCTCTCCTTCCATGTTAAAAGGGTGGCCAATGGGGCAGCGGAGTTCCTCGTGGTGGCCATTGTTTCACCCCAAAGCAAGTGTAGGCGGTGGCGGTGGAACGAGTTAAGAGCGGGAGTGGTACTGAAAAAGGTATCGGTGGGGCAATGGCAGAGCATCCAGCGGCGTCTTTTAAGACGTGAGTAAAGAGCTGGAGCGCCATGGGGTAGCTGGGAGTCACGTGATGGAGAAGTTGGGCGGCACGTGGCTTTGGTGGTTGACCATCTGTTGTCACGTGACCCTTTAAAAGTGGAGGGGGTTGAAGTTTCGTTTTGCTTCGTCTCTAAGGAATTAAGCCATTGCTCGATGAGCTCATCTATTGAATGAGACATTGAGGTTGCTGCAGCCTCGTGACAGGATTAGGTAGTCTATTATCAGGAAAATTATTGCATCATCTATAAATCCCGTTGACCGATACTATTTCAATCATTATGAATTTATCGTGCGATTCACATGATTAAAGGTGGAGTCGGAGTTGATTTATACAATCCATAAATCGTACGACATATTTTTGTCTGTCAAAAATAGCTTAGTCATCGAGATAGAGAGAGGACTTGTATCACTTAAAAAGTTTGATTAGTCCCTTAGAAATTGATATCCATTCACAAGAGCAAAATTTTGTTTATATGATTGACACGTCATAAAATACTCTTTTCTTCTGTCGAAAGCAACTCTGTCGTTAAGAGATAGAGAGAACTTCTGGAGCTAGAATTAGTCTCTAAAAAATTGATATCTATTCACAAGACCAAAGTTTTGTTTATGATTCACAAGTCTTACGATACTCTTTTCTTCTATCAAAAGCAACTATGTCATCGAGAGATAGAGAGAGAACTTCTAGAGCTAGAAAAGTGTGATTAGTCCTTAAGAATTTGAGATTTAGTCGTAAATTACAACTCTAAGCGGTAGTGTGGCTAATTTTGTAGCTTTAATTTTTTCTACAACTTTTAGTCATTTATATATATAATTCATGTTGCAAAATAAAATTCACCTTTTGTAAATCAGGGATGATAATCAAATTAATACTAAACTTTTTGTATGAATGTTAATCAAATCTTGAAATTCCCAATTTTGCTAATATAGTTCTAAATTTTATGTGATTTTAATGTTGCCTTCTAGCCAATTGCCGCTCGATATCACCAATGCACCATTCACATAACAGGTTTACGACAAAATTAGTAATTTCTCCTGAAAATTATCCTCGTACACCCCTTCGTACTTGCTTTTTAAAATGTGCTTTTAAGATACTGAGGTCGAGCTCGAATGCCACATTTTCCATCTTTCTCATCTTGAGGTAACAAGATCAAGGCGGCAGCAAACAATCGAGCGATTAGACAGGAATTGAAACTACTAAATATCGATTGGACCACATTGAATTTATATTGCATATGAAATATTATTGGGGAAATCTTTTGGTACACATGCTCCCCACACCATTTATTTCAATGTAGCCCCAAGGCAACCATGTTCAGCCATTGCAACCCCAACCCCTTTTTCGACACTGAAAATGCGCACATTAATGACTTAAAGTAAATTGAAAAAGGAGAAAGAAAAAGAAGAGAAGAAGGAAAGAAAATTCAGGGAAATTGATGACAGACCAAATCAATGACAACGGTGGAGAGAGGGAGAGCCTTGCTTAAGCCTGCGCGGCGAGGCTGTGGAGGACGACGGTCTCGACGGTGAGGCCGGGGCCGAACCCGAACAACACGCCCCACTCGAGCCCCTCGCCGGTGGTCTTCAGCCCGTCCTCGGTCGACTTCTTCCTCATCTCGTCCAGGATGAACAGCACGCAGGCGCTCGACATGTTGCCATACTCGCTCAGCACGTGGCGCGTCGCGCGCAGCTTCTCGGCCTTGAGTTTCAGCTTCTCCTCGACCTGGTCCAGGATGGCCGGACCGCCGGGATGCGCGATCCAGAAGAGGGAGTTCCAGTCCGAGATGCCGAGCGGCTGGAAGGCCTCCACCAGGCTCTTCTCGATGTTCTTCGAGATGAGCCCGGGGACGTCCTTGAGGAGGTGGAACGTGAGGCCGACCTCCCGGAGGTGCCCGTCGATGGCCCCGTCGCTGTCCGGGAGTATGGTCTGGGCCGTCGAGACGAGCTCGAACATCGGCTTCTCGACTCCGGGCACCGGGTCGGCCCCCACGATGACAGCCGCCGCGCCGTCCCCGAACAGGGCCTGCCCAACGAGGCTGTCGAGGTGGGTGTCGGTGGGGCCGCGGAAGGTGACGGCGGTGATCTCGGAGCACACGACGAGGACGCGGGCCCCCTTGTTGTTCTCGGCCAGGTCCTTGGCCAGTCGGAGGACCGTGCCGCCGGCGAAGCAGCCCTGCTGGTACATCATGTACCGCTTGACGGAGGGGCGGAGGCCGAGCAGCTTCGTGAGCTGGTAGTCGGCGCCGGGCATGTCGACGCCGCTGGTGGTGCAGAAGACCAGGTGGGTGACCTTGGACTTGGGCTGGCCCCACTCCTTGATGGCCTTGGCGGCCGCCTCCTTGCCGAGCTTCGGGACTTCCACCACCACCATGTCCTGCCTGGCGTCCAGCGAGGGTTCCATGTAGGCGCAGATGTTGGGGTTTTCTTTCAAGATATCCTCGGTCAAGTGCATGTACCGCTTCTTGATCATGGACTTCTCGCCTGAAAATCAGCATGATTTAGGACAAGATTCCTCAGTCAGATAGATACTATTATACGCTCAGCTTAATAAAAGCATAGAAGTCAAAAAAGATTGAGATGACTTTCGCTACTTCATTTCTTACACGTAGGTTAAGGTACGTATCTCATTCTGCGTACTACCAAAAATACCCATGCGAATCCGTCGCAGCAACCCCAATTGTGCAACGATGAGCTATACTTGTACACCTAAACGACGATTGATTGGATAGACAACGACCCGATTTGCCGAAAAGCATTTAATAGTCGTCGAGCGAATGACCTAATTTTGATTTCATTGTTCTCTCTTTCCTTTCCATTACTTTATGACGTGCAAGAAGGAATGCTTCCATTCTTTTCCTAATTAATGACAGATGTCCTTCTTCGTCTTTTTCTATTTACCCTTTTGGTCCCTCTTTAATTAGCGAGACCTCGCTCGATCCTACTTAAAAGGAAACGTTGAAATCACATCTTATGTAGATAATAACAGCGACGGAATAAGTATGCACATATCTTTTTCAGTGGATTCTAGTGTTCTATGCTTATGCAAATACTCCTTTTTCTTTGGAAGAGAAGCAATATATGAAAATTTCGATTAAAAACCACAAGGGTCGAAACGAGGTGCACGCGAGAGAGAGAGAGAGAGAGAGAGAGCATATGTGTGTATCCGATGCTTACACATGCGCTTGAACTTCTCCTTCAGCTCGGTCTTGTGCTCGCTGTTGGTGATCCGGAAGTAGTAGTCCGGATACGTGCTCTGATCGACGCAGTTGGGCGGGGTGGCTGTCCCGATCGCCATGATCGTGGCAGGGCCCTCGGCCCGCTGGGCACGGCGGACTTCCTCCACAGTCACCATGCTTCCACTCTCTCCCTTTCTCTTTCGCCGGAGGCCCGGAAAGCTGCGGTGGCGGAGGACGGTTTCGGTAGTCGGAAGAAGCAGAGGAGTGTGTCGATGCTGCGGTGGAATGTTGGAGTGTCGAGGTTGGGTTTTATAAAGCGAGAGAGATAGGTAGGGGAGAGAGGGGTAGATGGGGAGTCACGTGCGCGGCGTCGCACCCAACAATACCGGGAGGCCAGACGGCACGTGACTTTGGGGGGTGTTTGGTATGGTGCGTTGCTCCGTTACTTGTCCATCAAACGCTCCACATGATCTTCTGCCATGCGCCTCGCTCCTCTCTACTTACCATACCAACCAAAGTGAGGAGGGTGTGTTGGTCCAATATGGACCTTTATTTTAAATACATTTTTCCCAATATTAGATTGCTCCATAATTTATTTTCCAAAGTTCGAACGTATAAATCCCACGTCCAGGGTCCCCACCTCAAAACTTGAATATTGCAATAACAATTTTCCCCATTTTAGCATTTGTACATAAACCGTCCTATCTAATTTTTCATTACATATATCGATTGAATTTTAGTTGTCCAAAATAGGCCATATTACTGGAATTTCCCCCAAATTAATTTCCTTGGTCGTATTTGAAATTGTAGAGTCTTGTAGATAATGATGGTCCGGAGTATAACTTATTTAAAAAAATTCCCTAAACAAAGGCTTTGTTTGTTTTTTGAACGATGATAATTTGAAAAATATTTTACTACAAATGATTACTTGCGCCGCTTAAAATAGTTAGACAATTAAAACTATTTTAATTACTGATAACAATTTATATCTAAATATTTTCATATATAATAAAAATACTCTTCGTTCATCAATTTTTACAAGCGGTATAAGCGATTATTTTAAAATATATATTTTCTAAATTATTCATTCTTTATAAAACAAACGGAGCCTAAAATACTTAGTAATTTTCTCCGTTTTTAAGTCTTACTAGCCATGCACATTGCTGCTATGCATCACAATGAAGGAAAGCGAAGAAAAGGGCAAAATAATGTTGAAAGTATAATTCGAGAAAATATAATTCACCATTTTTAATTTGGCAGAAAAAAAAAAATGTGAGTTCGACTTACAAAGAGTCATAAGCATGTGACATTGTGATATATACAGCTTTACCGTTTGGTGGAATTGCTTGAGAGTCTGGTTTGAATAATAGAGACGCACGACGTCCCCAAAAAACTGCCCATTATAAATGTGGCGACTGAGTTAGGCAGATTGAACGGGGAAAGATGATGGGGTTGCAAGTTTTTACCCCATGTTGTCATAAAGATTGTGACCATGAAATTGCCGTTTTAGACGGCACAGTGTAAAAGGGACTTTTGATTTTGACATAACTCTACTAATAGTAGTAATTTTGTCGATCCGGGTTTTCTAGCTCGATTGATTTCTGTCAATTTCCGTAAACCTTCTTGTCTGTGTATTGGATAAGATTTCGTTTCAAAAGGCTAGGCCTCCCGAGATTATCCTAAACATGACGTGTTATAATTCGAATACGAGATTGCCATAATCAAACCTATCATTTTAATCCGAAACCATTGATGGTACTCATTTTAATCCAAAGCCCCTGGATGGTAACCTTTTCTCTATTTATTTCATGGAATTACTAAAATATATTTAGCTGGCAAAGGAGGAAGAAAATATTTAATATATAAGCGAAAGCTGTATAATCCGTGAAGAAAAAAGAAATTCATAACGGGTCCTTACTTTGGTTGGAGACCTTACAACTACCCGTCCGCCCTCCTGTTTTAATAATTAATTGATAAACACGGTGTACTTGACGAATTTTATAGAAGAAACCTCCATTTATTGTATATTTTGATAACCACTGATGAATTCCGAATAAGTGGATGACAAGCTTTTCTCAATTATTTGATGGATTTACACGAAAGCATTTAATTGAAAAAAGAGGAAAGAAATATTTGACCCAAAGCTATATAATCCGTGAGGAACGCCTTATATTGGAGAAACTTATATGAGTCTTGATTTTGGTTAAAAACCTTATAACAAATGACGTAAATAATCTGCCAAATATTGACCTAATGTATGGTGTTTTTTTGAATTTTTAATTCATTCAATGTAGTTATTGAACTATTTAAAGAGTTCAATCTATTCCATAAACTTTTAATTTGTTTAATCTAATCTCTCAATTTTTCACTAAAAAAATCAAAGGTTTTCCATAATTACACTATTGCCAAGATTTTATAATAACTTTTCATTATAATCCATTTCATAAATGACTATCTTTTTCATTACTTTTTTATGTTTCCCGTCTTTATAAATATTACGATAGTTCCATTTAAGTATGTTTTAGTTCATGATCCATAGAATGATAAAGTGAAACCTCATTCAAAATTGTAAAAGTTGATACTCTTGCTATATTAATTTCCTCATTTACTTATTTAACACAAGTTTTATATAAAAAAAGCATAAACACGTTTTGGATCAGTATCAGTACAAGAAATCTATAAATAAACTAATATTGTTGTTAAATATTTTTATGGTAACAGTATTTTGAAAATTGAAGGAATATAAACGCGATGAAACTCTAAATGAGGTTATATTTTTACCATTAAAGATATCATCGGTTAAAACATACATGAATGGAACTATTTATAAAAGTCAAAAAATGTAAAAATGCAATAGAAAGGTAGCATTTTTTATTTAATTAGGAAATAGATTGAAATAAAAATATATTCTAAATCTAGGCAATAGTGTAATATTAAAAACTTGTGAATAGTACTAAAGGATTGATTTGACCTTGTTGTGAAACTTGAATGACTAGATTGAACAAATTGAAAGTCTAGGGATTAGATTGAACATTAAGGAATATTTTATTCGTCATATTGAACAAATTAAAAATTCAAGGATGACATTACATATTGAGCCAAAGTTTAAGGATTATTCGTCTCATTTTCCCAAAACCTTATTATAACCCATCTGTGCTCTTTTCTTAATAGCTAATGGATAATGACGAACTAGACTAAACAAATTGAATGTCTAGGGACTAGATCAAAGATTAAGGAATATTTCAATCGCCATATTGAACAAATTAAAAGTTTAAGGATGATATTACCAAGGTTTAAGGATTATTCGTCTCATTTCCCCAAAACCTTATACTACACATCCGTGCTCTTTTCTTAATAGCTAATTGATAATGACGAACTAGATTGAACAAAATTAAAGTCTAGGGACTACATCAAAGATCAACGAATATTTCAATCACCATATTAAACGAATCAAAAGTTTAAGGATGACATTGCATGTGGGGCTAAAGTTTAAGGATTATTCGTCTCATTTTCCCAAAACCTTATTTCTACCCATCAGTGCTCTTTTCGTAATAGCTAATTGATAACGACAGTCTTTGCAAAAGAAACCTCCATTTATTTATTTTGATAGCCTAATGGCATGAGTGTGGAAGTCTGGATTTCTTTCTTAGTATGGCATCTTTGTTTGCTGTCCACTGGCATTTCTACTAGGGAGTCCAGTATCCTTATGCATGAACATAATAAATTCGGTCATTATGGTCGGACTCTATTATGGATTTCTGACCACATTCTCCATAGGGCCCTTTGTTTTCATATATAGATATAGAAGGGAGCTAACCTCTATGGGCCCGGGTATGATAATCTCTCTGCATACTTCCTGCGTTGATTGAATCTAAAAGGGCCCTTTTTGCCGCGTCTAACTAATCGTCTTTCATTCTAAGGAGCCAACCGAAAGGCGATTGCTGCTAACCACCCTCATTAGATTCATTGATGGTAATTGAAATCGGAAGTTGGATTTTTGAAATGTATAGAGGTAGTATATTGATGTTCAACATTGACACTTCTCATTGTGGAATGGCAAAAAAAAAAATATATGGCTTTAGGTAAAAGTCCTTTAAAAAAAAATCGTAGTTAATCATTCGGTTCACATTCTCTCAAATGTAAGTCCGTCCTCGCCATTATTAAAATCACTTTTTATGGCCTTTAATGTGGAATGCATTTTTTTTTTTTGAGAATTTAGTAGAATAATGAATTTTTCCTTCATTCTTTTTTAAACTTTTAGCCAAAAATTGTTGATTGACCAGACTACTTCATAAAAATCTATTTCAAATAGGCTGAACGATTATGTGACTAAGTACTTTATATAAATCAATTGAAAGAAAGATGCCATGAACTGTAATTTGTACTACCAATTAAAAGGACTGAGAATGGTATTTTCGCTCTATAAATTTGTGAAAAGTTGCATAAGATTCCCACTTTCTAGTATTTAAATGTCTGAGTAGGAGTTATGAAATCATTTCTACTAAGTTAGTTACCTTCAACACTTTTCGCTGATCTCCCTCCTTTATTTCTTGATAAGTAAAAAGAGTGGGAGGCCTTTTGGAGGTTATCATAAAGGTCTCGCACTCATTGCGAAATATTCTAGCATCCCTTACCAAATGTTTAATTTGAACTATAATTACTTTGGCAACAAAAAAAAAAGCACTATTGAAAATTTGAGGTTGCTGAGTATATCATCGCATCCCACCAAGCTGTAAGTAGCTAGGAAGTCTTTCAACATGGGTTGTTGGCACTCGAAATTTGACTATGTTCATTGATCAAGCTAGGAAAAAGCTTCATATGACGCTGAGTCTATAGAGTGGTCACATATATATAAATAACATATATATCCCGCATAACAACATGGGATACTTTCAAATTTTCACCCACATGCAAGTTTGATTAGCAACCATATGTGAAATTTGACGAATGATGAGTCACACAACGTCCTTATATATATTTAAGAAAAATTACCCAATCAATCATAAATCTATCGTATGAATGTCAATTCAGTCATACACGAAATTCCCATATAGTCCTTTCAATGAATTTTCGCAAGAAATTACTGATGTAGCGGTCTAGTCATCACTAATAGTCTTACATGACACGTAATTACTTTGGCAATTTTTTATTAAAATTGATCGGAAGGACTATGTTTTCGGACTAATTTGGAAATATTAAAAAGGCTAATAACTAAATTGTCATTCGCGCAATAAATTTAGAACTGAGTATAAGTGAAAGAAAATAACCCAGAGGTATGGGTTTTCAACTAGAATAGTTACGGAAACAAAATGTTGTCTCACGTGGAGTCACAAGCATATGTAACATGGTGATGTGGAATTTCACTGTTTGGTGGGATCGCTTGAGAGGCTGGTTTGAATAATAGCTTAGCAAAGCGAGTAGAGACGCACGAGGTCCCAAGGGAGAGATCCCTGTCGAGAATGAAGTGGCCGAGTTAGGCAGATCGTACGGCCGAGATGATGGGGTTGCAGTTTTCCTTTGCGTACTCCCTTCTGTAGCTGATAATTTTTCCGCCCCGATACGTGACGAAAGGGGATTTATAGTTGTCCTAAAGATTGTGACCCCTGCATTTGACTTTTGGCACAGTACGGTGTAATGTAAAGGAACTTCCAATTGGACATGCCTTTTGGCTTTCCCTCAATCCGTCTTATCACGTGCGTCGATTTTTTATTTTTTATTTTTTGTTGAAATCTATATGCATCGATTAAGGCGTGGCCTTCCAGGGTGATTTCAATATCAAAGATGTTGTGATTCAAATAAGAAATTGCTATGGTCAGATAGATCATTTTATCCACCTCGTGGATGACAAGTTTTTTCTCCATAATTTCGTGAATTCACACAAAAATATTTGGTTGGAATGAAGGAAGAAATTTATAAGTGAAAGCTGTACAATCTGTGAAGAAAAAAAGAAATTTATTTGGGGTTTAATTTTGGTTTAAAACCTTAAAACCGCCCAAATCTTAGCATGAGGCAACCTCCCCTCCTCCTGAACTTTTTTTATTCAAAAAAGATTTATGAAAATGAATGTTCCAAATTCGGAGGGATCTCCTATAAGACTTTCTACGCTCGTGGTATGTCGGCACGAGGTAATCTCCCCTCCTCTTGAACTTTTTTATTCAAAAAAAGACTTAACGAAAATGACCGTTCGAATTTCTGGGGGATCTCCTATGAGACTTTCTATGCTTGTGGTATGCCCTGACCTTGGCATGGGCTAATCTCCCCTTCTCCTGAACTTTTTTATTCGAAAAAGATTTACGAAAAAGAATGTTTGAAATTTTGAGGGAGCTCCTATAAGACTTTCCATGCTTGTAGTATGTCCCGACCTTGGCACGGGGTAACCTCCCCTCCTCCTGAACTTTTTCGTTAAAAAAAAATTATGAAAATGAATGTTCAAAATTCGAAGAGAGAGGGCGAGCGAAAAAAGGGTTTTCTTCGTTCATTTTTCGAGCCAAAACTTTTTAATAATAAGTTAATGAAGCTACTAAAACAAATTATGGAAAGAAATGACTTTCATTTACTTTTAACGGAGCATTTCATTGGTCTTAATATCTTTTAGCTATTTAATTTTAAAAAAAAAAAAGAAAAAGGAAAAGATAAATAGTAGCTGATCATCCCGTTCTTGTTCGTTCAAATGAAAGTCCGTCCTCGCTGTTGTCACAGTCATTTTGCGTAAAATCATTTTTAGTAGATTGACCAGAGTACTTCGTAAAAATCTATTCAAATAGATTGAATAATTAAGTGACTAAGTACTTCATAAAAATCAATTGAAATGAGAAAATATTGGGTGTCATTAGGATTCCACGATGTCAAAATCCTAGTTCACCCATCAGGCGACACATATTGCCCGGGTCTCATTACGCCAGAACCCTCTTGCCTCTCTTTCCTCTCTTTTTTTTTTTTTTTTTCTTTATTCTTTCTTCTTCTTTCCTTTCACTCCGACGAGGACGACAACAGAGTTCGTCGTCCACCCCCCCTCCCCCCCAACTGTTGTCTCAATCCACCACCTCGCCATTGTTTTAGTCCTTTGTCGTCGAGTTTGAGCTTGACTGACGAATTGGGGCCTCAAGTTTTGAATCTATGATTGAGCGAGCCCTGGATTTGTGATCTAGAGCTTAGCTTGACATCGAATTTGAGTTGGTTCGAGGTGGACCAGGGTCGACTTAGACAACAAATGAGGCGGGGCGGAGGCGGCGACATTGTTCGTCGATGTGGCGTAGGGCCTTGACCACCCGACGCAATTATGGATGGAGAGGGTGCTGGAGGTCGGAGTAGGTGGAGATGGAGGCATAGATGAGATGATGTGTCGAAGGCAGCAGTGGTAGGTCCGAGGCTAGGCTCGAGGTTAAGGTCGGGGAAGGGAACGTGGGGCTGGTGGCGGAGAGAGAGAGAAAGAGGAAGACCGTGAATAGAGGGAAGAAGAAGAAGAAATAAAGTATAAGAAGAGAGGGAAGAGAGAGGCGAGAGGGTGAGGGTGCCAGAGGGCTCCGGCAAGGTAGGGCCCCCGATGATTGGACTAGGATTTTGGCACTATGAAATCCCAGCAGTACCCAATATTTTGTCGAAAGTAATGGCCAAAAAGAGAGATTTCTCTCGGTAAAGGAAGATGCGTGCGATATCTCATTAATGCCCCCAGCATGCCATGTCCGTCGCCTTAAATTTCTTTGCGATTTGCAGGATTCCGATAAGGCCCATGGCGATTCACGTCCCAAATGCACGAATTTCTTTGGGATTCGTCCAAATAAAGCGCGACTCCCTGCATTGCATCGTTAGACTTGTCATCATTTTGACCACACTAAAGCCGATTCGACCGATCTCCGCTTCGTGACATATTTCATAAGCTTGAACCTCTCCTCTGCTCGTCTCATGCCGAACCCATCCACTGCTCAAGCTTCTCACACGAGCGTTTCCCTTTTCAGAATTTAGGGTTTTCGATTTCAAATGAATTTGGAGAACAGAAGGGTCAAAACCACTTGTTTTGGCCCCGCTCTTTTCGGACTTAGAAAATTTTCGAAAAAGCCATGTCGTAATCAAAGTTAATTTAAAAAACCACATAAGACAATTTGTTGGAATAAGGACTTAAGTGAGCGATACTTAACTAATCCAGCGAAAAATTTTGACACTTAAATGAGCATCATACGAAAGTTACCACATTTCTAGTATAATTTATTTTGGAACTTATGTTGCATCTTACATACACCAAAACACATTCTCATTCATACCAGTAGAGGACATCATATATTTTTACATTGAAAACTCAATATAAAACCAACGAAAATGATCAGTACATTATGAAACAGAACTTAATCAATTCAGAAATTAACATATTGCGTTATCGGTATGCCCTCTTAAGTGAATGTCCGTAGTCTAGTAACCATAATAAATGCTCTTTACCAGTCTGAGTGCCTTGTTCATTAAAGGTGGGTTGGCTGGAATTTTGTGTTCCCTATCTGCAGCGAATTCTCAACCATTTCACATATACAGCTGGGAGGACGCTTCTTGACCAGCTCTACGAGATGAATCCGATACAGTATAGGTGGTTCTACAAGTGAGTTCGCTCGCTCTCCATCATGTTTTATCAAGCTAAAGGCATCGATACCTAGCAATTAGAATCTGTGTCATAATTGAACGATGACGATATATGAGGTTATCGTCACACTCTCTTTTGCCAATGCTGCAAATTCGTTTTGAGTTAATCACTTGCCAGAAATGACTGGAAAGTCTCTGACGAACAGGACTAGGAGAGACAACAATTGGTGTAGGAAATTTTTGGGCTCCCTTGTACCAGTCTTACGTGCTCGTCTGGATCTCCGTAATGTCAATTGGCTCCTTGTCATTTTGATCTCCGTCATTGAACTGGGGATGTACTTTATATGGTAGGAATACTCAAACCTCGTATGCTACACAAGTCATAGCAGGTGGAGATTGCACCGTGATTTCGCCGCAACATGTTGAATGTTCCTCCTCATAACGTGGCATCATTATTCCTATGTATTTACCTCCTGCCATGTTATGTCGCACAGCAGCCGCAGACAAACCGAAATCAGGCCAGTTAGGTACTTGCTTTGTGGCATTGAGCATGCCCCTTAATGCTTGCTGCTACATCGGCATTGTCTCCAAATCCTTTTACAGCTAACTGGATTGGATTGCCCTGCGGAAGCAATTCCGTTGTGCTGATTTACACCACGACTGCTTTCATTGATGCACTGAGAGCAATCGATGAACTCAGTTTACCGTGGACGCAGATCTCTCTCTCTCTCTCTCTCTCTCTCTCTCTCTCCCCCTCCCCCTCTCTCTCCCTCTGGTTCTCCTGGCTTATCCAACCAAAAGCGCTTGTCGTAAGATGCAAACAGGTTTCTCTGGGCGAGCCAGAGATCCCTTCCTAGCATTACGTCTAAGTGACAATGCATATACATCTGAAAGTCACAGAGTGATCGCAGATTATCTCCCAAAGTTGATGGTGACTGTCCGTTTGCTCTACAGAGAACAGGGTACTACAACTACATGGGGACATGGCTAGAGCTTGGGTTGTCTCGAAAAAGCAAATGTGGGAGTGTTCCCATTCCATTCAGTTTTTTTCTCGTATGGTACTAGCGTGTTGTTTGGGTACTGATTCAACTTTGTTTGGTAAAACCTAAGTAAGAAGCCGAGCAGCTTAAACTAAAGAGCGAGGCGCGGGCGGTGGTTGCCCCGTTTATGAACGATGGAAAGTCCCACATCGACCAAGAGGAAGGGAATGCATGAGGAGCTTATTTGATAGAAAAAGGAAGATGGAAAAACTACTAAGCATGATCCTTCAGGCGGCTTGACGGGGTATGATGAGTGGTCAATGCTCGCGATGAGAAAGGATGCGAGAGGGGTGTACCGGCCCAAAGCCTGGTTACGACAGCCCGGGCACTCCAATCATTTGTACCTTCTGATCCCCAGTGTCTCGAAGGACCCCCCAGTATTTGCAATGCAAAGGGGTCTTTTGAATAGCCGCTGGTACTCTCTTTGCAAGGTGAGTTCACAGACTTGGCATTTGGATACGATCGAAACAAACAGTCATGCAGCCGATAGGTAACAGTCGTCATATTGTTTTTCTCGCTCTCCTTAAATTCAATCCTAGGACAAGCGCCTAACACATTGAATCCACGCATCACCGGCCGAGGCCTGATGGCAATGGTACAACTACAACATTGTTATCACCAACATTGTCACATGGCAATGGTACAACTAAAAATTTTCAGCGTCTAGCATTTATCATCCGTCTGACCAAAAAAAGAAAAACATTTTGGAAAAGGGCTTCTGCCTTGACTCGCCAATCATGCCGAGAATCACCAAACGAACTCTCAATGAGGCTTGACGAAGAAGAAGAAGAAGGACACTCGGGCGAAGAACAGGAGGACTCGATGAAGAAGAAGCAGACTCCATGAACAAGGGCAAACAAAAGAAGAAGCAGACTCCATGAACAAGGACAAACGAATGAAGAGCGGGAGTAATCAGCGAACTGGACGGAGGAGAGAACGGAACTTGATCCATTTGAGGCAAACCTCAAAGGACTCGCTTTTGCACAAGTGGACTTCATTTGAGCCTTATGCCACGTAGGAAAGAAAAATAAATAAAAGAAGCCACCTTAGTATATTTCATTAGATATATTGGATGAAGTTAACCGAGGTTTTGATTGCACTAACTTGATAAGTGAATGGATTCAATTGCACTTTTTATAAGTTTAAAATATAATTGCATTTTTGCAATAAGTTTCTGCTTCACTTATCCTTCATATTTAAAAGAAGGAACTCTTCTTTAGACAGTGGGGATTTTTTTTTTCAACTTTTCTCTTTAAGGTACAAATATTTTATAGCCCTTTAAATTTTTCACGTGGCGAGTTTTATTCGTGCAGCTATCAATAAAAGCACTTAAGGTTCCGACACCGCAATTGCGATATTTGACACTGCGCCTCAGTGTTCCCTATCTCGCTTGAAGTGATCGAAATTCATGACTTTAACGCGGGTGAAAAGCGCTCTCAGCTATAATTATTCCATCGAGGATCATTGGAGTTTTAAAGGAATCATTCATACATCCTCCATTCGCACAGCAACTCCCAGGGAACTTGCTGCAACTCCTAAATGAGCTTCCCAAAGCCTCCGACCAATGTGAATTTTTGTTATGTGTGTGGACCTTTTTCAATGCTTGAGTGCAGAAGTCGAGTTTTATTCACAGGGGATTTATTCAGTTGTGATTATATATTTTCTGCTTATTACCTTCTCTCTCTCTCTCTCTCTCTCTCTCTCTCTCTCTCTCTCTCTCTCTCGCCTAGTATACTTTGAGTACTATTAGTGGTTGTGCCTTTACTTTGAGTAATTATGAAATTACAGAAGTCACATGAGGTCTTTATTTGTCTATTTATACTATCACAAAATGCTGACATACCACCAAAGGACTTTCTTCTCGCCTAGTATACTTTGAGTACTATTAGTGGTTGTGCCTTTACTTTGAGTAACTATGAAATTACAGAAGTCACATGAGGTCTTTATTTGTCTATTTACACTATCACAAAATGTTGACATACCACCAAAGGACTTTCTTGCGTGGTACTTTAAATTTCCCTACCTATAGTTTTGATATTCGTATCGCCGATTAAATTCCGACGTGATATTTTGGTGTAGTCATAGGAGCCAATTCCGGTGATTCAATTCAGATAGAATTTGTTTATATTTGTAACCGATGTACTTTCTAAGCTCTGTCGTCGATTAAATTTTAGCCTGGTTTATGTTCGTATAGTTTTGATTGAAGTAAAGATGTTGGTTCCCTAATCTACCTGAATTTTTCCTGTCTAAAATTGTTACAGAACCTATTCCCTTCATTTGAAAAACGAAGTGAAATATGTTTGGTCATGGGAGGCAATTCTGGCAAAACAGTATATCTCGTAAGAACTTCGAGGGACAGTAGAATAAGTCTTACGAGAAGTACCCCTCAGGTGGTATGCAACTCTAATTTTTTTCACGTAAGAATACACAGGTATCCTCTCCGTGGAATTTGGACAGGAACCAATCAAAAGAAGAAGGTAACGGTGAACTGCAATGTTTCTAAGGTCAACTTCCCTCAGCAACGCTGCCTGTCCACCAGGACTCTTATGGTCGATAAGCCTTTTAACAGCAACCTTTGTACTACCTGAGACAACACCTTTAAAAAATTTGCCAAGACCTCCTTGTCCAATTATGTTGTTTTTCACTGAAATTATCTGCAACAAGTTAAATTTCACGCCAAGAAGTTATCCCACTTGAGCAGAAGAAATTTTTCGGTCATCTTTACCTATACAGTGGGGACTACTAATCAGTAATTATGCCAACAGTATATGTATTTGCTACAAGCTTCATAATAACTAAGATGCAGAAAACCACCAAGCTCCTTGCAGAGCTCATTTCTTCATGAAAGGATACCCGAGCTCGTTTCCATAAAATACTAAAATGGCGGCATGGAAGACTTTTGAAGAAGCTTTCTCGCAACCCAAGTCCTTTGGGTCAGCCCCTTCATTTTGATCTCATCCTTTGATATTTATAATGGTGCGATGGTACTAGAATCAGGGAATCGTGTTCATCCGAATAGTAGATGACACTATTCGAAGCTCTAGAGATTTCGACTCCTATTTAAGGCAAAAGTAATAGTTTCCTTACTATCATGCTCTACTTCTTACCTTGCTCCTTCCAACTACCACGAATAACGAAAGGCGCAGAGTGATCTACGTATACAATAATAATTACCATCTAAACATCCCTGCAAATGCCTTTGACGGATGTAGAAAAGTTTTAAAGCGTAACATAACTTGTAGAAAGACAATTACTTCTCAGCCCTAAAACAAACACCTAATAAATAGTGCACGAGTCTGATCCAGATAACACATTAAATAGGCAAGGCCTCGATTCATATGTAATAGAAGCAAAGCTGATTTTTGCAGAAGCCATTACCCAATTATTTTGAAAATGTGGCGCGACTTAAAAAAAAAAAAACAACGTTGGGATTGCGAATTTTCAAAAATCCAACTTAACGGATTGGCATAATAAATATTTTTTAAAATCCGATCACGGTGATTGAACCTAACTAGTTTAGATTATTAGAAAAATCGAAACCTTACATATTCAAGTATTTCAAATAATCTAATTGAAATTTTTTTGAAAAATAATATATATATATATATATGTTTTGCCTATATTTGGCCGAACTTTAATCGAATATAACTTTTATGTCCAAAGTCTCATTGTCACGACCATCTCTTTTTGTCGGGGGAAAAAGAAACAAGTTTAGGGGTATTGCCTAATGGCGGGTTGACGGCCCTCCATTAGGCGTAGGCTCTTTTAAGCTCATACCTCACAGGGCGCTGGATTTCATTTTTTGGCTCTTAACAACTTAAATATTACTAGGAGTTGTCACTAGCCTATTGTTATTGGTTGGAAACCAATAAAGATGCGGGAGTATTGTCTCGATTCTTATGCAACTAAAGATTTTAGGGTTGGGAACTTGATTATGCTAATGCCTTTTAGCATCCTTTTGGTATCTGTAATTTGGACATCGATATCTAAGTGGTCATGTGATCTTGCTTACAAATTATGATCCTAAGGTATTAAAGCCACTAGGTGACCAAGCAAATGTTTTTATAGGTTTTCATTCTTTTCCTAAGCCAACTAACCTATTCAAGAAAAGCGATCAACATCAATTTATTGAAAGAATGTGCAACAAGCAGATACCCAAGTATTAAAAGTAGCTAGCATATAACAGTATGGAACGTAATAACTTGATACGAGTTAGGTAAAGAATACATGTGATCTTGTTATGAGCCTTGAGACATGATCCCTCGGAAGATTGAATTCAAATCAAGTTCAAATTCTAATCTAAAAGACTAATCTACTAAGACGCCCACTAAAGATAACCCCTAAAAGAAAGATAATTAAGATACGTGCTAACTAAATAAAAAAAAGGTTAAATTTATTAGTAAAGCCTGACAATCAGGTCTAGACCTATTTCTAAGCTATTTTCTAGATTTTGGAATTTTAGAATTTTTTTAAAAATAACTTTTTATTCAGAAAATATGGACTCTGGCTGGGCCTTTAGGACCCGGTCCAAAAATGGGCTGACTTCAGGCTCTCCATCCAAAGCTCGGGCCTAATTTTGGCCCGAGTCCACATCAAGGTCGGATTGGACTCCGATGACGCTGGTCAAATTCCCTGGTTCAGTCCACATGTGAATAACCGAATTTGGGCTACCCAAGGACAAGTAGCAAGTGAAACCCATTAATAATGCTCCCTTGCTTTCATAATCCCCAGCCCAATCTATCAATTTAATAGGCCCAATAAAGTCAAGATCACTCAAAAGACTAAGCCCAACTCACTATGTCAATCGGCCATTTCGGTCGAATCCCTCCCTGCACGCCATCTCCATCTCTCTTTTCTCCTTCGCAGCAACCAAGGAACGAGCGGCCCCCTTTCAGTAGTCAATTGACATGGCCGCCGCGATGTTAATGGCAACCGCCGGCTACCCTTTGTAAACTTCCTATCTCTACCAAACAACACCTCACTGACCACCAGAATACCACCAGTACCACGTAACAACCGCATCACAACCAAAACATAGAGAGAGAGGGACATGACGAACGAAGCAGTATGCTGGTGACCATCAATGAACACCATGGAAATACATCGCATTGAACAAAGAAACACCAAAAAGATCTTGTGTTATTCTCGGTTTCAGATTCAGATCTCATGAAACATTAACGATATGTATGAATTGAAGGTTCATATTATGATTTGAACATGTGATGAACACTTTGCTACGCAAATTTGAGCAACTCCTTCTTAAGCACGTGCATTATAACTTCATCAAGGCATTTCAACAAACAATATACATGCACTAATATTTGAACGTTTTTTTCTAACCATAAAATTAGCCCATCACATCTAACTTTAAAAGAAAATTGTATAAAGCTTAAGGGTTCGATGGATTTCCAGAAACAAAAGTCTGCTTTTTATGATTTCCTGTATCTTGTGTGCGATTTCATGTTATTGAGTTAGTTTCGCTTTGTGCACACATGTTGAGATTTGGACGTGCCTAGGAAATAGTGTGACTATAGAGCTTTCCAAGGTGCAAAAATCAAGTCAATAAGATGTAGGATCGAAAAATTATGCTTTGTTAAAGTTTGCCCAAATTTGTGAAAAGTCGCATGAACATAGTTTTTCAAAAGTCTTCCCAATGTGGTGGATTGAAAACATTGGGTGACAGTTTTTCATTGGTACAAAAATTGATTTAATGGGAAGTTAGACGAAAAGTTATGCCTGGTCAAAAATTTGATCAAATTTGTGCAAAAAGATCGCATGAATATAATTTTTCAAATTATTTTCCAATTTGATAAATTGAAAACATTGGCACCGGTGGTCAGTCAGTCTAGTTCCTGGTTCCAAGGTGCGAACCGGACTGGTGAATTTTATGTATATAAAACAAACCTAATTCCTCCCAATGTCTCCTATTTTTCATTTTATTTTGGCCCAAAATGGTAAATTTACCGATTCCACTGGCCCGAACCGGTCAGTTGGTCCAGTTCTCGATTCCAGGACTAGTTGATCCGATTCCCGGTCTTGGAATCTAGGAACCGGTTCTCCCGGTCTGGTTCCCGATTCCATCTCGGAACCGGACCGAATCGGGAACCGATCAGTCTCAGTTGAGATCATAAACTTATCTATATGGTTTTGATTTGGGCATTTTGCCGAGTATATGATGGGCAGTTTACATGCTGAGTTAA
This sequence comes from Eucalyptus tenuipes, assembly GCA_014182365.1. NCBI lineage: Eukaryota > Viridiplantae > Streptophyta > Magnoliopsida > Myrtales > Myrtaceae > Eucalyptus > Eucalyptus tenuipes. Next base: position 24,011,942 of record CM024544.1, on the reverse strand, counting down.
TACATGAGTTTAATGCAACGATTCAATTCATTCCATCACGATAGGCGATAGCAGGACCTGAATCATAGACTCACCCTGGATCATTCCAGATTTTAGATTGACAATGCATAAAATCTCAGTTTCTAAGCTCGAGTCCATCTTTTGGCTTCTTTTAATGGATTGTTTTCCTCTCGTTTTGTCGAGTTTGTCCTCTACCACCCATGGTAGTTTCCCATCAAATTTCCCCAAACCCTAACCCAGCCGCTCATCCATCTCCCATCATTTGAATTTCACATCCCCATCTTCTCTGTTTTTCCGAGTGTTGATTCCCCAGCTTTCACCATGCCTTTTTTCGATCAAACCCTCTTCCGCCTACGCTGTTATCCACACGATGCCCATGTTTCTTCCTCATAAGTGTGTTCATCTCATCGGCCCTGCATGCAATCAATTTCAAGATCAGTTGCGAGAATTTGCAACAAATGCAGGTTCCCATAGCTATCGACTTGGCTAAAAGAGAAGCCAACTGACCTATCTGGTTACTGTAATAGACAATTACTCCAGCTAAATTAGTCTCGCTCAACCATGGAACCTCCTGGACAAACTCCAGATCCTCACGAAGACGCACGCCTGGCTGCTTTGTGTAATCGCCTTGGTCGACTGTGGGCGGAACAACGTATTGAAGTGTGGGATGAGGCTCCCTCACTTGAAAAAAATTGAAGAATGCAAGCTCATTCTTGTGGGTAAGGCCCTAACTCATAGCTCTATCAATTTTCAAGCTTTCCAGAATACTATGAGGAGAGCTTGGCGCATAGATCATGTTGAAATCACACAACCAGAGGCTGGATTCTATGTAATCAAGTTCAGAACCGAAATAGATAAGCAACGGGTCTTAGATACTGGACCTTGGCATTTTGCCAATCATCTTGTCATACTCAAACCTTGGAAGCCTAATACTCCGTTACAATGCTATGATTTCTCCACTTGTGACTTTTGGGTCCAAGTTATCGGTCTCCCTTTAGAGAGATGCACGAAGACAAGATCGTAAGAGCTGTTCGCCATGTTGGCAGGGTGCAAGAAGTTAAAATTGATGGTAAGGATGGTACCTCTCTTTGGACTGGCAGAGCACGGGTTGAGATTAGTGTCCTGGAACCTCTTAAACCGGGACAACTCCTCCGCTTATAAGGCAAAAATTTCTAGTTAGATTTCAGGTATGAACGCCTTTCCCACTTCTGCTATTCGTGCGGTAAATTAGGACATTATGCCATGACCTGCAAATATATTGCCTATGATGAGGCGAATTTTGAACGAAAAGACAGCATGTACTTTGGTCAATGGTTAAGGGCAGAGGTACGGGAGCATAGCCCATTCTGGCTCACCCTTTTATGCCTCACCTCAATCTCAGTCAGAGGTAGATGAAATAGTCCAAGAGACCCCCCTAGTGCCTGTGAATGAGATTCCAGCGGATCAGCCTCCTAGTAACAAAGGTAAAGAAATTATCCAGTTTTCTGATGATGGCCAACCTTTTACTGTGGCGAACCCGATCACTTGGCGTCAACATCCTCATGGTCCTTTAAACCTCCAAGCTTTGGTACCTACGATCCCTACATACAACCACAACTTGGTTACAGCAGAAGGATCAGAAATCTCCCCAAAATCAAAGAAAATCAGAAACAACAAGTTAAGCATAAAAGCAGGTTCGATAAAAAAGGCTAAACGTTATAACCCCCTGAAAGAGGGATTTGATGAATCTCATCTCCTAGAGACTCCAATCCTTGAAGTTGAAAGTACTAACAGTTGGGCTATGGTGGTTGGCCCTAATGAGCCACCCAAAGACAAATGAAGATACTCAGTTGGAACTGTCAGGGGTTGGGCAACCCCTTGACAGTTCAAGCCCTAAGGGCGTTGGTGGCCCGGGAACAGCCCGATGTTCTCTTTCTAATGGAAACAAAGAATCGCGAAGTGGTGCTTAGCAAACTTCAAAAACAACTCAAGTACCCAAACGGCATTTTGGAAAATCCAATAGGCCTTGCAGGGGGACTAGCGGTGTTTTGGAAAGAAAGGATATACCTAGTAGTGGATCAACAGACGCCAGACTATGTTGATATGGTTTGTGCGGAGGGGGAAAGTGGAACTATGATGCGCCTGACTTGTCTCCACGCGCCGGCAGTTTTTCAGCCACAATAATCCTTATGGAGAGCTCTGAAGCTCATCAGCCAATTTAACACCTTACCTTGGTTATGCATTGGAGATTTTAATGAGATTATGTATCCGTGGGAAAAACAAGGTAAGCAGCTAGCCTCTACACAGCGAATGCATTCTTTTAGAGAGATGTTAAATGATTGTCTACTGATGGATCTAGATAGCAAAGGGTGTTCTTTCACATGGTGCAATAACAGAGAAGGGGATGATTTAATTAAAGAAAGACTAGACAAGGCTTTTTGTACTATGGAATGGCGACTTACCTTTCCAGCAGTTGAAATCTTCGCCCTACCAGCCATCGGGTTAGACCACAGCCCACTCCTTTTGACAACAACGCACCCCAACCTTGGCGACGGAGAGGCTTTATCTTTGAATCTTATTGGCTACAAGAGCAAGAGTGTCGCTCAGTAGTATCAGCTGCCTGGAAAACTACTCAGAATCATACTTTGAACTTACCTCAGAAGTTGACCAGAGTCTCGCAAGCCCTAACCGACTGGAGTAGGTCCAAATTCAAGAATAGCCATTGTCAAATCAATGAACTACAGCAATAAATTCAGATCCTGACCAACGACACAGATACTCATTATGCTAAATCTAGGATGGATGCTTTAAAAAATGAAATTCAGCACCTGTGGCAACAAGAAGAACAATCTTTGGGCAATGCGTTCTCGAGTAAAATGGCTAAAGTTGGGAGATAAAAACACTCAATTCTTTCATGCCACCACCATTCAGTGACGGCAGCGCAACAGAATCAGTATGTTATTAAATGACGATCAGTAATGGGTTAGAGATCCGAAATCATTACAGGACATGACACAGCACTTCTTTCAGAATTTATAGTCCTCGGTGGGTCAGCGAGACTATGGCCCAATCCTAAACCAATGCCCAGTGGTGGTGACTGATACTATGAATGCCTGTCTTACAGCCGAAACTCCAGAGGAAGTCCGCAAAGCAACCTTTCAATTAGGAGCCACAAAAGCACCTGGCCCAGATGGTTTAAACGGTCAGTTCTATCAAGCTCACTAGGATATTTTACAAGATGGCATTGTTAGCTCAGTTAAAGAATTTTTTGCTTTGGGTATGCTAAACCCCGCACTTAACAAGACTTTTATCACTTTGGTTCCGAAAATATCTCACCCTGAAAAGTTGGACCAATATCGACCAATAAGTCTCTGCAACTTTTTTTACAAAATCATATCAAAGATACTAGCAAATCGTTTAAAGCCTTGGCTCCCGACCCTAATCTCTACGGAGCAGAGTGCTTTTGTCAGTGGACGCCAGATCCAGGATAACATTTTAGTGGTCCAGGAAGTTCTACATCAAATTCGAACATGGAAATGGAAGCGCAAGATTCAGGCTGTACTCAAACTTGACATGCAAAAAGCCTATGATCGTGTCGAATGGGATTTTCTTCGAGATTATCTCTTGAGGATGGGTTTCCATGCATTTTGGTTCCAACTGGTTATGCAGTGTGTTACTACTGCTTCTATGAGTGTCAAACTAAATGGCGAACCTCTCCCTCCTTTTCCAATGAAGAGAGGTCTCAGGCGGGGCGACTCACTTTCTCCATATCTATTCATCTTAGTGGCAAATGTTCTCTCAACTCTCATACATCAAGCAGTGGACATGGGCAGCATTAAAGGCATTAAACTCAACAACAGGTGTCCTACCCTATCGCACTTATTTTTTGCTGATGATGCTATCTTTTTCATCGAAGGGAAAATGCTAGAATGTCAGAATCTAGCAAATATACTAAACCAATACTGCTGGGCAACGGGACAAGACGTGAATCGTAATAAATCTGGAATCTTCTTTAGCTGTGCTTGTCCTAATGATATGCATGAGACTCTTGCCAGAGAACTCAGAGTTCCAATGATGAAAAAGACAGGCAAATACCTTGGCATCCCATCAGACTGGGGGAAATCTAAAAAAGAAATGTTTTCCTGGATGTTGGCTAAAGTTCAATCGAAACTTGATGGCTGGAAAGAAAACTGATTCTCCAAAGGCGGTAAGGAAGTCTTGATTAAAGCAGTTGTGCAAGCTATTCCACAGTACGCCATGTCTATCTTTAAAATCCCTATATCCTTTGTGCAAATCTATTGAACAGAAGGTGGCTATATTTTGGTGGGAATCTCAAGGAAACAAGTCAGGCATACATTGGCAGACTTGGGAAACCCTTAAAAGCCGTAAAGACATGGGTGGTCTTGGTTTCAGGGATCTTATCGCTTTTAATAAAGCCCTCTTGGCCAAACAGGCTTGGCGGCTATTTCAACAGCCTACCTCTCTATGGAGTAGGATATTCAAAGGGCTGTATTTCCCGTTCAAAGACTTCGGGCATGCGGATAGAGGCACCCGACCCTCTTGGGGATGGCAAAGCATTTTACTAGGTCGAGATTCTATATCAAATAATCTCCAATGGTCGATAGGCAATGGGCAGCACATAAAAGTCAGGGAGGATAGGTGGTTGTCAACAGGCATAATTGGAGGCCCTGCACCTAGGAACGAACCTACAATGGTAGCTGATTTCATATGTTCAGACTTACAGACATGGAACATTCCTTTGCTTTCTAGTAGTTTTGCTGATCACATAATCGACGAAATCCTCAAAATTCAGATCAGACCACACTATACAGAGGATAGACTGATTTGGAAACGGCGATCAAATGGAGTTTATACTGTTAAAAATGGATACAATCATATCAGATCAGCAGAGAACAGAGGTATTCATAATTGGCCTTCATCATCTTTTCAACCCCCAAAACGACTATGGACAAACATTTGGCAGGTACCAGCTACTCCCAAACTGCGTATCTTTCTATGGTCATTATGCCAAAATGCTCTAGCCACTGGTGAGAATCTATGCTATCGCCATGTTATAGCAGATCCTATATGTAAGCTTTGTAGAGACTGCTGTATTTCCCCAGTCCCTGAAACTACAGAACATCTATTCCTCCATTGCCCTTGGACAATGAAAGTATGGGGCCACACGCAATTACCATTTACTATTCAACGAACTCGGACACACAGATTTGATGCCCAGCTCCGCAAATTTTCGAACGGGAGAAAGACTTACAAGTTTTTGCGATAATTACATATGTCTTGTGGCACATCTGGAAGGCCGAAACGATTTTGTTTTTCGCTGGAAACTCCCGAACCCGAATCAAGTTGTATCTGCTTGCTCTTGCCCACGCCCGATCTTATTACATTTGCCATGTGACCTTGCTGCAACAGAGTCAACGAAACCATCGTCGTAAACAACCAGCAAGAAGTCCGAAGCCAAGCCGATACAAGAACACTCACCAACAGTTAGACGCGGCTTGCACTCGACCCCGTTCTCGATCGACACCGAAGCCACTTCTTCGACGTCCTCCTTCGGATCGATCTAGTGTTCTCCTGATCCTGGTGTGATAAAGATAAACATTGATGCCTCCTTCCTTACGGCCATAAATGAAGGTGCTTTGTCGCTTGTGTTTGCCGCGATTCCTCACGTAAGGCGATCGATGGTAGTGCCCGACGAACCCCCTTTGTTTCGCCCCCGCAGCGAAATACAAGTTCTTACCTTTGCTCTCCGATATATGATAAACAAAGGAAGGAATCAACAAAACCTCCTTCTTGAATCCGACCGTCTGGCTGTGGTAGACGCAATTCGTGATCCAGATCGCACACCATGGGAGAACAGGGCTCTATTTGCTGAAGCTACGGCACTGCTTTGTCTCTTCCCAACCCTACGCATTCGCCACTGCAGAAGAGAAACGAATCTTGTGGCCGACTGGGCCGCAAAAGCCCACGGCCAAAATCTTCTCCCCTCTAACTGGGCCGAGTCCCCCCCCCCCCTGCTCTTTTTGATATGTTATGTACTGAGGCGTTAAACTCTTGTATCTTTGCTGTTTCATGAATGAAGTTCTCTTTTTACCGACCAAAAAAAAAAATCTCAGTTTCTGTTTTCATCCTAAGAATGTGATCGAGAGTCGAAACAGAAAAATGGACGGTGTCTGAACCAGAAAAACGGAAAATCGAAATCGGTTCGTAGAAAATTTCTTTCAGTTCTGCCGTAAATCCGTTAGCGGGACAGCTTTTCTTGGGTTCTGAGCTTGACCTACGAGTGAGGGGACTTCTTCAAGAGGTACCGTGAGATCTTTATGTTAGATGAAGCTGAAGATGGTGATCAAGGGCAAGAAGTGTAGTGGCAACGGAGCACAGCAACGTGAGGTGGTGGCCGTCATGTAAAAGCAGTGCTCCCCCAAGCTAGGGCAAGGCTCCAGTGAGGGGGGCCTCACTGGCGCTCGCCCTTGCCAAGTTACCATTCGGTGAGGTCGAACGTCACCTGGTAGCCGACATCGGCAATGGGAAAAGAGAAGTCAAAAAAAGAAAGGAAAAAATAATAAAATTATTTACAAAGTCCATGTCGGCATTGATTATGCCATGTAGAATGATCAGCATTCATGTTAGCGATTTTCAACCTAAATTTACCGGATTGACTGAGTTTGTACAAGTGTGAAAAATGTTTAGGATTAAATTGGTCAAATTATAAGGTTTAAAATTGAATTGGTACCAAGGACAATAGGTTAATGACTTTTTTGGTATTTTTCCCTATTTATATTATAGCCGCATAATGCACAAAATTGAGGTGCACCACATGCGCATACATGGAGGATTGCTCAAATATGCGTTGCCTAATTGTGTCCTTAATTGAGGATACAGGGATCAAGTTCCATCTATTTGTGTTGAAGATAAGCTCTTAAAAGATCTGTGTGTGTGCAATGTCTGTCTTTATTTAACCCCGCAAAGTTTTGTCTATTTATTACTCTTTATTACTTTAGCCTTCATTGATTGGATCATACAAGTATTTCATGTTGCTTTTTGATGATTCTAAATCTTTTATGGCAATTTGAACTTCCTTGTGTCTTTTGGCTTTCTTTAGTTTTTATACGAGAGTCCGGATCTTCTCAAGTCACTCTCAATCTTCTCTAACTTCAGTGAACTCAAATTAGGCACATTTGGTAATTTGCTATTAGAATCTGGATTCCTTGTGATGATGCTTCACAGGTGTCCTAATTTGAGTTATGTGAAGTTCACTCTAGATATGCAATTGTCCCATCCTTATCATATCCAGACAATTTTTACTGCCAAGATCGAACCAACTAACATGCAAATGTGACAAACCAGGGCATTTATCTGGAGTCGAAAACAGTCGATGTGATATTCGACCCTTGCCTCAATGTTTCCTCTCATCACCTTGGGTGATCGAAATTCCTCACTTTGAAGCATGTGATGAAGCACTCTTAGCTCTAAGGATTCTATCGAGGACTGCTGGAGTTTTGGAGCCTCGAGGGGAAGAAGCTGCAACTCTTGAATGTGCTTGTTTTGTGATAAATTAAGGTGAAATGCACTCATACCACGTAAAAGACAATGAAATTAATGTCAAGACTTTCATCATAGAAAAATGATAACTGGTCCAACTTCACAAGCCGAATTTGCAATCTGACAGAATGAAATCACCACACGCCCTCTGTTGCTCGAATGAGAGTCGTGAGATGTAGATATTTTTTGAGCGTAGTATATATATTAAACCAAATTATCTGAGCTTAGTATAGAGATGAAATGAGACCAGCATTGCCAAAGTTTTTTTTTTCTTTTTTCTTTCTTTCTTTTATTATACTTTTTTCCGCGCCATTTTTTCTACTTTTTCTTTTCTTAAGTTTTTCTCTGTCCTGTTATAACAGTAAATCCTGCAATTTCACTCAGTGCAATTAATTTTAATTTTGTTCATATCATAGATAAATCAAGTAATTAATTCGTGAAATAACAGTATTGTGCTAATTCACCCTTTTAAACCTAGACCAAACTAAACAACAATAACTTGTCTTTTGTATTAGCACGACACACCTAAACATATTTGGACACGATTATACACGTATAAAGGCATTTATACCCTACCGACCCTAAAAAAGATATACCACCTGTTTCTACACGAGAACTTAATTCTTAAAAAAGCAAAACAATCAATATTTGGATCATCCGCATCTATAATTGCCGAATAGAGATTTAAAATTTTGTGAATTCTGAATAAAAATCGAATCAAATGGAATAGTAGGATTAAGTGAAACGCCTAAAATTTATATTATCCATCATAGACATACTTAAATCAAGTAAGAAATATTACAAAATATGAGAAATTGAGTGAGATCCATGTCTTCTCCAAATGAGACGTTAATTTCATACTCATCTTTATGTTTTTATGATGAAAATAATATTGTGAACCGATAAAATGGTTACATTTCATTGTCATTACAAATATCTCTATGTGTCATTTTATACCTAAGTGAATTCTGCAAGCCAAATGGTTGTGCACATAACTATGGAAAAAGAAATGCCACAAATCTATATCCTCCTTTGATAGATAAAGATATAATAAATTTTGAATTGAAAGCACCAATAAATTTATATTGATGTAAAATTGTTAGTAAATTATAGATTTTCTTATGATTCATAAATCACGATTCACTTTATAGATATAAATCTTTGAAGAAATCTAATCATGAGAGACAAATTGAGAATGGTCTAATTTTGATAATTATGTATCCATTCTAAGCTTACCTCGCTCTTTCTCAGGTTCATGAGATTATAAAATATGGAGTTTCTTGCTTTTAATTTGGTGGAATAAACTCAATAAAAATAGTATTCTTCAAATTTATCATAGCAGAATAATGACCTGTTTATTAAGAAAATCTCTAGTTTTGAACAAGCAAGGTGACAATTATATTTTGTTGAAATCCATAACTTTACATAGTGAAAGTAACAACTACGAAACAAAATGTCCTAATTTTATTGAAACAGTGGAACGACGTTAATTTAATAGAAAGGGAGAAATTTTGGAAACATATATGACCTCTCCACCACCTATTTGGACTGGGACGGCCTTTGAGAACTCCGAGATGATCTGAGGAAAATATTGCAAGCTACTATTGATTTTCGAGAGAGAAATTCTAAATTAAAAATGGAAGAATCAACTTATCATACCACAAATCAGTTGGGGAAAGAGTTACTTAAAGTCATAATAGCATGGAATAAGTGGTCAAATAAGAAGATGACAAGTGTTCTTTTAGGGCCTTAGATGTGTCACCTTTTTCCTTATGCCTTTGTATGTAAGTGGGATTCCTAACTCTCCTCTAGGATGATAGGCTACATCGTTGAGTCTAGTTAGGTGTCACTCTTTCAAGCCATGGGTATGAAGTGGAGTATTTTGTATGGTTTGCTCAAGCTTACAAGTATGCATGCATTCACGTCTCGAGATAAGATCAAGGTTCATTTGGCTTGAAGTCAATGTTAATCCGTGATGGCATAAGCTCGCGAGACCTTAAAATTGGTATCGAGATGTGCCAAATTCAAGTCTTGTGCGGCATGGCGATTGCCCAAGATCGCGAGGCTTTAGATCGTATTGAGGCATGTCGAATCCTAATCTTGTTTAGTACAGGGATTGCCCAAACCTACAAGGTCTTGGTACAACATTAAGGTGTGCCGGTTCCAAAAGGTCTTGGTATGGCATTAAGGTGTGCCACTTCCAATTCCAAATCTTGCTTGGTACGGGGATCGACCTAGGCATCCAATTCAAGCCACGAGCCAAGAATCGTGTCCGACATGTTGTATAGTATGATAATGAAAGTCATGATACACATACTTGAATGAGCATACCCTTGGACCTTTGTATGCATATGTTAAGATGAAAGATGAAAAATCGGCTTGTGTGATGCACCATGTCCAATCACCTAATGGAAAAATGAGAACCCTCGCCACATGAGGTGGCGACGATACCCCTACGCCAATGGGATGCCTCGTTCATGAGAACGAGATGCCATGATTGAGTTAGGATGCCTAGGTTTGAGCCTAGCAACCTTGGGAAGTTAGCCTTGAGAAGCCTTGGTCGAGCCAAGATGCCCTAGTTGAGCTAGGAAGCTCAGCATAAAGCTAAAAGCCTTGATTGAGCCAAGAGAGCCTGTTCGAGCCAAAACGAAGTTAATGAATCTTTTATGCATGTCGGTATATGCATAAGTATGATATGTTGATGTGTTTATTGATTAGCAGAAGGTAAGCATGCATTGGAGTATAATGTAATAGACATTTGCATGTAGTTGAGGTGTAGCAATAAATTTGCTATTGATCTATTGTCGACATTGTGTTGCGAGTACTATACCTGCTAGATTTGATTATGAGATATCCTTATAATAGAAAATTATGGGTTTTACTTACTGAGTCGTCCAACTCACCCCATTACCTTTCAGACTTATAGGCGTGGAAGTCTCATATTAGTTTTAGGAGCTACGGTCACATTAGAGGAGATACGAATTCCCCTGGCTTATGTAGAGACTTGTAGTGTGATGTAAAAAGGAAAGATGACCCATAGAGAAAGGGCTTGTAAATATAATGTTGTAATATAAAGTAGTGTGTTCTATGTGATGTATGTCTTAGTTTTCCAATTGTTATTTGCCTGGGGAGTTTGTTTGTTCACGATTCCCCATGTGCTTGTTAACAAGATAAAAAGAATCAGAATGGCAACGAACTTGGGATGTTGTGAAGATAACCCCTACTGCTTGTGACCCTGGATATGGAGTTAGGGTCGTTACATTTATGCTACTGATAGTCTAATAATACCAGCTCAACATCCCATGAGGCATAACTCACATGGCACATATTTGGTATGCAATGGGGAGGGTGGGCTCACATAATAGTCACATAATACTGAGTAGGATTGTGAATAGAAACAACATAGATGGTAATGCAATAACTCTTAAACTTTGACCAATAGTAATTTAAGAGTCCTATAGGTCAAATTTGAAATTCTACGAGTGATGGTAAAGTTTTGATATTTTGGTGATTGACAACGTGTACTTCTTGCTTGAGGAGATAAAACGGCAATGTCGCTTTTACTTGCAAGTCTTCTAGGCAAGAAATATTATAGTGGTTTTTAAACTCTCAGTGAAGCTTTTCGCTTGCGCATTTAGTGTTGAATTCTTTATTTTGTTTCTATGAATTTTTGGCATAGAGAGTTATCCTCGTAGATCGAAGGATCTATGCTATTGTTCTTTATTTATTCCTTCCAACTCGACTATTTTATCGTGGCTATGTTTGCTTAATCAAGATTTTTAAGTAGTGGGCTAATGATATCTAGTTAGTCTAGCCATGTACTGGTCTAGTTGTGTGATATATATCTACTGAACTGGAAGATTTTAATCGTTTGACATTTAAGCTTACTATGATGTCATCGTGTTGCATGACACATATGCCTCGTCTATGAGCAATCTATTGTAGATTGTAATTAATGCTATTGATTTATTGTGAAGTTACTGGAAGTTTGACTTGCCGGGATCATCTCATCACTTGACTTGAGGGTAGGAAATGGTAATTCAAACCAAGTTGGAAATGTAAGAAGAAGATCATCTACAATCTCGGATAATTGCTTTCCCACTTTTTTGGACTTGAAAAGATGCCTTTAACTTCTTCCATTGCGAAACTAAATCTCAAGAGTCCTTTTGGATGGCCTATGAGACTTTCTTCAGCTCATTTATCTTCAGTCATATGCCGTAGAAGATGAGACTTTGTCTCGAGTACACTAATAGACAAGTACATTTAGATCTTTCTAAGGTTTGTTTGTGTCTTAAAGTATGAAAGATGCCAATTTTCTGCCTGCCTCAGATAGTTTGCATGTCCAGCTGACTTGAACTGACTTTCTGGAAGCGTGATGATGAAGGCCAAGCCTGCTAACAACATATCATCTTTTGCAAGCTTCCCAATTTCTATTCCTCTCAGATGGGGAACTGATTGAGTTGTCCTATCCGAATTTTATAATCCTACTATAACTAACTTTGACTTGAAAAATGATGTCTTCCAACATATGATCTCGTTAACAGACTGACTTCGATTGGGACATTTTTTTTAAACTTCTAAACATTATGGATGTTGTCACTCCTAGCAGTTGCAAGAAACAACTTCTCAATATGCTACGCCTTTCGTAGCTTAGCCAAGTCAAATTCTTTAGATCAGCCTTCGTCTTGTCTTCGATCAACTGCAACAGCTTCGAAGAACTCTGTGTTAAATGGACTAGGATTTCTCACAAGCTATCAAAAATAAATAAATAAATAATTCCCCCCATCTTTATCTGGCACTTAAGTTGCTAAAATTTCACTTCCATGAAGATAATTAACACTTTTCGTGAGTTGAGTCATAGGAAGGCGCATGATGGGTTGCTCGGATCACAATGATTTTGTGTGATGAGCAGTTGAAAGTGAGTGGAGCCAAGTATCACAGTAGTATACAAATAAGCCAGATGATGTTAAGACAACCACGAAGTGCGTAAGCCCTTTTCTCGTTCGCTCACGTTCCTTTTAAATTTACATGCTTGTAGGTAATGTTGTGGTACGGTAAGCCTGAACTTTGTCTGCAACAAGACGTCTAAAATCCACAAGAAACAATAGAAGATCATACAGTGTTTTTCAGTCAAGTTCAACCCCTATTAAAAATTGTTCCTCGCTCTAATTTAGTGCAACGTATGATGACTTCTCTCAAACAAATCACACATAAGACGTGCTCTCCACTCTCAAACATTAGCATAGATGGTTTAGAAACAATTCTTCTGTAGCAACAGCAACACTCTCAAAATATTTGCTCAAACTATTCCTTTCCATGATGGGCTTGAACTGTCGACAATCCAATAATTCCAACTCAACATCCTATCAGGGATAGCTAATAGTGCATATTTGGTTTGTTATTTGGCTCCATGAATGTGGAGGGTGGGCTCACATAATTTCCCAGGTATGACCAAGCAAGGAACATCGTGAATGTACATTGCATAGATAGTAACACAATAACTCATAAACTCTGGTCATTTGTAATTTAAGAGTCCAAGGTCAAAGACTTAACCTCTCTTTCATATACATTTTCCTCATCCCTAGAGAAAACAATCATTATAATCTCTTGCACCCATGAAAAGCTCGTGATCCAATCTTTTCTGCATATGAGGTTTAGAATTAGTCATGTAGGTTGCTTTAGTAGTTAAGGAACACTCGCGTGTGGGCTAGGAACATGAAACATGTTTGATTCCGAGTACAAAAAGTTTTGCGTTTGGACCATCTACTCGGGCTTTGACTCGTGTTTTATCTAGTCATCGAGATTATGTGATCTCTAATAGGTTCAAACTTTATTTGCTAACAACGGAGTTTCTCGTAAACAAATAAAATTAAATTATCACACGCTCAATTTTGAATCTATACCTTGAGGTAAGCACGAGTTTAATTAGTGGCTTCTCATACATGCGAAATGGGTTACAAGTACTCAGCACTCTTTACAAACTTTATGTTAAATTGCTACATGTTAAAAATATTTCGATATGTTTCTTTACATCAAATCTAATAAAAGCGAGGGAAAATTACCATAACATTCCTAAACCTATTACAATTTTTTCAATTCAATCTTTAACATTTTTTTAGCCAATTCAATCCTAAATCTTTCGCAATTGTGCCAATTTAGTTCATCCGGCCAAATTTGACTGGTTGGCACTAACGTGTCAATTTTTTTTTTTTATTTATTTTATATATATTTTTATTTATTATTTATTTTCTTTTTCTCTCTCTCTCTCTTTCCTCCTTTTTCCTCAAGCCAATCCCAAGACTTCAACGATCGGCCCCGGCCACTGTCGAGGCTTGGCCTCGTTGGCCAATGGTGAGGCCGAGCATTGTTGTCACTAGGCGAGCCGACCTCGTCATCGATCTGGTGGGGCGAGCCTCGCCGACCAATGCGTCTGGCCGTCTAGCGATTGTTGGGGTTTGGCGATTGATTGGTGGAAGGGAGGGAGGGAGAGAGAGAGAGAGAGAGAGAGAGAGAGAGAGAGAGAGAGAGAATAAATAAATTGAAAAAATTGTTTAAAAATTGACACATTAGTGTTGACTAGCCAAATTTGATTGGATAGACTGAATTAACATAATTACAAAAAATATTATAACTGAATTGATAAAAAAGAAAAAAATATTTAGGATTAAATTAAAAATTTTACAATATGGTTAGGATTGTTTTGATAATTATCCATTGCTTTTATTAGATTTGATGTAAAGAAGCATAGCGAAATATTTTTAACATGTAGCAATTTAATATAACGTTTGTAAAGATTGCTGAGTACTTGTAACCTATTCAATCTACTAAAACTAAGCTAACGAAAGGCATTTGCTAAAATGTCTTAACTATATATTCTAACTAAAATGAAACTAAGTTATATCTAGTGTTAAAATCTAACAACCTAATCAAAACCTTTTTTTAATTTCGAAAATGGGTTCTTAGGCTAGGCCCTTAGGCCCAGTCCGAATAACGACAGATGTGGTTGCACGGGTCTGGGCAATGGGCACGATTGGGCTTCTTTAAAACGAGCCCACTTCAAATAGAAAACTCACCAAGCCCATTTTGTTAAAACTAATTGCACTAACCTCATTTTCCATCCTAACCATACCAGACCTACTTTAAACTTACAGATGGCTTAAGCCCTAAACCCACACTAAGTATATCTCCCATATAGAACCCATTTTTATTTTTTTTTTTAATTTCAGTAAAGGTACACAAGACCATACAATATATTCTAACATGAGATGTAACTTTAACTCGAACGGGAAAACCAAAGCCAATAAAATTTATAAATAGGCCTATGTACCATTTATCAAAATATCAAAATACATAGATATTTTTCAAATCTCTTTTTTGCATATTTTCTTAATTACTCGAAACACTCGAGACTAATGTCACTTTAGGGAACACCTGTGTTGCTTCTATCAACTGCATTTCATTGTTTCACCGCGTCAAAACACTTTACGGATTTCTTTTCATTGTTCGCAGCCAATATATTTGAAGTTCCAGCAGAAGATTCCATCTCCAGCATTTTAAGATGTCATTTCCAAAGGGCATATAGCAAACTTCAGTATTCGGTGAAACTGGTAGAGGGAGTAAATGAACAATGAGGGGAATAAAAATAGCATGAGTATTATAACCTTTATAAGGCACTCATTTGAGTGCTATGATTTGTTTTTTCATTTATTTAAGTGCACAAATTTAAAAAAAATCGATCACTTAAGTGTTATTAATAATTTACCTAGTCGAAAAATCCAATGTGGCATTAAAATAAATTAAATGATCCGACATGACGTGCCAATAAGCTAAAGTTAGCACTTGAGATGCTAAATAATGTCGTTTAAAGATAAATTTGATTAATTCTAACCCAATTTGAAGAAATTCAACCAAAATTGGGAAAGAACTCTAACTCTAAGGCTCCGTTTGTTTCGCGAAAAATGTGGCGTTTCTAAAAAATTTTTCCAGGAAGTCATTTTTTAGAAAAATGTAATTATTTTCCAGTGTTCGGATGAAACTTGAAAATGAAGTGGAAAATATTTTTTGTTGCTCGGTAGGGAAAATATTTTCCTTCATATACTCTTTTTCATTTATCTTATTTTTAAAATGGATTTTTCATATATTTTAAAATTGATTTTTAATTATTTTTAATTTTTAAAATCTATTATTAATTTTTTTTTTTTTTTTTTTTTCTTTTTCTTTGTTTTCCATCTCCTTCTTTCTTGGCCGGTTGATGGCCACGGCGATGACCCGCGACCAGCCACCGGCGAGCCTCGAGCTCGCCGATGAGCACGAGGCTTGCCGCTCCCTAGATTGGCGAGCGTGAGCATCGAGCTCAAGGCTCGCCGGATTGACGAGCGCAAGGCTCGAGATTGATGAGCTCGAGGTTCGATCGAGAACTTGATGATTGCCAAGAAAGAAGAAGATAGGAACCAAAGAAAAGAAAAGAAAAAAAGAAAATGAAAAGAAAAAAAAAAAAGAAAAGAAAAAAAAAGAAATAGAAAAGAAATAGAAAAGAAAAAGGAAATTAAAAATAATTTGAATTTAAAAAGAAAAAAAGAAAATTAAAAAATAATTCGAAGAAAAAAAGAAAAGAAGAAGAAGAAATGGGAGGAGGAAGTGATGATTTGTAAAGATGTGAAATAAGAGAGATCAAGTGAGAAAAATGTTATTCACTTTTCAAAAGTGAAAAATATTTTCCTCTAATTTAGAAGATTTTTTCATTTCATGGAAAACATTTTTCCCAAGGAATTCATTTTACGTTAATCGAATGTCGGAAAATCTGAAAACGTTTTCCGAAAATTATTTTTCGCAAAACGAACGAAGCCTAAGATTGGGCCAAAATCCATGAAAGCTGAAATTGGTATTCTAAAATCAAGCAAAGGAGAGGGAGAGGGTTTGTGCCACTGGTTGGTAAAGGCCCTAGCTCATAAAAGATTCTCTCTATCCCATAGCCATTTCTTTATTTCCTTCACCAACGAATCTCAAGTTCTAAGAGCAAGCATAGGGACACAGAAGAGAAACGCCGATGGATGACAGAGGAGCAGCACCGTTGGTGTCGTCGAAGTCCCTATACTATGCTACCAAGCCAAAGCAAGAGAAGATAGAGCGAGAGCAAAGGAAAGTGAGCGAGAGAGGGAGAGAGAAACAGAAAGCTTCGTAAGTTCCTTTGTGGAATCTATAAATTTCAGATAGGAAGGAGAGAGAGACTTCCCCAAAAAGGTTGTCGTTTTGCAATTTAGTGCCATATCAAATAGAGAATTTTCCCATTCAACTTTAATTAAAACCACATCGGTTAAAAGTATAATTTAAAATGCCACATAGGACGAATTATTGAAATAAACATTCAAGTGAACGATTTTATGTCGATATTACATTCAAGAAAGTAAATATATATATTATTTAAATGAGTATCATATAAAAATTATGACACAATTGGTATTCCTATTATGAGAAAGAGGCTTTAGGGTTTGGTCAATCTATCTTTCAAGGGGAACATAGGGTCTATCAAAAAGAGAGAAGTCATTTTAGCAAGGATAACCTTCCCAAAAAGTTGGTGAGCTACTTTGATGACAATTTTATTCTTGTTGACTTTAGTGGTTATGTTTGTAACCTTTTTTTAAAGTAACATTGCCTAGAAAATTTGCATTTCGACCATTAGGTAATTTATGTAGCACAAGACATCCGTTTTGTTGAAGATCATCATACACTGTGAATCACTCCAAAGTCATGTTCTAATCAAAGAGTGATTAAATCGAGAAAAAAATAGATATGTATTAGCTAGAATCATCATTTAACACCCTCATTTTCTTAAGTACTCAGAGTCCAAAGATAAGCAAAGTCACATTTTGCAATCCGAAGAGGCCACAATCTTCTATATTCAAATCTGTCCGGTTTTTGTTTTTTCAATAAAAAAAATTTTAATTTGGAAGCACACAATTCTCGAAACACATATTTCCCATTTTTTTTAAAATTTTTTTATATTTGAGCCAAAAACTAATCGAGATGCGAGCGAGATGCGAGCAAGATTTGAGCTTTGTCGGCTAGGGAAGTGTCACGTGCTGCTCCATTTGCATGCAACTCAAGATTCGATTTGATTTCTTTGTCAAAAAAAAAAAAAAAAGATTCGATTTGATTTCTTTGAATTTGGAATTTTCAATTTAGGCCAATCCCAAACACAACACGTGTATAAATCCACATTTTCACTTCCAAACGATCCAAAAGAAACCTAACTTTATACTGATCCAAGCTAAACCCTCCCAAACCCCCCTCTATCCCCAACCACCACCTCCGCCCGCCACCGCGCCACCATGCAAGCCTCCCTCGCCTCCCCGCGCGCCGCCCCTCTCCGCCCCCTCTCCCTCCCTCCCCACCACCGCCCACGGCACCTCCCGCCGAGACCCTTCACTCTCAAGGCCTCCTCGTCTTCTTCTTCCCCTTCACCTTCTTCTTCGACCGTAGCGTCGCCCCCGCTGCCCGCCCAGGCCAAGCTCAACAAGTACAGCTCCCGCATCACCGAGCCCAAGTCCCAGGGCGGCTCCCAGGCCATCCTCCACGGCGTCGGCCTCTCCGACGATGACCTCTCGAAGCCCCAGGTCGGGATCTCCTCCGTCTGGTACGAGGGCAACACCTGCAACATGCACCTGCTCAGCCTCTCCGAGGCCGTGAAGGAGGGCGTGAGGGAGGCCGGCATGGTCGGGTTCCGGTTCAACACGGTCGGCGTCAGCGACGCCATCTCGATGGGCACGCGGGGGATGTGCTTCAGCCTCCAGTCCAGGGACCTGATTGCGGACAGCATCGAGACCGTCATGTCTGCCCAGTGGTACGATGGGAACATCTCCATTCCCGGCTGCGATAAGAATGTGGGTCCTAATTTCCATCTAAATTCGTTTATTTTGTTGTCTTTTATCATGAGTGATGATGCTTGTCTGGTGGTTTTAGCTTGAAGTTGTCTATTTTGATGTTCGAAGCTGATAAGAATTTTGTTTGCCCTTGGGAACTTAGTGAGGCGTTTATTGGCATTTGGGTGTTGTCTCTGTGTTTCTTATCTCCAATGTGCTCATTTGCTAGTTCCAGGTGAAGTGTGGTTTTTTTAATTGCTGAATTAGATATGTGGAATCCTGGGGGAAGTTGTCTAACTGGCAAAAAAGTGTCTTTTCTTCGAGTTTAGGCACTGAGCCCTTTTTCTAGCCAATTCTTCATCGAGAGAGAGTAAATTGGGTCTCTCATTTTGACTCGAGATGTCTGAATGGTGGCCTTTCTTTTCCTTTCCGTCACATACTCGAACACGCTATGTGGTTTTGACGATCATTTTGGTTTCGGACGTTATTTTGTGATAGCCAATGAATGTATTACGTTTTGTTTATCTTATTTAAGTTCAGCAAAAACATAGGGTTCTGTCTGGATGTCTTGTTCCTCCTCTCAGTGACCTGAATAATTATAGTTCCTTTCTAGTCTATATTCCGGGGTCCAATCTTGCAGTCCGAGTTGTCTACCTTCTCTCTCTGCGATATCTGTTGTTCTTTGTGGCTACTAAGAGGCATAGTACCAAAACATCATTTTAATTTCTTTTCATTTGGCTTTCCTTTCTTTTAGTATAAGAAAAAAGTCAGTGGGATCTGAATTTACCTTCCTATATGAAGAAAAGGTAACTTGGGTCTTTGGCTATCTTTTAGTGTTTACTTTACATGATACTTGTGCTCCACATCGTGCTTAGTCTGTGTAATTACCGAAAGAATGATGAGTCAAGTCGTCCAGGAAAATTAGGGGCAATTAGAATCTAAAAGGCTGAAAGCTGCTTATAGTTGAAAGGTATCATATAATCAGGAAGCTTCTGTCAAATTGATGGAATTCATGCCCTCGAAGCTTATAAGTGCGAAGGCCATCATCTTCAAATTTTAAGGCGTTAAACTACTTTCTTCTCCTTTACAGATCTTAATGAGTTTGAATTTTCAATATACTGTTGTTTTGTGTATACTTTGAGGAAGGTTAATTGATATGCACATATCATGATCCAACTAACCCTGTCTGGAATTATCTTTTAGTCTCCTGAAGAGTTTGCAGTTCCAATACTCACTTTCTGATTTTTTCTTTCTTTGCAAGCAGCTGCAACTGGCTTTGTTGGCATATTTACTCCTCATTCCTGCCTGTTTTGATGCCATAGTGCTATCGTTTGACCTACTTTCTATAACTGTTGCAGATGCCTGGTACAATCATGGCAATGGGACGCCTCAACCGACCAAGCATCATGGTTTATGGTGGAACCATCAAGGTTAGAGACTTAGTTCTGCTGTTTTATCTTGCTTTTTCTCTAGCATCTACATGCATAAAAATTCTAGGCACCACTCCCATTTCATCCAGTACTTGACGCATTTCTTTTCATCTTTCCGATTTTGTGTGTGAAAAAGATTCCTATATGTTGCTTTTGTTGATTTAATTGCTCTCTTTGACTGACGGGTGTATTGAGGACTTCTTATGGGTGTTAAGGTCTTGAGCATCTAATCTAGAGTCTTGTATTAAGCAGTGTCATTTGCAGTATTAAGGGATCAACTTTATCCATATAGGGTAAAAGGAAACCCTTGTTGGAAGTAGCCACCATTTTGACATATAAGCTCATGTTTCAACTTATGATTTCATGGCTAATTGAGTTTATAATTGCTCGCTTTCTGTCTAATGTTTTCTTATGGTATAGCATAAAGTATTGATTTCAATTTTTTTTTTTTTTTTTAAATAGCTCTTTGTTGGTGAAGTTATTTTGAGTATATGCCTAAGCTTGCCCATGAGAGAGAGAGAGAGAGAGAGAGAGAGAGAGAGAGAGAGAGAGAGATTAGATGGGGCTTAGATTTAGTCAGTAGAAGTGCAAGGAAAATAACCACAAAGAGCACTTAAAGAATCCAGCATAAGAATTTGAAATGCCTTTGTTTCCATTTTGTATTGCTAGATGGGGCTTAGGTTTAGTCAGTAGAGGTGCAAGGAAAATAACCAAAAAGAGCACTCAAAGAATCCAGCATAAGAATTTGAAATGCCTTTGTTTCCATTTTGTATTGCTTGATATCTCTGTAAAAATTTGATGTTCAAATGCTCTGCGTGTCTTGTTTCTACCTCCCTTCAGGTCTTCTAATGTTGCTAGTTCTTTGTGTGTTGCAATTAATTAGAGACTTTACTTTTTTACTTTTGCTTTTTGAAGTGGAAGAAATTTAATATACTGATATATTTACTAACTTTTTGCAGCCAGGTCATTTTCAAGGCCATACATATGATATTATATCTGCCTTTCAGGTGGGAAATTAAATATGTCTGTTTTAGTCGTACCAAATGTTTGAGGGATAGATTGTTTGTTATATATACCATATAGATAGACTGTTTGCTCTTTTGATTGTCATTCTAACAAGATCTTCTTTTTCAACGAGTATCATCATATGCAATGCAGCTACTTCACAATTTATTTATGGTGGAGTGCAGAAAGTCATGTTATGTAGTTCGATATGTTGTTAGCTTAAGAGGATACATGCTTTGAAAATGAAGGTGCACTTCTACAGTAAATTTGGTTATGGTATCAGCGGCACAGATAACTTATGTAAAACATAGTAAATTTCAATACTGGACACTGATTTCACCTGTTCCATCTGAACTTTTCAAGTGGAGCTCAACCATGGTAATAAATTTTTTAATGACCTCCTTTGAATTGGATAAACCTTGCATGGGCTTGTATCATAACCATCACCAGGTGTCAATAGTTTTCTCTTGGGGAAGTTTCTGCTTCTCCTGTCCTATATCTACAGGGAATGATATTAGTCTGCTTGGCTTTGAAAATCATTTGTTTCGACTGACTTTATACGTGCTCTTCCTGATCATAATCTTATCTACAAGATGCATTGGTTTTTGTTTCAAATGTAGTGAAAAGTCATGCCGGTTGGGGACTGACTCTTTTCTTTTTTGCAATTTCTTTTTCCTAGTGTTATGGAGAATATGTAGGTGGATCAATTAGTGATGAGCAAAGGAAAAACATAGTCCATAATTCATGCCCCGGTGCAGGGGCATGTGGTGGCATGTACACCGCTAATACTATGGCCTCTGCCATTGAAGCTATGGGAATGTCTCTTCCTGGAAGGTATAGAAGGTTCTTTCCCTTGGTCGCTTCCTGTTGCGTAGTCAGTAGCCCTGATGTCATGTAAGTTCTGTTTTTGCCTATGCAAAGCTCTTCCACACCTGCTGAAGACCCAATGAAGTTAGTTGAGTGTCGGTTAGCTGGGAGGCATCTCCTGGAACTGTTAAAGATGGATTTGAAGCCACAGGACATTATCACCAAGAAATCATTGCGTAATGCGATGGTAGTCGTGATGGCACTTGGTGGGTCCACCAATGCTGTGTTACACTTAATTGCTATTGCAAGGTGACTATGCTTTGGCGGCGTCTTCTCTGGCTGAAGACAATTATACCATAAATAATATACTCATGGGCCCATTCTTGGCAGGTCTGTGGGTTTAAAGTTAACTCTTGATGATTTTCAGAAGGTTAGCGATGAGGTTCCATTTCTTGCCGATCTTAAGCCCAGTGGCAAGTATGTCATGGAAGATGTGCATAAGGTGTGTGTTGATGGAATGGTTCTTCTACCATCTTATTGTCTGCACATTTTACCTGCCAAAGAGTTGCTTATGGCAGATGAGCACTTCACACCTGTTGAGTATGTTACATTATCATGATATTTCATAATTAGCCAGACAAATTTTTGTGTTTTCACAGATTGGAGGAACACCTGCAGTTATCCGCTACCTCTTGGAGCATGGATTTTTAGACGGTGATTGTATAACTGGTGTGTTCTTCAGAAGTTTGCACAACAAATTAGTGTTCTTGAGCATTTCTCTTTTTGGGACTAATTTAAATGAACTCCTCTCTAGTTACTGGGAAGACGCTTGCTGAAAATGCAAAGGCTGCTCCTTCATTGGGTGAAGGACAGGTGCAGTCTCCATTTACTCTTAAATATGTGAGATATGCATTTGAGACCAAACAAGTATCTAGTTGTTCATAATCTCATTCACTGTATCAGGATATAATAAGGCCCCTTCACGACCCGATAAAGAAAACTGGACACATTCAAACATTATACGGAAATCTTGCTCCTGATGGTTCTGTGGCCAAAATAACTGGGAAAGAGGGGCTGTACTTTTCCGGTATGGTGCATCTCTCTCTCTCTCTCTCCATGCTTGTTATCTTTAGCTATGGAAGAAGTAATGCTTAAATGTAAATGGCCTGCAGGGCCTGCACTTGTTTTTGAAGGTGAAGAGTCTATGATTGTAGCTATCTCAGAGAATCCTATGAGTTTCAAGGTAAATGACGTGTTTTATAATTGATTTTGCAATATTACCTTTTATATCTTTTCAGTATAATAACCAATGTAAAGGTAAGGGAAGAAACTTGAGTTTCTTGTTGTTCTTTATAAGTGGTTGCTTGACAAAATCTTCTATCACTGAATATGAGACCTGGGGTTGCTCTTGCCATCTCTAAACATAAATATCTGTCATGAGCTATTTGTCTTCTCTGCAAACTTCCAATTTGGCTATTTTGTTTTTTTTTTCTCCTGGATGAGTGAATCACAAATTACAAAGCTAATTGTTTCTGGAAATAATAATTGATGATTTGCAATTTTTGCTGTTTTGTAATGGATGTACTCTGCAAAACTTCGTCTTTTGTGAGAAATTCATTTTCTCATTGCTTCAAGCTTTATTTTTCTGTCTGGTCACTTTCTATAGAACCTTAATAGGACTCAAAAATTCGATCTGATCTAGCTAACTCATTTCAAGCTCATTTGTTGATCTTAGAATCGAAATCTTTTGCCATCCATGCATTCTCACTAAGAGTTGACTTGCACCTCTTGTGAATGTGCATATCTGCCACTTATTGGCTGAATTATTCTAGAGCAGCTTCATCACTATTTGCAAGCCACATGTCTCGGTTGATTGGCACTCCCTAGAGCTTCCGTAGTGCTACCATAAAAATCTGTCCCAATTCATTTCGTTGACCATGGGTGGGCAATTATTTTTGGCTCCTATTACTCTATGAAATTTGATTTTTACTGCATTCTAAGGGAGAAAACAAACTAGCAGAAATTCCAGCACTTGTTAACTGACCTGTGGTTAAGATGAACAGATGTGGAGACAAATATCTTATGTATGTAGAAGTGGGGGACAGAAAGCCATTACTCAACTGCACGTTAAAATGTAATTAATGAATTATTTTTGGACAATTTCAAAACAATCTGTGCTCCATTTGTTGTCAGTTTGTTTGAAGACTGCTGTTTAGAAAATAGAGTCATCTTCTTTCTTTACGACTATGGGTTTCATGGATGACTCCCAAACAGGATTGATTATCCAGGCTGCCTCAAATATGAAGGGCTTTTGCTGTTTTCACCCCGACTAATTCTGTGAGATTTTGGTGGGACCACTGCCAACTATTAAGATTTTAGAACAGTTGGCAATGGTCCCATAAAATCTTACATAGTATCAGAGAAGGAGGTCCTGAGTTCATATCTTTCCAAGCCCCTATTTGCCTCCCCAATTAAATATGCCCACCCTCTAGTACTAGGAAAAAAGATCAGGCTAAGCATGAGGGGGAGTAGTAGAATGTTCAAGTATTAAACCAAGCATTCTGTTCAGTTTTTTGTCTCTCAACAAATTCAGTATTGAGAAGCGATGGATGGTGGTCAGAGTTTGCTACCTGAATATGTAGAGCTCCTGAACTCATTACTTTGATTAAGCATTCTGTGTTGGACATAGCCCTATCCAGTCTTTTGAACAGTGGCGTGATCTTCCCTCTAATTTGTCCATATGACTTCGGCCCCTGACTACAACTATAAATTCTTTGTAAAATGTCTAAGCACCTAAGTTGGAGAGCTGCCTCACCTACTAAAGCTGCAAATTTCCTTTTCATTCGAAGTATCTTTGACACCTCAAGACAGGTCCGTCATTCATTTATTTCGGCACCGATGACCTTTTGATTCTTCCAAAAAGAGACCGTAAGCTCTCATAAGGCATACCATATAGGACAGCACACTGCTACTTTTCTTCATAAAAAATTATTTGCATATGGATACTATCAGAATCCATGAATACTGTAAATTGATTCCTCATTGCCAGAGAGGGCTCAGGCTCCAACTTATCTGCAGGTGCTGCATAAGCAATGTAGTAACAACTTTCTCACAGCTTCAATTCGCATCTCAATGTCGTAAGTTTTGGATAGGCATGCTGTTACTGGGTTTAGTACTCAACACTTAGTTTTAAACTCCATCTATCACTGTCGAAGCCCCATTGGTGCTGGAGGGTTCCATGCAATAATTCTCATTGCAGGCTGATGCATGAACTAAGGAAAGGTTCTACAAGAGTGATCTCCAAGCAAACCAGTAATTATTTTTTCCCAAACCAGTACTGCTTCAAATAATGCAATCTTACTCAAACTTGCAAGCAGAATTGATATAAAACAACACAGCAACTATATGATTTAATGCCTGTCATACTGTAAATGCATCTGAAATACTGTCCTTAGCATCAGTTCTACCTTCAATTTCGATGTCTGACCTCCACAACCCCTCTTTTCTAAACCTTGTGGATTGTAAAATTTTGCTGCACTATTCTCAACAGTGATGGCTGTTCTTGTAATTCTCTCTACAAGGCCACAAAGCTGTACACCTTTGCATCTAAAAAATCCTGCCCTTTGCTAAAAGTCATCTTGTACTGCTGCTTGGCTTTTTAATGTGAACTTGATATCACAATTCCCATTATTAATTGGATATTGTTGCCTGAGATGCAGTTATCCGCCATAAATGCCTCACGATTCCTCTAAGCTTCTGAATTAACTTTGCTTTTCTGTTGGTACATTATATGTTTGACTGGGATCTCCAAATTTTATATTTCTAGGGAAAAGTGGTTGTTATCAGAGGGGAGGGGCCTAAAGGTGGACCAGGCATGCCTGAAATGTTGACACCAACAAGTGCAATAATGGGAGCAGGTCTTGGAAAGGTAACTAGGTGTTGATTTATATCTTTACTTGTAGCCGTGTGTTTTTGTCGAAGATTATGTTTAAACAAATTGCTTTCCACTAATGACATTACCTTCATTTCAACTGAAACATTTCCAATATATCCTTTTTTTCTTAGTCACTCCGTGTCTTCTTTGAAGTTGATTTGTTCTTTTCATCTTGTGAAAATCTACTTGTTTATTTAGTGGAGAAAGCATCGGTATTGTTCATAAGTTAGAGTATGTCTGCTTCCACCCTTGCAGGAAGTTGCATTATTAACTGATGGTAGATTCTCAGGAGGCTCACATGGTTTTGTTGTTGGCCATGTATGTCCTGAAGCACAGGTGCGTCTACTATTCATGCTCTTTCATCTACTCCTGTTAGCCAAATATCTGATTATGTGAGTTACAAGATAGTTTGTGATTAGCTTGCATATAGCAGAGCAAAAGCAATACTTTTTTCTGTTGCCGTGGACAAGAAGTTTCTTGAAGTTTTTGGAATTCTCTTTAATGATGGGACAGAAAAGGTTAATCGACTTTTCATAGAACAGATCAAGTAGTCGCAGTTTGGATGTCAGCATTCACATTATGCCTCAGTCTATGTTACATAGACATGGGCATGACAATTTTGCATTGAGATGTAGTGTCCTGTAGCTACTTCCTCATACATGTTGTAGGCTATAGGCACACTAACATGCAAACTCGAGAGAAAATGGATGGTGCTATAGGCATCTTGAGTTTGATGACCACATTACATATGAATCTTTTTTACAATGCTGGTCTAATTTGGAGAGTTCATACTATATTTCCGCCAATAGTACCTATGTGTCTTGACTAGAATTATTTCCTCCATCCACATAAGAAAGTTGGGTTCTGTCTTGTTTATCAGTGTATTTACCTGTAACAATTATATGTAGTATTTGTCATGGACTTTGCAGGCAATCCTGCAAACAGAAATGCTCTACACTTATTGCTTTGCCAACTTTATTAAAATATCTGCTCAACATCACTAAATGATTGTGTATTTGGGTTGTGATTCCACTATATCACACATCTTGCCAACAATTTAGTATGTTCCATTCACTTGACAAAGCTTCATTCATGCTTTTAATATGATGATTCTGATTGAAATTGGATATAAAGTTGAGTGATTTCATCTTTACAAAGTAGAGTGTCAGTGAAGTGATAATAAGTGATGCACATTTGCGATCTCAATTCTAGGAGGGTGGTCCTATTGGCCTCATTGAAAATGGAGATGTCATCACTATTGATGTTGAGAAGAGGAGGATTGATGTCCAACTATCAGATCAGGAGATGGAGGAGAGAAGGAAGAAGTGGAATCCCCCTCCACTTAAGGCGGCACAAGGAGTTCTCTACAAGGTAGTGAAAATAATCAAACCACGATATGTTGGTTTACTCTCATTGACGTCTCTAATGATAAACTATTTCTTGCTACTTTTGCAGTACATAAAGTGCGTACAGTCGGCTGCCAATGGTTGCGTCACAGATGAATAACTGGAGCCAGATTGACTACTATATAACAGTGTATAGAGTGCGAAAAAAGCAGCTGGTGTGTTAATTTACACTAGTGCTGGTGGATACTCTTGCGGCTTGTTTATGGTGCCGATTCAGGTTCCTATTCTTTTCAGCCTTTGTAGCATAAGTTCTTATTTATATTTCGTGGTTCCTCTTTCTAGTATGTTTCTTCTGGAAGGATTGTTGTTTGACATGTTGTCAATTTTCTTTGTGCTTGTGTTTGTATTGGGAATGACTTATTTCTCCATTCAGACATTGGGATGGCCTTACTTTTTAATCAAGTCATTCAGGCCCCTAGGATAATGGCTGTAGGGCTCTAATTACTATTGGTGTTGTTGCTGTTATCATCGCCATTGTCGTCATCCTTGCTGTTGTCGTCGATATCGTCATCATTGTCGACTTGTTATCTTCAGAAACTAAATCCAGTCTTATGATAATATGTTGATCCGAGCTTTTCAATTATGGAAAACAATGTCGCATTGTTTTTGTTTTTGTTTGTTTTTCGATATGTTCCTTTTGTGATCATGGTACTTATGCACCCACTTCAGACATGCGATGTTCCGTCTGTTATGTCTGACAAAGGACAGACTATCTATCTTTCATTTTCTTGGATCTAATAACCTACCATATAAAGTTAGAGGGTTTGTACGAAATTTACTTTCTCGTGAATATGATTGTGAGGGATCGCTCTGTATGGCATATGCCTCATAAGAACTGATGGCAGGTAAGATGACCAAGCATTTTGAATTGCAATGTTGCTCTGGTAAATCTTAAGTCTTTCATTTTCAGCAACCATTTGGGCCTGAGTGAGGAAACATTGTGAGCACATTAGTCGACTTTCCTTGCAACAAAGAAGACTAAGGGCTGATTTATTGGATACTTAAGTCACAGTGGCTAACAGATCGGTAGCCAATCCATCTAGCAAGATCTGCATAAGAACTGGCCTCATGGTGAGAATGTTACAACCTTTCATTCCCAATCTCGTCGGGATGGATTGCTGTAATCTTGTATGAGAGGGAGGAGTGAAGCTTGGCATGTTTAGGCTGAATTGCCATGGTGGCATCGAGTTTGCAAATCATTTGCGCGGTCCTTAAGCACACTGCCTGCTCTTGCCTTTTCGTGCACAGCTACCATTAGATTCGAGTTTAATCCAATCTTCAGGTGGATGAAACCACCTCATGTCAAGCTGTTCAGTGGGTCTCGAGGGAGGTTAGTCTATTTACAAAGTTGATAATAAATCGTGAGATTTGATGGGATTCATGTTGGGTTTACAAGAGACTATCATCTTCAATGGTCCGGATTAATATGTTATAATTTCTCTAGACCGAGACAGTTTTTAAACCCCATGTGATATTTGGGTGCTTTCTATACCCTGGGTATTGCAGCTAGGGGTGTGCAAAAGGACCGGAACCTGCCCGGATCGCTCGGAACCAGACCGAAACCGCCCGGAACCGGTGGTTCTTAAGGGAACCGGTCCGGTTCTCGGTTCCAATTTATGGGAACTGGTGGGTACCGGTCCGGTTTCCAGTTCCATGGGCGGATTCGCCCACATGCCCACTCGGACCGGACCGGTTATATTATAGTAATATATTAATTTTTAACATTTAAAAAAATTTGAAATTAGCAAATCTAAAATTTAGTGCTCCAATCACCATCTTGTCTCAATTCACTATTCTTCTATTCCATCTCGTCTCTCATAGTTCAAAATCTCCCTAAGCTCCCTCTTCCTCTCTAATTCACCTTCGGATCTACTAATCTCTCTTCGAATCTTAGTTCTAGTTCGGCGAAATAATGAGTTGATTCTCTTTCCCCACCTCGAACTTGAACTCTCTCTTCACGTCGTCGCCATCCTCGTCGCCACCTCCACATTCACTATCACTATCGTCATTTTCGTTGTTGGGCTTGTCCTATTTCTACCTCCCCTCTTCCTCCTCCCCCTCTTCAGGCCCCTCCCATCGTCCTCATTTTCGGGGACATGGGCGAACTCCAGATCTAAGAATGGCTCATCGTCCCCGTTGTCCTCCTCATTGTCGGTCTCGAGGGAGGAGCGGGAGACGGCGAAGGTGGTGGCAAAGATGGTGGTGGTGGTCGGGATGGAAGCGGCACGAAGGTCGCGATCGCCACCGCCGCAGCGCTAGTACTTGAGGAGAATCAAGCTACCATGGTCAGGAAAGCCATAATAAGTAGATGTTAGGAGGGCGAAAAGGGAAAGGCGCGGAGGTTGGATCGGTTCTACGAATCCACCCGAGAACCGGACCGGACCAGTGGTTTGGTTCCGGGGTGGATCCATGCAACTAGCGGGCAGTTCCCAGTTCCAATTTTTTGGAATCGGTTTTTAGTGGGCGGTTCCCGGTTCTAGGTTGGGAACCGCCCACCTGGACCATGCACACCCCTAATTGCAACGTCTCATTTAACTCTTCATATTTTAGTCTAGAAACACTCTTCTTGCAGTTTGAGTGAAATAAAAAGAGTGACCTCTTGCAGATCCTTAAAGGGCTAGATCTGCAAAATTAAAGACGAATTTTTGTGGAGATACATCCATAGTTGTAGGAAATAAAATTCTATGTTCCAACACACGAATCACTAATTGAACTGGGTATATTACACTTCAGAACATACCTTATTTCCTTAAATTAACCGCCTTAATTGCAGCCTCGTGAGAAAGGGTTCTTCTTTGCTTTTGTTCGAAAGAGAAGTTATATGTGTTGAGAGGAGGGAATCTTTTTCTTCCTTTTTTTTTTTTTAAGAACATTAACTTCCAAAGGCAGTTACATTATCTACAAAAACAACTAACGTTTGCGAGTACCAAAAAAAAAAAAAAAAAAAAAAAAACTAACGTTTGCGAGTTATGGTTGGGTTAGCCCAACATGGGTGGCTCACCCATAAAACCCTTCATCTCCCACTTGCTTGTGACAGGCTAAATATAACTCTCTTTTCTGCAAAGTTCATATCAACAAATAATTTGTGCGATCAGCATATTTTAAGAACTTGTTGCTATATATTTGTTGGGAATATATAGCAGTTCAAATTAGACATAATAACTTAAAGTATATCTAATATGAAGTACTTTATATCAATTAATCACATTTATCTCTCTTGATTTCTTTAAGTATATTATATATAAATATATATTGTATTCATAATTATGATTAAAATAATCATAATTGGTCGATCTGTATATACAAAAATAGAATGTGATGCAAAAAAAAAAAAAAAAAAAAAAAGATCTTCCTTTTACCTTAAATCTTTCAATTTCAATTCATTTCGCTTTTCTAGAAATCTTCCATTAGATTGCATTATCCATGATCATTGGCAATATTCTAAGAAAACAAATACTAAATAATTTTTTTTTGAGAATAAGTAAGAGTTGTGAGGGCACCTAATTTAGGTACTCTCATCCTCGAAGCTCACATGGCTTAAAAAGTTGAGATAAAAACTTTTGCCAATTCTTATTATGAAATACGTACATATGATAGATTAGACATTCTTAATATCTAATTTGAGCTCACAAATCTACTCTATTTAATGAATCTATCAGAACTCACATCTGGCATTAAAGATAGATCAAGTAAAATATGTTGGTTATTTCACTTTCGGACATAATAAATATTATGATCTCATCTTAACATTTTGTTAAGGCGACATCTTTATTTTAATTTTGAGCTCTTAATTATCACATAAATAATAAGTTTAAAATTGTATCATCTCTATTTATTATACAGTAAATAGAGGCAATTACTCATGTGGGTGGACTAATCTCTCATCTGTCCGACATATTTTCTCAATATAATGCATTAAGCATCAATATGCATAAATGTCAAACAAACTCATAGACATTAATAATGATAGAAAATATCATTAATTATGAACTTTTATGGAAATACAAATGTCTAGTACATCAACTTTTACGTAATCCTAGAGATTTTACATGACCATGGAAAACATCTCTAAGAATTGGCTTCATTGTAATATTCACTATTATTCTACACGTACGTTCACATCTCTTTGTGCAACCATGTTTTTAAGAAAATTTTATTTGGTATCTATATATTTGGTCTTGCAAAGAAATTTGGGATCCTTAGTGTAAGCTATTGCTGTTTGACTATCATAATTAACCAATAATGAGTTTGCGGCATTTGTAGCAACACCTAAGTGATTCAATTTTTTTTTTTAAGTTAAACACTTTCTTGTACTACTACTACTAATAGTGTCACGAATTCGGTTTTCATTATAGATAATGCTATACATGTTTGCTTCCAACTACTTCAAGATATGTTGCCATTATTTAGTAAGAACACAAAATTAGAAGTAGATTTCCTTTCATTTAAATCTTTTTCCTAGTTAACAACAACATAGCCTTCAAGGCGCATATCTCTTTCTTGATAACTTAGCGAATAATTGGCAGTATCATTCAGATACCTTAAGATTCTTTTGACACTAATCCAATGTGCTTGACTTGGATTGGATTAGTATTTACTTACTATTCCAACTACAAAACAAAAGTCAGGTTTTGTACACATCAGAGCATATATTAAGTTTGCAATGGCACTAGTATATGGAACACGTTTCCTTCATTCCTATTCTTGTGGAGTCTTAGGACATATTTTACGGTACAATCCTTCACCTTTTACAATAAGAGTATCTATGGGTTTATATTCCTACATATGAAATTGTGCAAGGATTTTATTTGTATATGTTTCTTGTGAAAGAGAATGATTTCTTTGAACGATTTCTTGAAATCTTAACTTTAATAATATATATAACTTCACACATATCTTTCATTTTAAAATTGGAAGATGACCAATTTTTAATCGTATTAACAAATTCTATATTGCTCTCGGCAATTAGTATATCATCCACATATAATGATAATATCACAAATTAACTTTTAAATATTTTGATATATACACAATGATTTTCATCAATCATTGCAAAATTATATGCCATTATGGCAATATGAAAACGTATATATCATTATCTTGAAGATTGCTTAATGCCATATATTAGTTTTAAAAGTCGACACACACCAACGGGGTTTTTTTTATATAATTTTTTTTTTCTAATTTCCATTGAGAAAAGTAGTTTTTGCATCCATTTGATGTAGTTCAAAATCCATACTTGCTAGTATTGCTGGAATAAGGCGAATTGCGGTAATCCCACTATAGGAGAAAAAGTTTCTTCATAATCAATTCATTTCTGTTGATTATACCATTTCGCCATAAGGCGAACGTTATATCTTTCAATTGAGCCATTAGCTTTATGCTTTGTTTTGGGAACTTCACTTGTTCCCGATGACTTTGCGTCCTTTTGGAAGATCAACCAATTCCCAGACTCGGTTTGATTTCATTGATTATTCCATTGCTTATATCCATTTTTGTTAGAGCCTCATTTACATTTCTTGGCCTATCATTTTCTTGTAGAGCAATTATAAAAGCTTTCCCTTCGGTGTCAAAACGTTGACGAGGAAAGTTTTTTTCACTTGTTCATTGTATAGGAGATTGTATATTTGGTAATTCATCATGCTCTATTATATTCCTCCTTGGATTAAATAATGATGTCATTGTCTCATCAAGTGAGTGCAATTAAGACTGGTTCGAATTTAATTCTTCACTTCTCACATTACTTCCACTTGGATGAGATGATGGTATATTAATTTCAATAATTTCATTACACAATCCAAGGTTTCATATAAAGAATAATTTTCACCTTTTTCGCCCTTTTTAAGAAATTTAATCTATAAAAATATGATATCTCATGATTCAAATTTAGTGATGCTTCCACTTTCTTGTTCATCTATAAACATATACCATTTTGAATGCTTTGAGTATCTTACGAAAATAATCTTTTTTCCTTTAAAACCTAATTTTCCATATTTGTGAAATGGCTCGTAAGTATAGGTAGCACATCCCAAGGTTTAAGAAAACTTAAATCGGGCTTTCGACCTCTTCATATAACTTATATGGAGTGGAAGTAACTGATTTAAAAGGTATGTGGTTAAGTATATGAGTAGCAGTTATTAAAGCATCAACCCAAAGTATGATTGGTAAATTAGCTTGTGCCATTATAGACCTAACCATTTCTATTATGGTTTTATGTCTTCTCTCCGTAGCACAATTTTGTTGAGGAGTTGGTAAAATAGTCAATTGTTTTTCTATTTTTTTTCATTACATCAAATTTTGAACTGATTAGAAAAATATCTGCGACCTCGATCGAATCTTAATGTTTTCATTTTCTTATCCAATTGATTTTCTGCCAAGCTCATAAATTTCTTAAAGCAACTTAATGCTTCAGATTTGTGAGAAATCAAATTGACATGACCGAATTGAGTATATGTGATGAAATATAAAGCTCCATGCGTTACTCTTACGTTCATTGGACCACTTACGCCACAGTTCGAGTTTGGAGAACTTAAGCCTATTTTTATTCAAAAAAGATGGGGTTGAAAGAAGGAAAAGACTTGAGCCTTTGAGACGCAGGGCTCCAAACACTCCATTTGCTCTTTTTGGAATGGAAGAAGCTCTGTAGAATGGTGAGGAAAGCAACAATGGAGGAACGAAGGAACACTAGGTGTAAGAAGGCTGGTACCGAGAACGATCTTTGATGCTGCCTCTTTGGGACAATTTAGCAGAAACCGTCGAAGATGGCCCATGCGAACCAAGAAAGTTGAAGGATCTTAGGAAGGAGACATGGTAGGACTCAAGAACAAGAGAGAAGATGACCAGAGCAAAAAGGTGAAAATTGAATCTTGGAGTGAATGTCAGCGGTGTCAAGAAAAGGCAACAAGAAGAAGAAGGTCAAACGCCTCTTATCGGTAAAAGAAGGAATAGTGCCGCTGAATCCTTGGGGGATGGACGGCACGAAACCCTCGAAGTCTTCGGATCATGATTAATTAAAAGATTTGAAATTGAAGTTGTATTGCGGGAATCCAAAAGATAAGTGTCATCAAGTACAAAAATGAATCAAGTTATTTAATTCTTTTAAAGGGGACATCTGTTAATACCTAAAATGAGACACCAAGACCCCTAGAGTGCCAAAAGTTGACACAAAGGGACACTTAAGTGCCAAAATCGGAGTAAAATGGATCACTTAAGTGCTAATCCGGCCAAAATGCCGACGTTGCGATTTTCTAGAGAAGCAAATGCAAAACAGCATCATTTTGGTGCTGACATGGTAAAAAAATAATATAAAAATTAATTAAATTAAATTAAAAATTAAATTTATTTAAAACATTTAAAAATAAAATTTTTTAATATTAATTTTTTTAAAAAATAAAAAATAAAAAATAAAATAAAAAAGGGGGCTCAACCCTCAACCACCGCCATTGGGAAGGGCTGGCGACGAAGGGGGAGGGTCGGGCCTCCCGCCCCCCCCTCCTTTTTAAATTTTTTAATATTTATATTTGTATTTTTAAATGTTTTAAATAAATTTAATTTTAAAGTTAATTTAATTAATTTTTATATTATTTTTTTATCATGTCAGTACCATAACGACGTCGTTTTTGTATTGTTTAACCACGTCAGCGTGCAAAACAACGCCGTTTTGTACTTACTTCGCCGGAAATTGCACACGTCAGCATTTTGGCCGAATTTTGGTTGGAGTGGCACTTAAGTGATCCATTTCTCTCCGATTTTGGCACTTAAATGTCACTTTCGTAACTTTTGGCACTTAAGTATCCCTTTGTGCCAACTTTTGGCACTTAAAGCATACTTTTGCCCCAAAAATGGCTCAGCGGGCTATGGATGAAAAATAAGGCCCAATAAGGCCGAGATTTGTGAAGTGAGCCCATAAAGGTCTAGGTGAGATCGCCATCATAGGTATCGGCGATTCGGTGCCGATTATCATCAAGAACAGGAGGATAAGGATGAAGGTAGTTATTGGAGTGCTCGATACCGACAACTTCGTGGATAAAACAATGCAGTTATTGGCATAGTAGTGAAGATTCCAGGAAATTTGAAATTGAAATGATAATCGCCTGAGGACGGTTATTCGCAATACCTAACTATAAATAGTCAAGTAGACACCACTATAAAGGGATCGCACAATTGAACAAGAAACTTGAATATACTTATCTTTCTTAACTTATTTTAGCTTTGCATTTACTTTCAATTGCTTTAAATGTATCCTTTATTTATCGTAATTACGATTAGAATCTATAGCTTTCTTTCCGAATCGATATGGGACCCTATACAAACAAAAAATCGAAGATCCATCCTTCGGCGAAAGATATTTTGTCTGAGAACCTTCTTGACAAAACACGGTGGCAGTGACCATCTCTCAGATTTTATCTGTGCATTCATGCGACAAGCCTAAGTACTCTGGAACGTAAGGAGTATGGGAAGGCCCCATGTGGAAGGTGATTCCATCATCCATCAAGTCCATTACTGTGACTTCAGCTTCAAAATAATACGTGGTATGTAAGAAAGCTATAGAAATAGAGCAAAGATGCATTACTCGAAGGAAAACTACAAGAAAACCTAGTAGAAAAAAGCATCCAGCTGAAGCACAGTTGGGATGCCTTTGTCATATTTAAAAGTAATCATATCGTGATTGGAAGATATGGCATTTTTTGAGTTCTGAATCGGTTTGTTTTTTGCCACTCTCACTCCCGATTTGACATCCAAACTGAAATTAGATTAAATAAAGAGAAAATATATTAAATTGGGATTTATTTTTTCAAATTAAGCTCACAATTATAAAAAAAAAAAAAAAGAATGGAAACAATAGTGAAAGTAGATACCTTTTCTAGCCCTACTATTGTCTTTTTGGCCAACAGTTACTATCCTTGTTTGGACATGGATATCTTATATTAGGATGGGATAAGTGCATTAGAAGTCTTAAAAATTATCATAAAAATGCAATTGAGTTCAAAAACTTTCAAGAAGTGCAATTAAGTTCTAAAACTTGTCATGAAAATTCAATCAAATCTTAAAACTTTCAAAAAGTTCAATAAAGTCTTAAAACTTGTTTTGAAAGTGCAACCGAGTCCTAAAACTTTCAAAAGTGCAATCAATGGAAGGACTTAGATTGAACTACTTTGACAAGTTTTAGGACTTGATTGCACTTTTTGAAAGTTTTAAGATTTAATTGCACTTTGTGACAAGTTTTAGGACTTAATTGTACTTTTTGAAAGTTTTAGGATTTAATTGCATTTTCATGATAAATTTTAGGACTTCTAATACACTTATCTAAGTGCAACATAATGAGGAAAAGGTAGAGACCAGAAGTGAAGGGAGATTTTTACTTGCCACAAAAGTTAATTAGGATTATATTAAGGGAAAAATAAGATAAAAACAAGTGAGTAGATTTTTTTTTTCTGACCTATTATTATTATATGAAAGGAAAAAAAAGACAAAGAAGAAAAGACAAAAGGGAAAGAGAGATTATGATAATATCAAAATGGCCATATGCCAGCTTTCTATAAGTCTAAGTGCATAGTTGTACATATATTACACAGATTGTGACAAACTTACATGAATGCTTGCGCAACTTTAAGTCCAAAACAAATGGCAAAAATAACACACACACATAAAAATTATTAAGTGATTTGTGATACTTAAAGGTAATAAGTGATAAAGATAATAAATAAGAAACGAATCAGATAAAAATTGAGATATAGATGAAGATTGAACTAATTATAAAATAATATGGTACAAAATAACAATGTGATCTCACGCAGGGGAGGTAGTCCACACTCGAGCAGAGATCCCACTGATATGCGTGAACAATA
The DNA here is from genome assembly GCA_014182365.1 of Eucalyptus tenuipes. NCBI lineage: Eukaryota > Viridiplantae > Streptophyta > Magnoliopsida > Myrtales > Myrtaceae > Eucalyptus > Eucalyptus tenuipes. Next base: position 23,975,114 of record CM024544.1, on the reverse strand, counting down.
ATAACAATGTGATCTCACGTAGGGACGGTAGTCTGCACTCGAGTAGAGATCCCATTGATATGCGTGAATAGTAATAACAATGTAATCTCACGCGGGGCGATAGTCTCCACTCAAGCAGAGATTTCACTTATATAAATAAATAAATAAATAAATAAATAAATAAATAAATAAATAAATAAATATATATATATATATATATATATATATATATAGAATACACAATCAACCATAGAAGTCCTTATGCACTATTAATAGACATGTCACTATAGTAACCAAGGATCAGATGCTGGAACCTGCTAAATAAAAGGAGAGTCGGACGTCCCATGTTGGCTCATCATGGCAGTAATTGAAGTCGCATGGGAGTAGAGGCTTTCTTCATCCACCTCGCTTTCCGTCTCCTCAATGTTTTCTTCAACTGTTGAGCTGTCGAGATCTTGGTTAATCCTTGCAAGTTGCTCAGCCACTTCCATCATTACTGGCCTCTTTGCACCGCTTTGGTCCAAGCACTTCACTGTAATCTCAGCAGCCATTCCTACTCTCTCCATTTCATCTTCACTAGCGGCCTCAAAGTTTATGACATCGGACAACGTCTTATCCTTCACGGAAGAGATGAAATAATGGATAATATTAATTGACTCTCCAGACTTAGTAATAAAACTTGCAGGCTTCTTTCCCGTGAGCAACTCCACGATGACAGCTCCAAAACTATATACATCACTCTTAATTGTTAGCATACCGGTTGTTAAATATTCCGGATCGATGTAGCCCAATGTGCCTTGAATTTTAGTGGCTATTATATGACTATGCTCTGGTGATATAAGCACTGAAGTTCCAAAATCAGACACTTTTACTGAGTGATTTTGATCTAGAAGTATGTTCACCGACTTGATGTCACCATGAATGATTGGAGGTTCTGCGCAAGAATGCATATACGCGAGTGCAAGAGCAACTTCAGTGGCTATTCTGAGCCGGTTTTTCCACGATCTTAAGATGTTTGACGCATTTTAATGGATGTGTTGAAAGAGGGTACCATTCGAAATGTATTCATAAACCAACAATGGTATTCTAGTCTCTAAACATATGCCATGGAGCCTCACCACATTTTTGTGGTTTATTTGCATCACAATTTCAAGTTCATGCTGGAAATTTCCCTTTACTTGAGACTCGTGAACATCTTTAGGCTTCTTGATTGCGACCATGGTTTCCCCCACTATTCTCCCTCTATAGACAGAACCAAAACTGCCCTCGCCGAGCTTATTGCTATCATTATAGTTGTTGGTTGCTTTCGCCAACTCTGCCTCCGTAAAAATTTGAACCCTGTGGTGTTTCAACAGCTCTCCTCCATTTCGCCTGAAGTTTCTCTGTTTGCTTCTCCTCCTCCACGTGTCAAAGACTAAAGCACTAATAGTTATGAAGAAGAAGGCCACAATAACCGCTGCCAAAGGATAAATGTTACATTAATGATTCAAGCATGTAATCCTTATACGGTCCACATAGTTCATAAAAAAAAAATAATTTAAAAAAGACTATCCATTTTGCATGATTTATCTATCATTCAAAATATAACCACTCAATTAAACAGTGATGGAAATGATTTCAGCAAAAGAACGGCTAAAATGCCAAAACTTAGTATAATGGGACACTTGAGTGCCAAAAGTTAGGAAAGTAATTCTTAAGTGTCATTTGTTTTGAAAAATGGGACACCTGAGTGCCAAGTCCGGCTAACTCTGCCGAAAATCCTACATGTCAATCTTTTATTATTATTGCTCGCCTATAGGGCTCGCCAGAAGCTGACTTAGCAAAGAAAGGCCAAAATGATGTTGTTTTGACGCTGATTTGAATTTTAATATAAATATTAATTAAATTAAATTTAAAATCAAATATTCAAAAAAATAAGTTGCAGAACGGCGAGAGCTCGGTCCTCACCGCTGCCTCCTTGCCGTCGTTGGGAAGGGACAGCGGGGGTCGGCGAGCCACGGCCGAGGGCCAATGCCTCTTCCTCCTCTCTCCCCTTTTTTATCAATAAATAAATATATGTTTTGCCTCTTAGTTGAATTTAATATAAGTTTAATTAAATTAAATTTAAAACTAAAATTTGATTTTAAAAAAAAGGAAAAGAGATAGAGATTGCAAGCGGCGAGGGCCGAGCCACCCGGGCTGCCGCCTCCCCGTCGCCGGGAAAGGGGGTGACGGCGGGGGAAGGGTTGGCCGGGGGGTTGATGAGGGCCCGCGAGCCCTCGCTCGGATCTGGGGGAGGGTCGTGACCCTCCCCTAAATCCGGCAAGGGTCGCCCGGCATTTGCCCAGGTCGGGCCAAGGGCCATCACCCGTTGGGGGGTTGCCCCAACCATTAGTGGCCCTTGGCCTAGTCGGAAGAGGGCCAGCGACCCTTGCTGCAGATTTGGGCGAGGGCTTGGAGGCCCTTGCTCGCTGTTGGCCCTAGTCAGGGCCCAACGACCCCAGTCGACCCTTCCCCTGCCATCGCCGACTCTTCCTGGTGATGGTGGGGAGGCGGCACCTGCAATCTCCATCTTCCTTCCTTTTTTTTTTTTTTTTTGTTCTTTGTTTTTTTGTTTTTTTAAATTTAAATTTTAGTTTTAAATTTGGTTTAATTAATCCTCACATCAGCAGCAAAACAACGTCGTTTATACTTGTCTAGCTATGTCAGCGTGCAAAATGATGTCGTTTTGCACTTGTCTCATCGAAAAATCACTACGTCAGCATTTTGGTCTGATTTTCTTGCCGCTATTACTTAACTAATCCATTTTATTCGGATTTTGGCACTTAAGTCTCACATTCCTAATTTTTGGCACTTAAATATTCATTCATGCCAAGTTTTGACATTCCAGGTGTTCTTCTCTCAAATGATTTCTGTAATAAATGGGCTACAATTAATGTAACGATCCTTGTATTGAACTCGATTGAAGTACATACTACCAGAATCTTCCATAACTCCTCCAAATGTTTCCTCAATTATAATGAAGAAGGTTTGTAATAAGTAGAAGAAAATAAGGAAGCATTCACCTCATATTGTTTTAGCTCTTTTCATTTATAAATGGTACGAAAATCAAGTGGAATTTTTTTACCAATTATGCATGTTATGATTACAATGATTGAATGTTTTTGTCCGTCCTATTGGAGGAAACTCTAATAGGTGAGGTTACGAACATAGATAACATCCAAAATTGTATTAAGTATATTTGCAAGTGTGATGTTTATAATGTATGATCCGCCAATCAAAACCATGATTGAAAGAGATTTCTTCTAGCGAGAGATGAAAGAAAACATAACCATTTTTATCTAAAAGTTAATTGTTTCTCTAAAACTAGTTTTAAATTGGGATGTGGAGGCAAGGACTAGGATCACGTCCCTCGTCCCTTAAAATGAAAACTTGGCCGCCACAGCCCCGTGCAGGGCATCGCCATAGAATTAATCATTCTTCTAAAAAAGAATGGCCACGGGTGGATTTATACAAGAAGAGTGGCCTCATTGGTTGGTTTTAAAGAGCCAAACAAACTCCAACATTCACAAATTAATTAATGTGGGAAAATGTGAAGATGAAATGCATGGAAAACAATTTTACCACATTGCTTACCTAAAGAATTTTACAAGCTTTCATCTTCTATAAAAACAAGACTTATAAGGAGAAGTGGTTGTTCTTAGGGTTTTGTTATTGTTATTTCATATCTTTAGAACAAATATTACAAGTCAAATAAAAGATAAAAGAATTTCTTAAAAGTGTAAAGAGGGTAGATTCGCCATCCGGGGCAGCGCTAATGCCTTGCAGGGTGGATTCGCTAGGCATCAGGCAGCCTAATGATTTGCCGGGCATTTTTTGCGGGGAAATTTGCCCCGTTCGAGGAGGTGCCCATCCTTTGTTTTAAGAAACCCGCTCCCACAAGCTTTAAGTTATAAATCTATCCCTTTTTGTAGCTAATGTCTAAATATATAGGTTTAGTTTCACTAACTTCAAATATGTTAGATAGATGGGAAAATGTATTTTTATACCTTGGGAAAAACTAATACATCCACCGCAAAATCTCAATTATTATATGGATTATTATACTGCATAATTTCACATGACACAAGCATTGTACTAAGATCTGACACATGTTCAATAGCTTCATTCTATTTAGGGAGCAAATAGTCTTTGAACTTTGACCTAATATGTAATGTAAAACCTGAACTTTTAATTTGTTCAACACAGTCTCTGAACTTTGACCTAATGCAATGTGGCCCTTGAACTTTCAATTTATTCTTTGTGGTTCCTGAAAGTTTGATACATATTCAATGTAGTCCTTGAATTAAATGAAATTATTCAATGCAGTCTTTGAACTATATGAAATTATTCAATGCAGTCCTATTAATTCAAGATCAGTGATAATAATGAATAGTTTCACACAGTTTAGGGACTAATTTAAACATGCACCAAAAGTTTATATACTACATTGAAAAAGTTAAAATTTTAGGGACCACAGTGCACATTAAATTAATATTTAGGGATTACATTGAATAAATTAAAAGTTTAAGGACTATATTGCACATTAGGTCAAAGTTTAAGGACTATTTGTGTCATTTTTCCTTTTGTTTACTCTAAAAAAATCTATGTCTGTTTCTACTCATTCTTTCTTTCTTTATTTTTCTATTTCTCCGTTTCACTTAAATTTGTAGTTTGTCCTCCCATGAATGTAGTTAAAAGGATGTTAGCTTCAGATAAACGGAAAAAAGGCGAAAAGGGAGGTAAAAGAAAAACAAAGGAAAGATGTTATCGACATGAGCCTAGGATTACATAGGGACACATGGCAGCTTGTGGCTTGTTGCTTGTTTTGTCGGGGTTTACACCAAGTGCAGTGTAATAATCTATAGGAAAAATGACACAAATGATCTTTAAACTTTGGTTTAATATATAATATCGCCCTCAAACCTTTAATTTGTTCAACGGTCCCTAAACTTGACCTAATGTACAATGCCATTCTTGAGTTTTTAATTTATTGGATGTGGTCTCTAAACTTATTAGTAAATGTTTAATTTAGTCCCTGTATTAAATGAAAATGACTCAAATGTAAGGATTTAATTGAACATTTATCAAGAGTTCATGGACTAAATTGAACATTTATCAATACTTTAGGGATCACATTGAACAAATTAAAAGTTTATGGACGATTTTGTCTAGTAGGCCAAAGTTTATGGATTACAATGTACAAATTAAAAGTTTAGGGACGATATTGCATTTTAAATCAAAGTTCATGAACTATTTGTATTGTCAAACTAACTGCAAAATCTAGAATGAAATGATATAATGCGAACTACCGGCGGATGATGAGAGTATATGTACAAAAGTACCTGCAACAAGCATGGCCAAATGAGAAATTTGGCAATTGACTTTACCATCGCCCTGCATTCCGAATGGGCAATCGCATGTGTAGTTCCCGAGCTTATTTTTGCACTTTCCATGACATGGGTATACTTCTGGTTCCTTGCACTCATTGATGTCTAAATTATGCAGAAGAAAAATTGAACCATTATCTCAGTCAATTGCAAAAACAAATTGAACAAGTAGGTGCATGGATTACGTTACACATAATGCTATCCGATTTAGGTTTTGGTTATAGTTTCGTGACACGTCTACCCTCTTTTAAGATATTTCTTCTTTCTCTACTCTCTGCTCTCTCCGCGTCAACTTCGAGCTCAACAATGGTGTTGTGTTTCGCCACTGGCGGAGATCGAAGCTGCCTCGAACTTTATACAAGACCCCTTAAGGGCACACGAGTTCGGACAGGATCCAGCATACAAAACTTGTGGAAATGGAGCTTTTGCAATGCACATGAACCCTACTCTTCCAAAGCAAGGCAGAGGGGGTGTCGCCATATTAGATATGCTCACTAGGGACTAGGATCGATCAGTTCCCGGTTTGGTTCAATTCTGAGGTGAAACTGGGGACCGGACCGACCGGTCGTGGAACCGGGAATTGGACTGACCGATCGGTCCGGTCCGGTCCGGTCCAGTGGAACCAGTAAATTTACTGTTTTGGGAAAAAATAAAATGAAAAATAGAAGAAATTTGGAGGAAGTAGGGTTTTTCTTAAGAAATTTTTAAAAATAAATTATATATATAAAATTAATCGGTCCGGTTCCCACCTTGGAATCGGGAACCGGACTGCCCCCTTTGGGAACCACCCAAAATCGGCTAGTCCGGACCAGTCCAGGCGGTTCTTGGGCCGGGTGGTTCCCGATGCAAACCCCTACAGGGGACGACAACTAAGCCTAGGAAGGAGGACATTGAGCTTTACATAAATAATATGAGCCATTATTCAATGAGTGAGGTGGATGCACTACTATGTATCATTAAATACAATGTGCTTGTTAGATCTAACCATCTAGAAACATTTTAGTATGCATACCACGTTTAATGAAAATATATAAAAGATGGAGCATAGAGATTCAAAGGAGAAGACAAGATTGTTGTTGCGCTGGAAATGATGCTGACGACAATGGCAAGGGGGTGGCGACCGCCTTAACTTGTTCCATCAGGCAAAAATTGGAACATTAGAAGAAATACTTGCTCAAACCCGAATTGACTCGATTGGGTCTATCGTAACTACTGATAATGGTGGGTCCGATGATCATGCCAGAGATGGACTCAGGTCCAAGTAAAATTCCATCACAGGCCTCCTGTTATAATTATAGTATTGAGGTAGTACGCATCAAATAAATTAGGAAAAAGCATTTTTTTCTCTCTCCCCTATTACCTTCCACTCAACCACCGAGAATCATCCCCGTCACCACAGCAGCGTAGTCCCGGGCCACTCGGTGGTTGACACATGGCACCATGTAGCGTGGATGGTCCCACAGATGAAGCCTCTCTCCCCACTCTCTCTCCACTGTTCATGGGTGACACGGATGGGCACCAAGGCTTTGCCCATGAAAGGGTACTGGGTGAGCTGCCATCGGCGATGGTCGCCCTCCGCTCGGGTCGACGGCGCAGCCGATGATTTCACCACCCCTAAATGGAGACCTACCTCGTTGTCGTCGGCTTCTCACTGAACGTTCACATGTACATATGTGTATGTATTTATGTATCTGTATCTATATATCTGTGAACATGTTCTCCTCCAACGCCAAACAAAAGCAAAAGAAAAAGAAAGGAAAAGAAGAAGAAGACGAAGAAAGCCGAGGCCAAGAAAGGTAAAATATCGGTCGAAATGCTTGTGCTTCGCTTTCAATTTCCTCGTAGTCTTCATCGTTATCATTTTGATCGACAGGTTCCCAGAAATTCATCACCAATATCCTCCTCCTCCACCAATGACCATGAAAAAGAATGAGAATGCGTGAAAAAAGAAGAAGAGGCTGAGATGATTCACGCGTTTACGGAGGAGAGAGATAATGAAATCGGGCAGGCACTGACAACCGGTCGTTTCTTGGCGGGGGCGGCCAGAACTTGTTGCAGCCATGGTGGGGTTCTTTTCAGTTGTCTCATTTAAGACGAAATTGAGCCTCGCTATCTTCCATCAATTTTCCCCTAATTTCCTTATTCTCAGATCTGATTATCTTGTCTAATGACGAGTTCTTGTGTTTTACGGTGACAAAAAGTAGGTGGTGGTCATTTTCACCAAAAAAAAAAAAAGTACGTGGTGGTCTTTATAAAAAAAAAAAAATAACTTCACCCAAAAAAAAGTAGGTGGTGGGGAAGACGAATAGTTGAGAGAGGGAAAAGGAACGAGACTACGCTATGGTGGTGCTTCGTCCGTGGGACCCAGCCACGTCACGTGGCACCTGTAACAACCCGGGCCCCACTGTATAATATTGTCCACTTTGGACACTGAGTCCTCACGGCTTTAAAACGCGTTATGCAGGGGCAGGGCCATCCCTCGGGCCTTCTCTCTCCCGAGGGATAATATTGTTTGCTTTGGAGGCACAGCCCACCCCCTCCTCCTCACGAACTTTATTTTCGCGTAGCGAAGCGTACATGAAAAGCGTTATATAGATTAAAGGGGCCTGAAACTTTTATAAACTAGCCAGGACTCCCTAGCGATGTGGGACGGGAGATATGTCCTTAGCCTCATCCGCGCGTCTTTGCCAAGGCGATCTCGACCATCCTCCGTCTTGCCCAGTGCAGGTTGTCACAGCACCAGTGGTGATTACTGAGTAGCCTGGGACTACGCTATCACGGTGGAACGAAACTCCCTAATATTTTCTCCTACACCAACACATGGCCCAGCCCAACCATGACACTGACCATCACATCATCATTTCTGCCACCGTTGAGTCACGGTTTCATCCTCTCATCGTCCAAATTGATGTACTGATGAGTCAAGGCCAAGTAGGGGTGAGCATAGTTCGGGTTGGGCTGGTCCGCCTCCTAACCTTAGGATTAACTCGTATAGTGCTGGTCCTCAATTTTTGGGACCAAGGACTGACCATATTGAAATTGGGACCGAGGACCGGACTGACCCAAAGGGTTCGGTCCGGTTCCATGGTCAATCCGGGACCAATTGATAATTTTTTATTTCATTTTTCGTATTTCTTAAAAAAAACGATTGAGGACTGAACTGACCCATTGGGTTCGGTCCGGTTTCGGGTCAACTCAGGATCAATCAATAATTTTTTATTTCATTTTTTGTACTCCTTAAAAAAGCAATTGAGGACCGAACTAACCCAATGAATTCGGTTCGGTTTTAGAGTAAACCTAGGACCAACCAATAATTTTTTTTATTTGATTTTTTGTACTCCTTAAAAGGGTAACCAAGAACCATACTGACCTAATGGGTTCGATGATGAGCGAGGTCAGCTAAGAAAGGCAAGCGGTAAGGGTCAAGTGGGGTGAGTATTGAACATAATGAGTATCGAATGTCGAGCGGGAAGTAACAAGCCAAGCGAGCATCGAACGGCAAGCGGCACAAGTGACCAAAGCAAGCAAGGCAAGTGTCAAGTGATGAGTCGAGAAGTTGTTTCTTTCGATTTTGGCAAATTGAAGACTAAAAGGACAAATAAGACAGAAGAGAATGAATACTAGATGATGATGCCATAAGGAGCTGTTTATGCTTTTTTGGACAGCGTGAGGACTCCTCACAAAAACATTTTCCTCATTGGTAAATTATGACTACTAATAACATAAAAGATATTAAAAGTCTAAGTTATAAAATTACTTGAACTTCTCACTAAAGAGCTGTTTAATATTGTTGACGCCGTTTATTTTAAGGTTTTATCTATATAAAAAAATTATAAATAATATAGTACATATATATATATATATATATATATATATATATATATATATAGTCGGGATTGGTCAGGGTTGAGCCGATCCGGAACTCTCGGGGCCAGGGGACCAACTCGCGCACAGATCTTGATCCGGAATTCTGGGACCAAGGACCAACCCAATCTCTCCTGGAGCAGGGCCCAGGGACCGGCCCAGGCGGGTGGGCGGGTCTAGGGTCGGTACAGGGTTGACCCTAGACTGATGCTCACCCCTAAGGCCAAATCTTCAACACCACACACCATTGCCTCGTCCGTTGACGGAGGAGACCTATAGATATGATCTCCCTTTTCATGGAAGAGACTATCAATTAAATCTCATCTCCTTCATGGCGGAGGAGATGGTACCGGGGACTTTTCACAACCGAGATGAGGTAAAAGCCAAACTCACTAAGACAGTGGGGGGAGAGAGAGAGAGAGAGATCGTTGTCTGTGGTGGTGACGGCACTTGTTGTCATCTCCTCAGTGAGGGTGCTGTTGTCGGTGGAGGAGAGGGAGTGTGGATTGGTATAGTAAAAAGAGAAAGAAAGAAGGAAACCACGGCTGTCGTCTGACGGCGCAAGAAGGACGAGGGTGGGCTCACCTAAGGTGGTGGCCATGACAGTGGCATGAGGGTCAAACCGAAGGGTGGAGGTAGAGGTTGAGGAGAGAGAGAGAAAGGTGCACAAATCTACCGGCGGTTAATTAAATGGGTAAAACTAGATGGAATCATATACTAGTCTTCTCTCCGGTTCTTGCTTGGTGATTAATTAGTTAATAATCCACACAATATATTCGAGGGCAATAATGCATGAGGAGTCATATGTGTTCATTACCTTGACAACCGTGGGAGCGATTATAGGGATTCCCGTCGTACCCAGGCTTGCATAAGCAGCGATAACCCGGTCCATTCGCGAAGTCATAGCAGTCCGTGTTGTTGCCACAGGCATAGCCCGACTGGTTCGAGCTGGCCTTTCCGCAAGTCACGTCCCATTCGACCATCCAGTCCAGAACTAGGTCCGAGCTTTTTCCTACTTCCTTCAAGGTCGGAAATTTCCTGTTGGATATATTGAATGACCTTTCATCCACCACGAAGGCCAGTCCACAGGCGTGCTCGTCGAGGGGCTTGACGCGATCTTCGAGGGGCTCGATGCGATCTTCGAGGGGCTCGATGAAAATTTCGAGCATCTTAAGCCCCTTTGGGATGGATGTTTGACAGCAACCAAGACCGGAGCAAGTGGTCTCATTAGCGAAGTCGATTGGGTAGCCGCAGTAGGAGAGGCACCCGGTCCCAAACGTCCCATTTGGGTCGGACATGAGCGCATAGGTGTTGCAGCCGAGGACGGTGAGCTTGTTCCGGGTGTCCGAAATTCTGTACGGTGGATAACGAGTTAGATCGATGCCCATTCCGCTCTTGCCTCGTGCCTGGCCATCTGGATTGTAACAGGTGGATAATTCGGGGACACTGATGACCATGGTTGCGTCCTCGACCGAGATATAACGTATCGGACAATTCCCCCCGTAGGCAAGAAGTAGTTGTGTATGCTTCCCTTCAGTGGTGCAATTGAGGAAAAAATCTTGGGACCTTGCACACTTGAGTTCGAGCCCGAATGGATAAGGTATGTCGATGTCCCCACACTTGGTTGCGCACTCTCTGGCCATGGTGGGAGCACTGCCTTGTTGCAGCCACCAGGCCACAGCCACCGGCAGAAGCCACTGCACCACTTTCATTTCCAGAAGATACTCTCTCACTCTTTTTTTTACCCTTTCGGGACCTTTGTGCTTCTGCCCTTGCTCTTACAGTGGGATTCAAGTGTGAGCCGTTCACAGCAATCAATTATACGCACACCGACGAATTGGTAGAACAAATTAGAGGGACCCGATTGCATATATGAAGAAATGCAAGACATAATAAAGAAATCAGTATACAGAGGACTTTTTATTCAATTGATGGCCCAAAAAGACAGTTTATACATCTCAAGTTTGAGTCTAAAGTGAAAATCTAAATTTTAAAAGTACATAAAATAGCAATAAAAGGAGCGCCCAATAATCGATTTGGGATATTAAGTCAGCCAAAGAAAGAGAAGATATTGTATACTAAGATTCCTATTTTGATTTGGGGTTGGACTCTGTGCGTGAAAAGGACTCAAATAAGGAAATATTGGTTTGACTTTGACCAGGATATTTTACAAATTTTCATATATAAGTATCTCCTCTTAGTTGGATGCCAAGGGGTCACAGAGTGGTCTTCGTTCCATTCATGTCCAGAGAAAGAAAAGTCTTGAAGCGCGGAGAGAAAAGTCTTGAAGCGCGGCTTTGACTGGGTGTTCCATTCATGTCCAGAGAAAGAAAAGTCTTGAAGCGCGCCTCTGACTGGGTGCTTGGGGTGGATTTTTCTTCGCGGAATTACACCGTTAATTTTAGTATTGAAGTCAATTGAATCTTGTGGTAAAATTTGGTAATTCCTTCATGATATTGCTAGATTATTTCGTGCGGAATTATGAGGCTAAACACCATGTGCATTATTAAGTGTAATTGGAGATTGAAAAACACTAAGTGTTTGATTGACTCGAGTGTGATTGTAATCTCCATTGTATCGCTTGATTTATTGGGGAATTCATTATTTCTCTTTCCACGTGCGTAGATCATGTAAATATGTTGTTTGATCTATTTCTTTATCCTGTTTATTTTATTATTCGATTGCTTGTTTTCGCAACAATTGATATTAGGGCCTAACTTGCCAATAAGTTTGGACCCAACAGTCACACGGGAGAGTTATGGATTATTATGACTTTGACTTAAGGCCTGATGTGCGAGGGGGCGATTGTTGAGGTTGTCCCACGTCAGTTTTGGAAGGGGCTAGTGGTTGGTTCATAAGTTGAGGGAAAAACTTACTTCTTGAGCTAGTTTTTCAGATGAAAGAGGCTCAAGACCACCACTAGTATCAGAGCTAGGCTTAATTGAGTAGAAATAAATCAATGGTGACGGAAGAAGGAAAAAGGGAGAATCGACAAATTTGATGGGGGTAGATTTTAATTTTTTAAAGAAGCAAGGTTAAGAAATCAATAAGAAATTGCCATGTCATTTATTATAAGACTTTTATTATGATTTCTTAGTACATACAACAGTACTCGTAATGAATTTTCTGCCGTACACAGCGGGACGAAGACTTGCTTGTGAAGTCTGCCTTCTTTTGTTAGAATGTACAAACGACGGTTGACCCAGGCAGTCCGTCTTTTATGATGACTTTTGAAGTCCCTCTTTTACGATGATTTGTCAAGTCTTTCCCCGTGTTGATATGGAGCCCGTTTTCTTACTTCTAGATTGTTAAAATAATAATGGGTTTTATTTTGTCTATGTATCTTGTATGAAATGTAAAATTCGAAGAACCTACTCCAGAATTGACCTAATGATAAGAACATTCTCATACTTTTGACTAAAAAAATGATGGTTGTGGGTTCAACTTTGGCCCTGGGGATCTCAACTTTAAGAAGGCGATCATGGCAGTGGGTTGTGGTGTTAGTTACCCTCTTGATGACCAGCTAATTATGGTAGAGTCCCTAGAATATGAAAAATAATTCCGAGAACCATTGACAAAAAATATGGACATAAAAAAGGCATTAGGTATGCCAGCACTATTCTCAAAGATAAATTATATCATTCATAAAGTGCAGAAGGTAAGACGCGGCTATCCTCTAAAATTCAATAAACCTTCTACGTAGCGTGCACCTCACTAGGTAGAATAGGAACAACAAGAAATGCAAAACCAACAGAGAGCAAAATAGAAGATAGAAGTTTGCGTATGTATCCTGGTGCATCGACAATGAATTTTCTGCAGTGCAGAGCGGGACGAATACTTGCTGTGAAGTCCGCCTTCTTTTGTTAGAACGTGCAAACGCCGGTCGACACGGGAAGTTTGTCTTCTATGAAGACTTTTGCAGTCCCTCTTCTACGGCAATTTGTCAAGTCTTTCCCCGTGTTGATATGGAGCCCATTTTCCCACTTCTAGATTGTTAAAATAATTCGAGGAACCTACTCCAGAATTGACCAATGATAAGGACATTCTCATGCTTTTGACGAAAAAGTGATGGTTGTGGGTTCAACTTTCCGCCATGGGGAATTCAACTTTAAGGGTCCGTTCGTTTCGCGGAAAATGACTTTCAGGAAAATGTTTTTCGGATTTTCCGGTGTTCGTTTCACAGAAAGTAAACTACTCAAGGAAAATGTTTTCCATCATTGGAAAAACAACTTTCAAAGAAAGAGGAAAATGTTTTCCACTTTTGAAAAGTGGAAAAGTAGAAAACATTTTCCATGACTTCTTCCACCTTGCTTCTTTTCACCAACATATTTTTGTTTTATTTTTATGCTTTTTTTTCATTTTTTCCTTTTCATTTTTTCTTTTCTTTCTTTCATTTTCATCTTTCTTCCTTTTAGACCAAAATAAAAAAAACAAAAAATCTTTCTTCCTTAGCCTTGGCCGGTCGCCGGCCACGACGGCGGCCGGATGGCCGCGAGCGGCTTGAGCTCGCCCTAGCCTAGGCCGGCGGGGCGAGCTCGCGGCTCACCGGATCCGGAGCTCGCGGTTTGCCAGATCCGGCAAGCTAGGCAGGGCTCGAGCCTCGCCCGAGCTCTCCGAATCTAGCAAGCCGCGAGCTCGGATCCGGCGAGCCACGAGCGGCGGCGTGCGTGCGGCGGAGGAAGGAGGAGGAAGAAGGAGGAGGAAGGAGGAAGGAGGAAGGAGAAGAAAAAGAAAAAAAGAAATAAAAATTTTGATTTTTTAAAAATACAAATAATTAAAAATTAAAATTTTTAAAATATATAAAAAAATAAAATTAATTTTTTGGTCAATTAAAAATATTAAAATTCAATTCTTCAATAAATTTTCTCAAATAATTAAATTAGCTAACGAACAGTGGAAAATATTTTCCACTCAAAGTTCGAGTTTCGTAGAACACCGGAAAATATAGTCATTTTCCTAGAAAATGACTTTCTGGAAAATATTTTCCGGAAATTGCTGATTTTTCGCGAAATGAACGGACCCTAAGAGGGCGGTTATGGTGGTTGGTTGTGGTGTTAGTTACCCTCATGATAACTGGCTAATTATGATAAAGTCCCTAGATTATAAAAAATAATTATGAGAACCATTAACAAAAAATATAGACATAAAAAAGGTATTAAGTGTGCCAGCACTATTCTCAAAGATAAATTATATCATTCACAAAGTGCAGAAGGTAAGACGCGGCTATCTTCTAAAATTCAATAAACCTTATTGTTGAGAAAATTCCTACCAAATTTTGAAGTTGACAAAATTTTCTTATTCTTATCCTTATTCTGAAGAATAGTATACTTCTGAAATTATATCACAGACTCTTGTCAAAGTCTATTTGTTTTAGAACTCTTTCCCACTCTGACGCAATGCAGACTGAAACCAATTCCAGAACGATGATATAATCAGACTCAGATTTATTGATCTAGGGACATGGATTCAGTATGAACACAATAGAGATTTATTCTTTAATATTTGGCTTTTTGGCGAATAATCTCATTTACCTTTTATAAATACATTGATGGAATTAATCACGAATTGATGAAATCAATCTTGATGACAAGTTCCTTTTTAGGAAGTATTTACTTATAGAAACCTAGATTCTGATTGTATGAGTGACTAAAATCAACGGATTTTTATCTCAATCTTCAAATGGCTACAAGATTTCCTTAATCGATTCTGTCCAACGAATTGATTGGAAGAAATTCATTTGGAGAATGCCAATGGCTAGTAAGGCATGGAAGAGTATTTAAGGAGGTCATTCAGTCTATTTGAGATAATACATGAAAATTGAAATTTCAAAGTCTGAAGCCCTTCCAACCACTTGTTCTTCAACGATAACTCTTACAAATTGTATTAAAAAGAGAAAATCACAAGAAGAGTGACTTAGGACGCGCATGGCAAAATTTCTGAAATAATAATCAATTTCTATTCCATGAACGAATTTCTTAACAAAGAAACGCATTTGATAATGATTCAGAATTTTTATTTCTAGAGTAAAATTCGTTTGATAAGAGAATAAAATTTCTATTTCTAGGATTGGCTACAGCCAACATTCGGTGGCCAGAGTCTGATGTCCGGCGATCGGCATTCGGCGTTCGGCAATCGATGGTGGGTGGTCGGAGTCTGGTGTCCGGTGTCCGGCGTCTGAGGTTCGACGTTCGACGTTCGAGGGCCGGCGGCGGCGGCTAGCGGTAGGTGGCCAACGGCCGAAGTTCGGTGGCCGGCGGCGGGTGGCCAAGTCGAAGTTCGGCGATGGGTGGCCAATGGCCAGAGTCCGGCGGCCGGCGATCAATAGTTGGCGGTGGGTGGCCAATGGCCGAAGTCTGACAGCCGGTGGTGACAGATGGGTGGTCGGCAGGGGACGTTCGGTGGTCGGCGATGGGCCTCCGATGTCCGGTGGTTGGCGATGAGTGGCCAACAACCGATGGGCGTCTAACATCTGGCGACCGTGCGGTCGGTGACGAGCGGCTAGAGTTTGATGGCTGACGGTCGGTGTTCGATGGCTAACAGTTGGTGGCGAGCGGCTGATGGCCGGGGCCGGTGGCAGGCGGTGGGCGACCGGCAGCGAGCGTTCGACATCCCACGGGCGGTGGGTGGGCGATGGGCGATGACAAGAGTGAACGATGAATAAAGTTTTGATTTCTCATTTCTGTTTCAGAAATAGAAAAGCTAAAAATTTTAACTTTTGATTTCTACTCAAAATCTATTTCTGGAATAGAAATTTGTTCCAGAAATAGAAAATTGAAATTGCATTATCAAACAGATTTCTGTTCCAAAGCTGTTCCAGGGAATAGAGAAATAGAAATGTTGTCATGCGCGCCCTTAGTGAGGGAGAAAGAAATCTTCCACTAAGTGTTTGCACTCGAAATATTGTACTTCTCTGTTAATACCTTAGTGAATTTCAGCCAAAAGGCTGCCAGCGTGGGAGAGTAGACGTAGGGTTGATTTAAGCCAAACCACTATAAATCTTGTGTAGAATTTTTTTTCCCTTGAACTTTTTTCAGCTTTATCCATTGCAATCTTTTTTTTTTTTTAATGTTTCGCAAAAATCTATTCCATCTCTTTTATGATTCTGAATTTTTACCAGAAGTCTGGCGGCTCATTTAACTATACCATGATCCTTTTTTTAAAAAAAAAAAAAAAAAACTTACTCGCAACTTATTTTATTCCGTATTTATCTATCAAGGTTTATTTCAAACACCTATTCACCCTCTCTATGTGTTAGTACTAGTATTTTCAATTGGTATTAGAGCCGTGTGCTCTTCTATTGAAGTGTTTATACTTCTGAACTAAAGATCTTCTATGGCTAGTTGTTTAGCACTAGGACTCGTTGAGGGGCAGAGCAATACCAGACCACCTTATTTTGATGGAAAATAATATAGTATGTGGAAGAATAAAATGAAGGCATTCCTGAGATCCATAAATCCTTTGGAATGAGATGTTGTAGAAAGAGGAATGAACCCAAAAGTAACTTCAGCATCTAACAAGGGAAAAAAAAAGTCTTAGATAAGGATTTTGAGGAATCCAACCAAGCAGAAATTACCAAGAGATAGACTCTTGATATAAAAGCCATCTATTTTTTATATTGTGCATTGTCTCTTGTTGAATATTACCAAGCTGACGTTAATACAGGCCGATTCTCCTCCCTTGATCGGCGACTAGTGGCAGCCCTAAGGTGGTCTAACCATTGCCGATCATTCCCTAGGTGAATCTTCAACTCTTTGGTGGTCAGGGTTTGATTAGAAAGCCACCACAATACCTTCAATGGTCGTTCCTTCACTGGCAGTTCGAATTGACTCCAACCAGACCTGATTTTGCCTAGTTGTGAACTGGCAGCTAATTGGCGTCGATCCGGCCTATTTCGGCATCCCTGGTGTTGCATTAACAATCCTCGACGTCCTTGAGTTACTGAGGTGGTCCGATCGTGGTTTGATTGAGTTTGTTTCATCGAAAATCGTACAAAGGTAAACATCTAATCCTAAGCTTGATGAAGCGAGATCTCATTAAAAGATTGGGGCTAGATCGCACTTAGGGTTGGTTCAATGATGAATATGCTTATTATAGGATATTTAGGATGATCTAGAATGAACATGGATGATTCATGTTCGAATAGATCAATTACAAATGAAACCCAACTCTTATTCCTTTTACAAATGGTTTCCGCGTTATTTTTCCCGCTAGGCAATGCTTGCAAATAGGCAAATCAATTTTTTTAATATTGCCCAATAAGCCATCTTTGGCTATTCATTCGATGTTGGCCAATATAACTAAATCTATCATTATCTTAAGAGTTAGAAGATGTAAATAAGGAATAACAAACATTAACATCACCGTAAATAATATTCAATACAATGAAACCATCTAGGAAATATCCAAAACCATAAAAACATGTTCCCATTGTTATGAAAGTTTAATTTAAAATCAAGCTTAACTAAATTCAACATAGATAAATTCCAACAAATTTCTAGAGTATTTAATACATCATGTGTAAACAAGGTTTGACCACCATGCACATTCAACTAGTAGGTGCCATTCTTTTTGACTTCTGCTCTAGAATTGTTTCCCACATATATCCATTTCGTTCCTTGTGAAACTTGTGGGAACTCCATGAAGGCATCTCTGTCCTTTACTACATGGTACGTGGCTCCTGAATCTTCAGTCTACAAAGAATGAGATTCAGTTAGAAAAATTGAACTAGATACATAAGTAGTACTCTCAAATGCACAAAGGGCTTCTACTTTCTTTAGGTTACCACAGTATCAAGCAAAGTGAACCCTATTGCCATAGTTAAAACATCTCACTTTTGAGATGTTCCTTTTAAAATGACGTTTTCCTTTCCCACGTTGGTTAAACCATGGTTTCTTTCATGAAAAATTTGGTCCATTGCCTTTCCACTTCTTGAATTCACCATGATATAGGAGCTCGAAGTCCCTTGTGAGTTAAAACCTGCAAAATAAATGTCTTTGTCTAGTTTAACCACTAGAAAGTGGTCCTCCTCTAGCTCAAGATGGCACATAGCGTCCTCAAAAGTCTTTATATTTTCATTGTGGGTCAATTAGACTTTCGTATGCTCCCAACTTTGAGGTAAAGGATGTATTACTACTTGCATTTGCTACTCATTAGTTAATATGTGGCCAAAATCTTTTAGTTCACTAATAATGTTTGACATACGCCTCAAATGATGTTTCATGGTTTGCCCATGAGGCATCTTATAAAAGTCAAACTTTATAATGAACTATCTTAGTTTGGTAATAGATTTTTGACCAAACCTAGTTGCTAATGCTGCCCACATGTCTTTGGCATTATCCAAACGTCTAAACTCCCGCATGATATCATTTTCCATGCTACTCAGCAACGGCAATAGAGTTCTTTTTCTTCCATGACATAAATGCTCCTTTATCCCTTCTATGTTATGTAGTATTTCCATCTTTAGGTTCTTCCATTACCTAATTAAGAGCTTCTAGTACTTCTTATTCTTCCAGCACATACTAGATTTCCATATTTTAGATTTCATAATTTTTGCCATTCAGTTTCTATCCTTTGTTGAGCTTGGCTACGATATTCTTAGATACTGAAGCCATTGAATTTGAGCATAAAGTTCTTCAGACAAATATGCGCCAATTATTAATGCCTAACATTAATGCATCAATTATACACAAACTAATTACATTAATGATAATTTCAAATTAGAATTAATGTTTGAAACATACCTTATTTCCACATATTAAATACCTTGATTACAATCTCATGAGAAAGAGTTCTTCTTCTTTGTTTTTGTTAGAGAGAAAAGTTATGTGTGTTGACAGGAAGCCTTCTTTTTCGCTTTTTTCTCTAGAAAGTTAACTTCTAAAGGCAGTTACATTAACTATAAAAACAATGCAGTTACATTTGCAAGTTATGGGTTGGGTTAGCCCAGCATAGGTAGTCCACCTATAAAAACCTTTATTATAATTATTTACGCAAAATTAAATTCTTTAAAGTTGCTAAAACTTTCTAGAACTTCCTACTTATAATATAACTTGAATAAAATAATATCAATTTAAAAAAAAATACTACCGAATGTTCATTACTATATATCCCATAAATGCATAAGTCTAACAAGAAAGAAAAATATCAGCATAAAAACATTCATGAATAACCACAATCCCTAAAGAAATAACGTCAATATTTCTTGATCTTCACAAGAATAGGGATAGACTCATAAAGTTCCTTAGGAAATCTTATAGTTGAATTTGGCAACCAAGAGCGGACCATTGCAAGTCTTTTAGATTTGCCCTAGGTTAGATTCATCACAAGAGTCAATGTCTTCGTTACGCCATCTTTATATACTGTCTCTGGAAAAATTTCCACAATAATATCATATTGTGGACACTTGTCGAATTCCCAAAGATCATCAATAATTGTTTTCCATTCTTTAGGAAGGGTGTTTCTCAAGGCATCGACTTTGTCAGCATTTTTCATAAGAGAATTTGCCCAAATTATATGTCATATCATCTTGTTGACCTTAATAACATGCTCTAACATGTGAGCATTACCATCCCATCGATAAATGACCAATTCTTTTCTTAACCTTAAAAGGTTCAACTTATGTGCCTCCATCCTTGATACCTTGGGAATGCGAATAGTTCAAACCATTGCTTTTGTAACAAATATAGAATGAAAGGATTACTCATAAGCCATGCTGCAACAAAATATTGGGGATTTTTTAATATGCTTATTCTTTAAAAAAAAACTTTTAATTTTTTATTATTATTTTAGATTTCAAATTCTAACACAGCCAAGGGCAAAACCGTAAAATAAACAATTAAGGGGCATAATTGTAATAGAGAGGGGTGGAATCGTAAAATCAAGGAAAAGTGGGGAAACCAGAACTTTTGAAGCTACCCAACGGAGAAGTGGAAATTCATTAGAGGGATGGAGGTGCGTGCTTCAACCGCTTAGGCGTGTGCCGCACCATGTGGCGTGTGGATCCACGCACCTACAATTAGGGGTGTCAATGGTTCGGTTCGGTTCGGTTTTTCGGTTTTTGGTTTTCAGCTTTTGATTTTCGGTTTTTTTTTTTTTTTCATTTTCAGCTTTTGGTTTTCAGGTTGAACCCAAAGCTTAAATCGGCATTCCAACTGCAACAACATCCCCCTCCTCCAATGTTTCCAGAGCTAAAGCAACACGGGTATCACTTCACTTCCACAGATTGACCAACTAAACAGATAATCATGTCTAAATAAAAACCTGAACTTTGTTAGAAACAAGAACTCAACCTGAAGATTGAACATCTGGCTAAATCTATTTTCAATATTTCCCCCGAAAAACAGATAAAGAATCCATCTTCATTGTGTAACACTCAGCACAACAACAAAATTAACACTCGTCAAACTAATGGAAGCGAAACAACAATGAAAATCTCACCTAAATCCACGGAAAATCCTTCTGTACAGGAAAAAAAGAAGAGCCGAAGCATAAAAACAAAAATCCGCAAAAAAGAAAACAGCAAAAATGGTAGATGAACATAGTGTTCCTCGGAACCAACGCAGCAGCACAGATCAGAGTTCGCATCGCAGCAGAAAAACAAAACCTTCGCCTCGATACCCACCAAGAAAACGTCTCAAAGAACAGAACAAATGGAGCAAAGCAAGAAAAAAGGAAAGAAAAAAAAAAAAACCAGATACCCTCTGCATGCGACCCAGCGATAGCACCAAGAAAAAGAGCAAAAGAGATCTTTGCAGAGGAAGATGAACGCAGAGCGATCAAAGGAGAATCTTACCAATTTGAATTAGCCTAGCTCACTGAGCAAGCAAGAGGCGTCGCAGATCTAAAGCCACTGGCGGTCCCTCAGTCCAGAGCAGAGCGTGCGCAGGACATGCTCAGGCACATGGCCGCTGCAAATTCTTCAGTCGCTGTCACCGTCGCAGCAGGAAGAGGGACGAAGGAGAGACTTGCAAAAGAAAGGGGCTTTGTCCCTCAATCGGTCGCCGTCGCCGTCCCTGGCGCCGTTGTTGTCATCATCGTTGTCGCCATCGTAGTCGCCTACGTGCCGTCGCCGTTGCACCTCCAAGCCGACCAAGACGAGACATGAGAGGAGAGGACTCAGAGCCAGAGGAGACGAGAGTCGAGAGAGAATAAAATCGAATTTTTAATGGTTCGATTTTATCGGTTTGTGGTTTAGTTCAGTTCAGTTAACTGATAAAAACCGAACCAATAAAAAATATTGGTTTTTAATGAGAGCCGAACCAAAAACCAAACCGAACCGAATTTTTAGATTCGGTTCGATTTTCGGTTCGGTTCCTGACACCCCTATCTATAACCACCGCTCGCATGGATTCCATGTGCCTTCTTCGTCAAGCCCGTACGCCCTCTTTCAATGTATGGGTCTCCTCAGGCAGCCCATCTCATCCAAGTCAACAATCTTGGATGTTCATATCTTTCACATTTTTAAGGCAAAAAATATGCATAACATACTATCAAAGAGTTTGGCAATTCTACTTTTGTTATGTATAAAACATACGTCCTAAAACTCTCTAGGTTGTTAAAATTTTTTGCCTCTAACATGGTCCAACAAACACAATTTCATGAAAAAAGAAAAAATCAATGAAAAAACATATGAACATGGAATTTTCTTCAATTTCATGACCTTATCCGTTTACAAATATATTCATGATTAGTAAACGAGTATGAAATTCTCTGATAGCAACTTAGAAAAAAAAAATTCCATATTCCAACACACGAGAAACATGTCCAGGAAATTCTTGAATCGTTGATCAAACTGGATATATTACGCTAGGAAACATACCTTATTTCCATAGATAAAAACCTTCATTGCAGCCTCGTGAGAAAGAGTTCTTCTTCTTCGTTTTCGTTAGAGAGAGAAGTTATGTGTGTTGAGAGGAAGCGTTATTTTTCTTCTTTTTTTTTTTTCTTTAGAATGTTAAATTCCAAAGGCAGTTACCTTATCTATAAAAACAAGCAAATGCCTTTAGCAATATTGCAAGTTATGGGCTTGGCTAGCCGAACATGGGCGGCTCACCCATAAAACCCTTCATTATAATTATTTATACAAAATTAAGTTCTTTAAAGTTACTAAAACTTTCTAGAACTTTCACTTATGATATAACATGAATAAAAAAATATCAATTTAAAATAATATTATTAAATATTCATAAATAAATATCCCATAAGCAATGCATAAGTCTAACAAGAAAGAAAAATATCAACTTAGAAACGTTCATGAATGACAACAAGTCCTAAACAAATAGCGTCAATATTTCTTAATCTTCACAAGAACGGGGGTAGACTCATAAAATTCCTTAGGAAATCTTATGATTGAATTTGGTAGCCAAGGGAGGACCATTGCAAGTCTCTTAGATCTGCCCCCAAGTCAGTTCATTGCAAGAGTTAATACCTTCGTTGCCCAATTTTTATATACTGTCTCAGAAAAGCTTTCACAAGAATATCATATTGTGAACGCTCATCAAATTCCCAAAGATCATCAATAATTGTTTTTCATTCTTTGGGAAGGTTGTTTCTCAAGGCATCGATTTTGTCAGCATTTTTCCATAAGGGAACTTGCTCAAATTATGTGTTGTATTATTTTGTTGACCTTGATAACATGCTCTAACATGTCCACATCACCATCTCATTGATAAACGAGCAATTCTTTTCTTAACATTACAAGGTTCAATTTTTGTGCCTCCATCCTTGATATCTTGGGAGTGAGAATGGTTTGAACAATTGTTTCAATAACAAATATTAAATAAAAGGATTACTTATAATCCATGATAAAGAAAATATTGGGAATTTTCTAATATGTTTATTCCTAAAAAAAAAAAACTCTTTTTAATTTTTTTTATTCGGATTTCAAGTTCTGACACGGCCAAGGGCGAAACTGTAAAATAAACGGTTAAGGGGCATAATCGTAGGAGAGGGCAGAATCGTAAAATCGAGGAAAGGGGGGGCAAAACATGAATTTTTGAAGCCGCCCGGTGGCAAAATTGGAATTTTCTACACTGCCCGACGGCAAAATGGAAATTCAGCAGAGGGATGTAGGCACGTGCGCCTTTTCAACCCCTTGGGCACATGTTGTGAACTAGCCTGTGGTTGCGGCACGCATGGCGTGTAGGCTTGCCATGCATGTGTGGCGCGAACGTGACTACAATTGCCTCGCGCGTGGATTCCACATGCCTTCTTTGTCGCACTCATACGCCTTCTTTCTGTGTCCAACGCGCCTTCCACCACATGGATCTCCTCCAACAGCATATCTGATCCAAGTCAGCAATCTTGGATGCTCATGTCTTTCTCATATTTAAGCCAAAAGATACTTATAATATACCATTGAAGAGCTTGTCAGGTAAGGCAAAAATCTAAGAATGAGAGTTAGAATAGAAATCGAGTAAGACCGGAAAAAAAAAAAAAAGTCTACTTTCCTTATGTATAAACCACACGTTCATACGTCCTAAAAATCTTTGCATTGTTAAAATTTTCTGCCTCTAACATGGGCCAATGAGCACAATTTCACGAAATAAATTTCAAAGAAAAAATATGAGCATGGTATTTTCTTCAATTTCTTGATATGGTTCGATTACATATTCATGATTGGGAAACAAGTATAAAATGCTTTAGTACCAATGTAGGAAATAAATTCCATATTCCAACACACAAGAAACATGCTTAGGAAATTCTTGAATCATTAATCAAATTGGGTATATTATGCTTCGGAACATACCTTATTTCCATAGATTAAATGTCTTGATTGCAGTTTCGTGAGAAATAGTTCTTCTTCTTTGTATTCATTAGAGAAAGAAGTTATGTGTGTTGAGAGGAAGCGTTCTTTTTCTTTTTCTATTCCTATTTCTATTTCTTTTTCTTTTTCTTTTTCTTTTTCTGAAGAACGTTAACTTCCAAAGGCAGTTACATTATTTATAAATATTATAATACTATTAAATATTTATAATTAAATATCTCATAAACAATGCATAAGTCTAATAGAAAGAAAAATATCAACATAGAAATCTTCATGAATGACAACAAATCCTAAACAAATGGCGTCAATATTTCTTAAT
The DNA here is from genome assembly GCA_014182365.1 of Eucalyptus tenuipes. NCBI lineage: Eukaryota > Viridiplantae > Streptophyta > Magnoliopsida > Myrtales > Myrtaceae > Eucalyptus > Eucalyptus tenuipes. The sequence continues at coordinate 23,950,780 of CM024544.1, read as the reverse complement.
CTTCACAAGAATGGGGATAGACTCATAAAATTCCTTGGGAAATCTTATGGTTGAATTTGGTAGCCAAGGGATGACCATTGCGAATCTCTTAGATTTGCGCCAGGTCAATTCATCGCAAGAGCCATTGTCTTCGTTACCCCAATTTTTATATACCATCTTAGAAAAGCTTCTACAAGAATATCATATTGTACACTCGTCGAATTCCCAAAGATCATCAATAATTGTTTTTCATTTTTTAGGAGTGGTGTTTCTTAAGGCATCGATTTTTCAGCATTTTTCATAAGGGAACCTACCCAAATTATATGTTGCATCATTTTGTTCCTTGATAACACGCTCTAACATGTCAACATTACCATCCCATCGATAAACGATAAACAGCCAATATTTTTCTTAACCTTAAAAGATTCAATTTATGTGCCTTTGTCCTTGATATTTTGGTAGTGCGAATGGTTCGTACCATTGTTTCTGTAACAAATATAGAATAAAATGATTACTAATAATCTAAGATATAACAAGAAATTGGGAATTTTTTAATATACTTATTCGTTAAAAAAAATTAATTTTTTTTTTATTATTTCACATTTCATGTTCTAACACAGCCAAGGGGAAAACCGTAAAATAAGTAGTTGAGGGGCATAATCGTAAGAGACAGGGGCAGAATCGTAAAATCGAGGAAAGGGTGGCAAAACAAGAATTTTTGAAGCCACCTAGGGGCAAAATGGAAATTTAGCAGAGAGATGCAAGTGTGTATGCACATGCCTGCAGCTGTCGTGCGCGTGTGGCGCATGGATCCACACGCTTGCAACCGCTGCATGCGTGGGGTTCACGGGCCTTCTTCCTTGCACTCGTACGCCTCAATTCTGTGTCCGACGCACCTTCCACCGCATGGGTCTCCTTCAGCAGCCCATCCCACCCAAGTCAGCAATCTTGGATGCTCATATTTTTCTCATTTTTAAGCCAAAAAAATTGTACAATATACCATTGAAGAGCTTGTCAAGTCTACTTTGATTATATGTAAACCATACGCCCTAAGACTCTTTGGATTGTTAAAATTTTCTGCCTCTAACATGGGCCAACGAACACGATTTCATGAAAAAAATTCAAAGAAAAAATATATGAACATGAAATTTTCTTCGATTTCATAACATTGTTCGTTGAAAAATATATTCCTGATTAGGAAACAAGTATAAAATGCTCTGATATCAATGTAGGAAACAAAATTTCATATTCCAACACAAGAGAAACATGCCTCAGAAAATTCTTGAATCACTCATTGAACTGGGTATATTACGTTTTGGAATATATCTTATTTTTACAAATTAAATGCATTGATTGTAGCCTCGTGGATGAGTTATGTGCTTTGAAAGGAAGTGCTCCTTTTTTTTTTTTTTTTTTTCCTTAAGAACCTTTACTTCCAAATGCAGTTACATTATCTATAAAAACAAGGGCAGTTACATTTGCAAGTTATGGGCTGGGTTAGCGCAACATGGGCGGCCCACCCATAAAACCCTTCAGTAGTAATATTACTCTGAATGTGGCGGTCTTTCCGGTGAACGAGTTTGTCACCATCAATGATAATGATCGCGAGAGAGGCTCTAATCGAATTGGATAGACATTCGAACTATACATCCCCTCGAAAGGAAAGGAGGATTCGCGGTCGGGATCAAAAACACCGCTTGTCAACGGCAGAATTCGGCTTAAACCGATAAAAATAATGGAAAGGGTCAAAGGAAAGTCTCTTTTTTTTTTCCCTGGTCAGAGTATAACTCCCGCTAAAATTCCAATCATCCGTGGCCTCCATGCATCTTTCATCTAATTCTCGCTTTTCACCTCTCATCTGTAAGATTACTCACAACTTTAGGTTTATCCATGACAGAAAAAAGATGGACCGCGAATGCTATTCCAACAACTGATGCACAATATGTCGTTTGATAGAGGCAGCCAACCCGCGAGCCTGTGGCAAGACAATGTAGACATTCATGGCTTTGGATCGAAGACCGGAACATCTTGCACAACGCCGAACGTGTTACCACAGTTCAAGACACGAATCTACAATAAGCCACGCGTGCCACATCTCATGTCTATTGCATTGCCGGTTCATGTATGCAAGATTCTTCTAATCACTCAATAACATTACCGCATGGTAAGTTATCTTAGCAATACTTAATGAGAAATAAGTTGCGCACGTTCATGGATGTTTAGTGATTGATCGCAAGTCTTTCACGTTTGCAGTCCATTATGGGCAATCAACAAGTTAATCACCAAATGAGTCATTAATCTATTGTACATATGCTAATTCAATTTAAATTTTTCAATTTTGCCAATTGAATTTTTTTTGACAATTTATCAATATAATCTTTTAGGCTAATTTTGACTAGAAATTTATGACATGCATATTACCCGTCTCACGTGGCACGATTGGTATTGCGTGGACAAATTTTAAATTTTTTAACAACTTTCTGAATTTTTATAATTAATTTATTCTTATTTAATTTTCTTTTTCTTTCTTTCTTTTCCATTTTTTTCTAAGTCCGGCGACCCTTGCTAGCCACGGGTGAGGGTCGCAACACTTGCCTTGATAGAAAAAAAAAGGGAAAAGAATAGAGAAGAAAAAAAATTATAAAATTATAAAAGATCTAGAAAATTTATTAAAAAAATAAAAATTGTCTACGTTAGCATCTCATGTCATATAGGATGGCTAGCATTCACGTCAGTAAATTCTCATTAAAATTGGCCATAATGACTATATTAACAAATTGTCAAAAAAATTAGGATTCAATTAATAAAATTAAAAATTTTAGAACTAAATTGGGATATATATAATAAGTTTATGACTCTTTTAGTAATTTTTCCACTGATCAACTCCACCATCACGAAATGATCATGGTATTCCAAGCAATGCCAGTTGAGGCACGTACACGTCTCCCTACTTATTCGCATGTGACGGCTATGATCCCGTTGTATGAACCATGTGACGGAATTGCCATTGATATTTTTCGTTTAATCTGTAATGATATTCCTCATTTTGGGCTGATTGAGCATCCTTTCTCTTTATATTTAAACAATATTATACTTATTGGCATTCTAGGGAAGTCTCATCATCTTCCACAATTCCTTTTAATCCGTATGAAATGCTATTTATATACAGGAATTTACGTTTGGTATGGTACAATCCACCATTTTATTGAAAAGAAAAAAATCTACCCGCCGAGATATTAAAAAATAATAATAATAAAACATCTTTAGGGTGCATTGTTTACCGAAAATTTCATAATAAAGGAAAAAAAAAATCAATGAATTTTTTTTCAAGAAAAATGGTTAGCTTTGGTTTAAGGAAAGCAATTTTCTTCTTACGGAAATTAGGAATTGTTATTTTCAAAATTTGAAAAACATTTTCCAAAAATCTATTTGTTTTCCGTCATCCAAACCTCATAATGTCGGAATATAATTTCCTAAAAATAGTTTTCCTTCATACAGTGGGACCCTAATGTCGAATATCATACGGTCTTGTTCAAAGCAAATGCTTTAAATATTTTGCAATAAAAAATGTTACGCCACGTATTTGTCGCCATGCACGTAAACTTGTAAATTGAAACAAAAATACTGGTTACTTAAGTTCATGATCATATTCAAACCTCATAGATTACCCAAACCTGGAATTGTGGAAGATCCAGGGACCAAGACATTACTAGCTTATGATTCCAATTGGCAAAGTTTGAGACGCTATACCCATAAAACATCTAACTAGTTTCATAAATTAGTTAAGTCCAGAAGACTGATGTATTGCAAGTGGCCTCAATCTCGAGCAATTTATGCCTTGCGCCCTTGTTATCAGCAAAGTCATGCGTACATTGGGGTGGAGTGATAAGAAGCATTTATTGTGGACTAAATCCCAACGGGACGAAAAATTGTGTATCTAACTTGTGTGCACACAACGATCAAATGCAAGTAAAGGTTGATATGAGGAAAAGCGTGTTCAAAATAGTGGCAAATTATCTAGGTCATACGTTTTTCATGCCCTCAAGTTTTGTTGAGAATGATCAAGACCCATTTCTCAAGATGAGTGGAAGAAAATTAAGTAAGCATTATCCAGAGCAAATAATAACTTTGTACTCATTCACAAGTCTTATTACCACTTTGAGACTCGATGCGCTACGCACGACCACCTCGGATACAACAAGGTACTAACCTATTTTTTTTCTTTAAATTAGTGATGAAGCATATCAATGGACAAAATGATGTCAATCTCAAATTAAAAGTTTAGAGAAGAAATTGTACATTGAGTCAAATTTCGAAGGTCACATTGCACAAGTTGAAAGTTTAGATATAATATTGGACATTAAACCAAAATCTATAAATCATTTGCACTATTATCCAAAAACAAGGGAAAGATACTATATTCCTGCCTCATGTGATTCTTGTAGAGTCATACTAGGTTAACTATCACAAAAACCCTCAATTTCGTGCATCATTTGCCAAATTTACATCCAATTAATTCTCGCATTGCTAAAAATTTGAGACAGACACAACAATTCAAGATATGAATCTACAATGAACCACACGTGCTGAACAACTACTGATTCGGCCCATCTCACGTCCTTTGCAGTGCCCGATCACGTATGCAAGATTCTCCTAATCAATCAAATTCAATACCCCATGGTTTAAACTAAGTTGCATGCTCATCGATGCTTAATGATTGATCGCACCTCTTTCACATTTGTGGTCTATCATGGGCAATCAATAGAATAATCACCAAAAGAGTCTTAAATTTATTATACATATGTTAATTTAGTTTAAACTTTTTAATTTTACCAATTGGGTAATAAACATTTTAAGAATTTATCAAATGTGGCCTTTCTGACTAATTTTGGATGGAAATTGATGTGTGGATGTTATCCATCCTAGATGATATGATTAGTGATGGCGTAAACAATTTAAAAAATATATTAACTATTTTTATTTTTTTATTTTTATTTAGTTTTCTTTTTTTTTTTCTTTCTTTTCCGCTTTTTTTCTTCCATTTTTTTTTTTTTTTGTGATGATCATAGCCCTCACCTTGATAGGGAAAAAAGGGGAAAAAAAAGAAAGAAAAAGAAAAGAGAAAAATAAAATAAAATAAAAGTTTTATAAAGAACCAAAAAAATTTAAAAAGATTATAAAAATTGTCCACGTTAGCAACATATCACGTAGAACAGTTGGCATTTACGTTAATAATTTCCTACCAAAATTGATCGGGATGCCTACATTAGCAAATTATTAAAAAATTTATGACGTAATTGGCAAAATTGAAAGATTTAAAACTTAATTGGCATATATACACCAAATTTAGGATTTTTTTTTTATAATTTTCCTATCAATCAACTCCACTATCACAAAATGATCATGAGATTCCAAGTAATGCTGCTCGTGGTACGTATACATGTCTATCTAGTTATTCGCATGTGACTGCTATGATTCCGTTGTCTATCAATCAACTCCACCATCACAAAATGATCATGAGATTCCAAGTAATGCTGCTCGTGGGACGTATACATGTCTCCCTAGTTATTTGCATGTGACTCCTATGATTCCGTTGTATAAACCATGTGACGGCATTTGCCATTGATTTTTAGGTTTAATCTGTAACGATAATCCCCATTTTAAGCTGGTTGACCGTCATTCCTCTTTATATTTAAACAATATAATAATTATTGGCATTCCTGGGAAGTTTCGTCATCTTCCACCATTCTCTTTAATCCACGTGAAATGCCATTAAATCCTAAATTTTATTACGATTTACTAATTAAATCCATCCGAACAATTTTGATTGAAAATTGCTGACGTGGATACCATTCATCTTATGTAACATGACTAGCGTTAACGTGAACAATTTTTAATAATATTTATTCAAAATTTTTACTAATTTTTTAATATTTATTTGTGAAATTGAAAGGGCCGACGGGGCCCTCGACCATTGGCTTAGTGTTGGCGGCCTCTGCCAACCCCTAACTGAGGGCTAGCAATCAGCAAACCCCATCAGCCCCTAAGCGAGGGCCACAAAGCCCTCTCTAGCCAGAGCGAGGGTTTGTGGCCCTTCACTAAATTCTACAAGGATGTCATGAGCGCTTACAAACCACAATAAGAGCCTGTGCAAGGGCCGCCACGCCCCTTACCTTGCCAAATCTGGCAAGGGCTTGTTAGCCCTTAGCTGGGCCCTCCTTGGCCATAGTGAGGGCTCACAAGCCTTTGCTAGATTCAACAAGGGCTTTGTGGCCCTCGCTTAGGGACTGGCGGCACGCTAGCCCTTTAAACCAAAAAAGAAAACAAAGAATTGTGGAAGATGACTAAACTTAGTACATTACCTGAACCTAGAATTATGGAAGATCTAAGGGATTGAGGTAGGGGTATCAACAATTCGGTTCGGTACCGTTAGGAAAAACTTCCGAATCGAACCAAATGAGACCCGAACCAAATACGAACCGAACTGAAATTTTGGTTCGGTTTGGTTTTTCAATTTTTGGTTTTCAGCTTTCAGTTTTCGGTTTTTGCATTTTTTCGTTTTTTTTATTGTATATATTTTTTATTTCCAAGAAATAAGCTCTTATCGGTTTGTTGGTTTGGTTTGGTTTGGTGATAATTTTTTTTTTTTTTTTTTAATGAGAATCGAACCGAATGAAAATCGAACAAAAAAACCGAATTTTTTTATTTGGTTCGGTTCGGTTTTCGGTTTGGTTTGGTTTTTGACACCCTTAGATTGAGGCTTTACTAGCTGGTGACTTCAATTGACAAAGTTAAACATGCTACCCATAATAACACTCAATTAGCTTCATGAATTGGCTAAATCCAGGACACCTTAAAAATCTTGTGCAATTCATGCCTCACGCCCTTGCCATCAGCAAAGTCATGCATATGCACGTACTGTGGAGTGATAAGTTGCATCTTTTGGGCATTAAATCCCAAGGAGACCAAAAATTGCGTATCTGGCTCATGTGCACCCAATCATCAAATGCATGTAAAGATTGATTAGAGGAAAGGCGTGTTCAAAGTAGTGGCAGATTATCTAGGTTGTACGCTTTTACGCAATCTAGTTTGTTGAAAACAATTGAGACCCATTTCTTGCAATGAGAGAATAATAACTCTTAATTAGTCCTTTTCAAATCTCACTACCACACCGAGAATCAATCGATGCGCCATGCACAATCACCATGTTACCGACCTATTATCTTTCTTTAGATTAGTGACGGAGTGCATTAGTGCACAAAACAACATCAATTTTTGTTTATATTTACTTTCAACATCTCGTTTAATAGAAAGGGCTGACTTCAATTTCATTATAGGATACAAATTAAAAGGACTTGAGCTGGTGTAAATTAATATGGGTATACATAGGCAAGTGATGGAGATGGCAAGGGATGAAAAATCATTAGCTCTTCCCAAGAAATAACTCCTCGCAAAGTTTCCTCGATGGCTCTCCAGAAATATCTTCACGCATTTTGGGGTGTCCCGGGAGCTCTAACCAATGCGAACTCGACAGCACATTCGCCCTCATAGGCCAAATTCTCTCCGGTACACGCGCACGCTGTTGGCCAGGTGGCTGCACCGGCGTGCATCTTGCGGTTGTGCTCTCCAGCATTCCTCAAACGTCACAGAGCAGCCCTAAACACTGATCAATTTTATCATCCCCTCGGTCCTTAAAAAAAAAAATTCTCAAAAAAAGGTTTTTGAACTTTAATTTTATATACAACATCCCCATTAAAATTTTAATTTATTTAATAAGATCCTTAAATTTTAGTCCATTATTTAATATAATCATTGAACTTTTAAATATTTTCATATAGTTGAGAAAATATATTAAATATCTACTAATAGTTTAGAGATTACATTGAACAAATTAAAAATTTAGGACAAAGTGCAATGGTCATATTGCACAAATTAAAAGTTAAAAAACGATATTGCATATTAAACCAAAGTTCGAAGATTATTTATACTATTATCCAAAAAAAAAAGGATGCTTCACATGATTCTCGTAGAGTCATATCAAAGCATATTAAAAATATACGTATCTCATCCTTTGCTGCATTTACATCCAATTAATTCTTGTTTCGTTGAATAATCGAAACTGATATAACTATATCATAATTCTTGCCACACTAATTCTAGTGCTACAAAAAAATCTCAAACTACTATAATCGCGGTCTTGTCCTCTGTTAGGTCCCGCCAAATATGCCCGTGAAAAACACGTGCGAAAAAAGATCACGTCAACCCGAGCATAGGCACGATGTCGTTTTGACCAACGCGGGTTCGGTCTCTTACGCGCTGCAGGGACACGTGGCACTCCCTCGTCTCCTTCCGCACGTGTTGGGCACCTGAGGTCACAGCACAGGCTCCTCTGCTTCGCACGAAGAAGCAACTACCGCGCCGGGACGAAAACCCGAAACAAAATCCTTTTATTTCCATCAGATAAAAACAAAAGTGAGAAAAATAAAATAAAAATTGTAAATCGGCGAAGCAGTGTGGGGCTGCTGTCGGGGACGACAGCGCCACCTGGGATGCCATGGGACGGTGTCGGGGACGCGTTCGGTCACGGAGAGGGGCCGTGGCGCGTGGGGCCCGATCGGGCGACGTGGCCGATGGGGGCACCGTCGGATCATGCGGATCGCGGGCTGCCCCACGTGCCGTCGCGTCCGTCGCGTCCCGGTCAACAACGCAGGGAAGCCCGTGTGTTCAGGGTGCGGTGCGTCGTGGGTGGGTGGGTGTGAAATTGGAACCTGGCGCTGGCGCCTCCCGTGGACGGATCCGAAACCAGATTTCATCCGGATTGCTAAGTTGATCGGATTCCGGTGTGCTCTCTCATGGACAGATCCGAAAACCAGATTCATCCGGATCGCCACGTGCATCCTTAAGGGGCCATGTATGCAAGAGATGGTAATTCTTCCACGCGCCAGGGAGGGGGAGTCCGAGGTTTTCTGTTTTCATATTTTTTAGCTTACTTGTGCTTAGACTTATCCAAATAGATTGTAAACTCATTTCTTAATCTCTATAAATAGATTTATAATGGTAAATTTCAAAATAATATGAGTATTTAATGAATTCATAATTTCGCCCATATCAAACCATTTTTTCGGACCTTTTCTACTTTTGTGCGCTCTAAAAAGTTGGATCAAATATGGTAAGTTAATTGCTCAAACTCTAATATCCTACAATGCAGTATCAGATATTCTATATGGCTTCGTCGATCACAAAAAACATCTAGATGATTAGATTCAATGATTATCAACTTGACTTAATATAAATATTTCCAGAGTGTATGGTCTAAGCGATGGACAATTGATATTTTTCAAAACAAGGTACTTAACAACAGAGATGCATTTTAGTAAGTTTGAGAAGAGATGCAACGACATGATTTAACAAGGGCAAGAAGTGGTTGGCTGCCAAAAGGCTTGGATAACAGGCTTTTAGGATGGTGAAAGGAGTAGGAATGAACTTGACTATGCATCGAGCGAAAGAAAAATAATTTTAAGATATATATGTCAAAATTGAAATTAACTTATGGATGTGCTTTTTGATGTAACGACAAGCTTTACTTTAGAATTCTAAGTTAAGTGAGCCTGGGTTAGAGTATCATCAGGATGCGAAACCTCCTAGGAAGGTGTTCACTTGTATGCCAAATGACAAATTCGTGAGGCTTTTTATGGGATAAGTTCGAGCGAGTTAATCCAAGAGCATCACAATATGGTATTAGAGTAGGACCCCTTTGGTAGATCTATAATTTGGGGACGAATCAAATGAAAGCTGGTGGATATGTAACGATCCGGTTCCATGCGGGTGAGGAGTGGTCACTGAAGCCATAGAGTTTGGATAAGAAGTGACTTTTGGCAATTTTTTATGATGGTGAAGGGAGCAAGAGTAAATCGAACTAGGTATTGAATAGGAAGAAAACGATTTTAAGATATATATATGTGAAAATTGAAATTAACTTATAGAAGTTTTAATAGTAAGCTTTGTTTTGGAATTTCAAAGTTAAGCGAGTCTAGAGTAAAGTACTATCAAGATGAGTGACCTCATGAAAAAAGGTATCATGAGGAAGTCCATATTTGCATGCCAAATGAAAAACTCATGAGGTTTAGGGGACGGATCAAAATAAAGAATAGAATCACGAGGACCGTACAATCGTAGGTCGATGACACTATTATTCTTTATGGCCTAAAGTCATATGACTTTGAAGCACGATGTCAGGGGCTTATCATGAGATTCATATGATTTATCCTTGGAGACTTTCGAGGACGCTGTGGAGAAACCTCTATATGCACGTGTATTGTTAATTATGGTCGTCAATCGTTTATCATTTGTTAATATATTCCGGTGCAATTTTTTTTTCTTTTGTCATTTCACATGATTTTATTAATATCTTCTGCATTATGATCATAATTCAGGAAGCTTCGTTATTAATTCATGGTCGTCAACATTAATAAACTAGTCAAATGACCAAAAGTCCCCAAGAGGGCGCGTCTCTCCATGCATTCATATTTACCGAACAAAGGCATCACCAAATTTTCAGATATTTTATTGCCACGATTATATGAGATAGACTATAGAAATGCCTGAATTTCGAGGGACTATATAGTTAATCAAAGTAGAGGAAAGCGGAATCGATGACCTTAATAATTGAGAACAAGTTAGTAGATGATATCAAGACCATCATGATTAGAGCATAATTGATATCTGAATTGGGTTGTCAAGAAAAGACATGAAAGGATTCCACGAAGAAATTGTTATATCTAACCGTAATTGTTACCATGTGGTCACAATAATTATGGGAAAGAAATTGTGGAAGGTGGTGCGGAAAAGCTTCTTATGGCGAAGTACTGACATCATCCTTGGAGCAAATTATTTTTTGATCGACAGATTATGAAATTTGAATATTGCCCACATGTGATATGACTAAAAATAAATGCGAGTGAGTTCATGTTTATAACCATCTTATCAAAAACTTAATTGCAATAATTGGAAATTGAGAAACACACCGATGGACCTAATAAGGGTTTGGTGGTGGCCCCCGCTCCTCTCTAAGTACAAAAGTTACCTTGAGTAAAATGAGGAAAAATTCTATTTATCTACATATTATTAGAAATAAAAAAAAATCGTGGCTTGCCCACCACAGTCGAATCCTCGATCTCCCATTAGAGAATGTATGAATCGTAGCGAAGGTAGGAAAGAAAACATTTGATGCCAGCCCGGTCTAAATGCACATAAGAAATCTTAGATGCGTACAAAGGGAAAATATCTCATGCATCGTATAGCTGGCGATTATACAAATAAATACTCAAATTTCAATAACATTAATCACACGTTATTGTTCATGTGCCCTAAATGTGAACTATATCATCATCCCCACTTGACCTAACCAAGCCGAAAACACTGGGCAAGTGAGTTGTTAAAGACAATCTTCTCCCTCAAGCAATCTCCCCACGTGTCTATATCGCAAGTTCCCAACGCGCTTATGGAAACCTCAGGCCTTAGCCTATTTAAGCCTCGAAGCATGGCACACTCGTTGCAATCGTTCTCGTTCATACACCCACTTCTCAATTCTTTTAGCCATGCAAGCTTCTACTTCTCGACACATAATCACTCCACCAGCTCCACGCAGTTGTTCTCAAATATGTTCACCCATCTGCAAAATACTCATCAACCCTCCACAGAAGACCCTCCCCAAGATCATTTACCCACCCTCAGCCCCGCTACGGCTGCCGCTGGAGACACCGCTGCCGCCGCCTCCGGTGACCACCCTTCGGCGAAGGCCACCGCTGACCCCGTCGAAGAAACCGAACTACCCACAGAGCTTGAACCAGTTCCAGAGGGTCGTGGCCTCGGCGCTGGACACGCTGGAGGCCTCGCTGTTGGTGCCCTTCGAGAAGCAGCACGAACTGCCCAGAACGGCGGACCCGGCGGTTCAGTTGGCCGGGAACTTCGCTCCGGTCCAAGAGTGTCCGGTTCAGCACGACTTGGAAGTGTTGGGCCAGATACCCTCTTGCCTACGTGGCGCCTACGTGCGTAACGGCGCGAATCCCCTATTCCTGCCACGCGGCGGCCACCATTTGTTCGACGGCGACGGCATGATCCATGCCGTCACGCTCGGCTCGGGCAACAGCGCCAGCTACAGCTGCAGGTATACCCGGACGAGCCGGCTCGAGCAGGAGGCTGCGCTTGGCTGGTCTGTGTTCCCCAAGCCGATCGGGGAGCTGCATGGCCACTCAGGCCTGGCACGGGTGGCGCTGTACGCGGCCCGGGTCGGGCTTGGCCTCATCGACGGCTCGGCTGGCTCGGGGGTCGCCAACGCGGGGCTCGTCTGCTTCAATGGCCGCCTGCTGGCCATGTCGGAGGACGACCTCCCGTACCACGTGCGGATCGATGGCAGCGGTGACCTCGAGACCGTCGGGCGGTTCGACTTCGGCGGCCAGCTCCGCTGCCCCATGATAGCCCACCCCAAGGTGGACCCCGCCACGGGGGAGCTCCATGCGCTGAGCTATGACGTCGTAAAGCGTCCCTACTTGAAATACTTCAAATTCGACAAGACGGGAAAGAAAACATTGGACGTGGACATAACCCTCCAGCAGCCTACCATGATCCACGACTTTGCGATCACCGAGAACGACGTCGTGATCCCGGACCACCAGGTGGTTTTCCGGCTGTCCGAGATGCTCCAGGGCGGGTCACCGGTCCTCTACGACAAGAAGAAGATGTCGCGGTTCGGGATCATGCCGAAGGATGCCGCTGACGAGTCGGGCATCCGGTGGTACGACGTGCCGGATTGCTTCTGCTTCCACCTGTGGAACGCTTGGGAGGAGAGGGACGGCGATGGAGACAAGGTCGTGACCATTCTCGGGTCGTGTATGGACCCGCCCGACTCCATCTTCAATGAGCACAGTGGCGAAGGTGAGCGGCCTCTGCGGAGCGAGCTCTCGGAGATCCGGATCAACACGAGGACCGGACACTGCGCGAGGCAGGTCGTGGTGGCGGGTACGAACCTGGAGGCGGGTCAGGTGGCCAGGCATCTCCTGGGGAGGAGGACTAGGTACGCGTACTTGGCCATAGCCGAGCCATGGCCCAAGTGCTGCGGATGGCCAAGGTCGACCTGTCGACCGGCGAAGTGAGCAGATTTTTGTACGGGCAGGGGAGGTTCGGAGGCGAGCCGTGTTACGTGGCTGAGGAGGAGGAGGAGGAGGGTCGCCGCGAGGAAGACGACGGAGGCGGGTACTTGATGAGCTTCGTGAGGGACGAGGAGAGGGAGAGGTCGGAGCTGGTGATCGTGAGGGCCTCGGACATGGAGCAGGTGGCGACGGTGAGGCTGCCGTCGCGAGTGCCGTACGGGTTTCACGGCACGTTTGTAAGGTTCCAGGATTTGATGGAGCAGGTGTCGGATTCTTGACGTTCTCTGACTTTAAAAAAAAAAAAAAAAATATTTATTATATATTTTTTTTTAGGGGACTTTGAGGATGTAAATATAATATCGTTTGCTCGCGAGCGAGACAAGTTCCCTCGCGAAGGTAACGCCGTGAAAATCTGTGCAGCTTAAGTTTTCAAGTGCCATAGAAAAAGTTCACTAAAGATTCTCTAATTTCTCCTTGTATGGTCTAGGAAATTTGGTACTTTAGCGGTGACGAGGGAGATTATTTTAGTCTTATCATAAGTTTGTATTTACAACAAGTTCTGTCTGTGTAATTAAGATAATGAATTTACGAGGTAACACACGGTTAAGGTACTTTTTAATGGATCGTAATTTTAATGGCTTCTATCAACGAAACGGTGCTAGAGTACGACGGTGACTTTGCTGATTAGGATGTATTTCAAAGCCCAGTCAATTAATGGATATAATACCTGGACTGAAACATTGTCTTTTTAGTCTACACAAGACAAACTAATTGGAACTTATTTTGTACTAAATGAATAAAGCAACATAGATAATGAAAGGCCAATGAAAGAAAATTTACCACAAATGCCTTCAAGTCATAATGCTCACATACGAACGGATAAAAGAAATGCCCTGTTGACATTCAAAGTTGATTTGTTTATTGATACACACGAGCTTGGTACGAGGGTGAGAAATATACAGCATTTAGGCAGAAATAAGCGACAATCATGTGTGCAATGCATGGATACATAAACGATAGTCACGTGTGCAACACATGTATGTCATTATATATCATAATTTAATGCTTACATAAACATTGATAACAACTTTTCGAGAAAATTACCAAAAAAATCTAAACCTATTGCAATTGTGCCAGTTCAGTTCTAAACTTATTTTTTTAACCAATTGAGTCCTAAACCTTTTACAATTATTCCTAATCAGTCCATCCGGCCAAAATTAACTGGCCGGTCTTTGAAGTGGCAGCCGGCGCGCGACAATCTTTTTTTAATAATATTTTATTTTTCGAAATATTTTATTAATTTTTTATCTTTTTTTTCCTTTTTCCTCTTTTTTTTTTCCCCTTCTTCCTCTTCCTTCTTCCTCCCTCATCCCTCTTCCTTCTTTCTAGCGACGGTGAGGTGAGCCGCCATTGATCTGGCGAGGGCTCCCCTCGCGGTCACCGGCGAGGCGAGCCCTTGCCGGGCATGACGGCGAGCCCCCTCGCCGGATCTAGCGAGGGCTCGCCTCACGGTCGTCGGAGAGCGAACCCCGACTAGATCCGACCTCACCTAATCCAGTAGGGTTTTGTCCCGCCATCGTTGGGCGTGAGCTCCCCAACCGGCGAGGCTCCCCTTGCGGCGGGGCTCCCCTCGCTAGACTTGGCGACGACGAGGCCCCCCCTTGCCGGATCTGGTGAGGGCTCGCCAAGCGACGGCGAGGCGAGCTAGCCCGACCGCCTTAGTCCGGCGACCAGCCAGCCCTCCCCTCTAGCCGGTCGCCGGAGCCAAAGGAAAAAGGAGGGAGGAGGAGAGGAGGAGGAAGGAGGGAGAGGGAGAAGAAAAAAAAAAAAGATAAAAAAATTAATAAAATATTTTAAAAATAAAATATTATTAAAAAATGCCAAAGCATCGGCCTCATGTTAGTGTCGGCTAGTCAATTTTGGCCGGATGGACTGATCGGGAATAATTGTAACAATTGCAATATGTTTAGGACTATTTTGGTAATTTTCTCACAACTTTTCATTAGAAGTATTTTCAAATCACTATGGCGGTTGGCATTGAAGACGCACGCTATAGAGAGAATAGTTGCCATAAGAGACCTGGTCATGGAATAGTCATCAATAACCATACAACTCTCAACACATGATGAAGACAGTTACGTAAAACATGGGCGAGATGAGTCCGTGAGAATAAAGGAGTATGAGCAAAACCAATTACAAAAATAAAATAAAAAATGCATAGTTGAGGGATTCAATTGACCAAAAAGAAGTTCGGGGATCAAATTAAATATTCTCAAATAATTTGAGGGTGTCTGGTGTGCATCTTCTTGCATTTGGTCGAATTTACGTATAGTCGATTTGTAAACCTGTAAAGTACCAACAATCAAGGATATGATCAGAGGACTTTTTCTCCAATTAGGATCAGGACAAATATGGAACCCATTAGACAGTGAGTGCCTTCAAGCATTATAAAATGCTTCACTTCGTCCTCTCTTTGTGCTTTCCCGGTTGGCAGCATTCAAGAAATGACCATTAGGGAGGGAGTGGGATTGCATCATTCTATCTTCTCGGACTTTATCTAATTGCACTCTGTTGAACTTTTTTTTTTAAATAAAAAAAATGTTTCTGGAGTCAACTTTAAATAATGCGATTGGTGTCTCCCGTAAAGGTAGCTAAAACCATGAAATGGGAAGCAGTAAAAAGATCTGGCATTCTCCGTTTGGACTTTGGAGTTGACTTTGGGCTTAATTTTGTGCCGTCGAAAGCAGGATTTCTTTCCACCAACTTGTGCCCCCAATTTGGGGGACATTTAAAATCGTTTTAGTTTGTTCCTTTTTCCTTATCGTAAATGAGGACGGTGAGTTTATAATAATATAACGATGTTCGAACATTGCACATCTTACGTGGAAGCAAATTTCATAAAGTCCATCATCATTTAGTCTATCTTTAATTGATTAATAAACAAAATAAGAAACGATATATATATATATATATATATATATATATATATATATATTCGGTATGCCACGAAGAAAATCCTTTTCTTTTAGCGATGGCCTTCTATCCGTATGAATTCAATAAATTACCATATTGAGTTTGTTATCATTGAAAGTTACATGATTCCAAGATGTAAATCATCTAACTTTTCTTTTTAAGGAAAGATCTTATCGATACCCTTGAGCCGATGTAACTTGTATCATGTCAAAGCCAACAAAACTCAACTTGGAATAGTTTGTGCGGGATGCGGTAGTCTCAGCGGATGTCGAAAAATGGCGGGATTATTTCCACCCTCAATATAGATATAAATACCTCTTTTGTTGTGCAATAATCAAAGTACCCCTCAATCAATTCTCTCCTCTCTATTCGGCATGCTTTGCCTCTTGTGCTGACATGTCTTTAATGGCGCAAAGCTCCACATGCGGTGTCAAGTTCTATCGAGGCCGATGTTGAGCTCAGTGCTCACTCATTGAGGTGATAGAGGGATAAAGTATAGGAAGTTAGACTGGACGAGAACATGAAGAGGCAAGCGAGGACATGGACCTGAGTGGAGACAAGCTAGGCCGTGGTGGTGGGATGGAGGAGGTCGCGGTGTTCAACGGCGGCAACATGATATGGCGGGAACTACTATGGCCGGGGTTGGGCAGTGCTGTAGGAGAAACAAAATAGGATCACAATTTACAAATCATAATTAAGATCATTATTGGATTGATGATGCTAGATCCCATCAAGTTCAAAGTCGGATTCGGTGCGTTTGGATAGTCGTTGATCTTTCTCCCTCTCTCTATTTTCATCACAAGGAAGATTTAGCAAAATGTGAGCAAAAGTTGCCCCTGCAAGTTGTTGTACGACTTTCTTCGAAAAGTAAGAGATTTGAGTGCTAAGTTGTCTCAGCTTTGCAGGTTGACTAGGAGCGGAAAAAAGTTTCCCATTGGAAATGATAGGATTTAAACGAAGAGTAGAATTCTTGCACAGATAACATTCTCACTGCAATGTGACTTAATAAAGTTAACATTTAATTAGTTGGTTAATGAAATTTCATTTGAGAAAAAAGGATAAAGTAGTACTAAGCATACATGCAGCTGAGCACGAATATTTGCTCACATGTCAACGAAAATGTTTCGTGTTGACACATGGCCACTCAGAGAAAGAAATTACTACTCATGGCTGCCCATAACAGGTCAAGATAGTGGGTAATTTGCTTTATATTTTCTGTTTCAGTAATCTATCAAATCCACGTGGAAGAGAATCTGGTCCTAAACAGTGTATTTCAATATATAAGGAAGTACAAGAGGAGAAAGATATTATTGCAATAATCCACTAGGACCGCCAAACTCCTCGTAAGAGAGCTCCAAAGTTAAAAAATACAGCTGATGACCAAAAAAAAAAAAAAAAAAAAACGTCACAATATTGTCCAAACAAGAAAGGTACGTTCTTTTTATTGGGACTTGGCCTCGTCAACGTAAATCGCTATTTAATGTGTTTGAAAAGATTGAAATGCCCATAAAATTTCAAAAGTCACGTGAATTTCATGAAGAAATACTGGGTTTCTACCATGTTCTCTTCTTTTTTGATTGACAGTGTTTGTCATAATTCTCCTCCGCCATTATACGACTTGGACTTTTCATTAGAAGGAATGCTCATGTCCCCACCATATAAAAAGTACATATTTCAAATTAGTTGACCTGAAAAGGGCATAATTGGATTTATAAAACATCAAGATACATAAGAAGATTGGTGTTTCCAACATTGTGGTTGTAATTTTGTTGTCTTATTGGATGACCATATTAGAATCTTTTGATTTGTTTAGTCTTTAATTTATTATAAAAATGTAGGTTTCATTACTGTATGTTGCGCCCAAATGATAGTGACTAAGATATCATTATGTTCCCAAGGATTATACGGATGTATTTTCAGCATTCCTGGTTTAAAGCTAGAAATATTGGAACATGACACAGACCTATCTTCAACGGCCAAGTGCGAATTCCCTGTCCGGTCTCAAAAAACATGGATAACATTATAATAAAGATCGGCTAGGATTCATTATGATCTTTTGGGTTGAGTACAATTTCTATCTTCTCATATTTAACATTTGAGTGATTTTGTCCTCTATTTTTTCCAATCATTGCGATTTAATGTCTTCAAGTTTTATCTTGCCCAATCTAATTCTCAAACTTTCTCAACTTTTCTTGATTTGTATAATCAAGTCTTTCAACTATTGTCGTCATACTAAACCATCTAATCGATCAATGACATGACATTAATAATGTGGTAGAAAATGGCATGCAATACTAGTGTGGTGTCAAACAAGTGTCAAATCAATTGGCAAACAATAAATTAGGAGAAAAATAAATCATGATGTGATAGCTCTTACCAAAATAATGCCCAAGTCCTAAATAATCGACTCGCATTGAGAAAGATGCGGCAGAATACGATGGAAGTATAATTTGCGAAGTGTTGAAGGTTCTTAGTCGGCAAATATACTTAATTGACAAAAGCCATGATTAACACGACCTGTGATGAGCTGGATACAAAGTAGTCATTTGAGTAAAATGGAGTCGACAACTTTGGACATGATTTGCTAGGGCTCATCGACGCAACTATGAAGAAGTAAAACTAACACAATCATCAGGTATGATGATTGCGGATGCCACAGATCTTGAAAGCCACGAGTTATCGGGGCCAAGAAATATGGGTAAATGCAACCGTCCAGTCGTGGCATGAGGGACTTCAAAAGCAACCAGTGATGCTGAGTGCGAAGAGTGGAAGAGCAATCGTGAATTAGTGGAGTTGTGTATATGTATTGACTAACCATTTGTAAATACAAACGATTGAATTCTAGGAAACGTATGATGGATTTGAATTCTCTGTAACTATTGTTAATTGTCAGTAGTAGCCATAGGGACTCGAATTGTAATTCGTGCAAAGGATGTCAATCAATCAATGAACACGTGTTACTCGATTTTACTTTATGTTTATCTTTATATTTCAGTATCTTTTTACCTAGCTGTACATGATTGTCTCCAATTGTTATACTTTCAGTTTTCTTGTCAAATTGCATCTCTTGTTCGAGAATCAGTAAATGACCCTCCACAACTTTGTCGATTTCCATGTTGATTCACATTTCGAATGGTTTTTCATCGATACTTTTCGGCAAAATAATAGCCTTAGTTATAATGGGCAAACAAAGTACATGAAAGCGCGAATGAGGAAAGTGAACTTGGTCACACAAAACAAAAACCAGATCGCACATTGAGAAAGATAGATGACTTTATTGTAAAAAATATGTGTTTCGTCGGTTTTGGATCCTGTAATGAAATATCTTTCACCAAGTGTTATATTTTGGTTTTTGTTTAAGAAAGACTTAGGTTCCCTGTTAGCTTTAGATAGAGAGGGTCAAATGCGAATGAGACTATATACCTTATAATCTCAAAATCAAAGAAGTCGCTGGTTTATCACACACTTAATATCAATGATAATTAATGTCAAAACCTAACCAATGACATCATCTAGACTCACTCTAATATAATAATGAAAGCTCATTAAAATTAAAGTAGTTTGTACAATATTGAAGGCACTTCAACAATGCTAGGTATGAACAAGATGCCTAATAAAGCATTGCTTTATACTAAGTTTGAGGACAAAATACCGGAATCTAATCAACAACGCTGGACAGTGAGGACAACACCTAATAGATAATGATCCAAGATGGATATGAGGACACCACGTCGGAATCTGATCAACAACGCTGGATAGTGATAATAACACCTAATATACACTGCTTCTAAATGCGTACATGAACACAACGTCGAAATTTAATCAACGACGCTAGACAGAGGCAACACCTAATGAACACCGTCCCTAGATGAGGATGAGGACACAATGCCGGAATTTAATCAACGACACTAGACAATGGGTTAACACTGGAATCTAATCGACAACACTTCTTGGGATATAGACACTTGCCGGAACTGAAACTACGATGTAAATCTTAAGCTATAGCTAGGTTAAACTAAGTAAGGGCAAAGGCAATATAAAGTAGTTTTTGTGTGTTGTTCCGGGGGAGGGGGAGGTTGTTTGTTAGATTGCTTGCGGTATTCATAGGCCAACTTGGTAACCATCAATAGTCAGTTACTTCCTCCTCAAGACCCGCTCCACGTTCCATATTGAACCGCTTTATCTATACTTGTTTGACAACATTCTCGTAGCTTATCCAATAAGTATTAACTGCTCCTTTTTGAATTTGGCGCCTTTTTAATTATTCCCACCTATCTCCACCGTCAATGGTATATCTTCATCAATACTCCTTGGCTTCGACACGTGGCAACTAATTGCTTCATCATGGAATTATATGTCTTTACATATCTGTCAAATTCAATCCAGGGTTTCTTAAAGTCCTTGATTATCCTTTCTTTTATGACCACTTATGGGCTAGGCCAATGTAGATTATGTCTCATATACAGTCGCGATGGCGACTTTAGAGGTTTATGTCCCTTGTAACAAGTACATGCTCATAGGGCTATTTTTAGGTGTTAACATATGCCCCATTTTATACGAAGTAAATTAAAAATTTATTTCTTTGAAAGTAAATACCTCGTCTTGTGTGTAGTTTGCCATCGATGATCATTATTCCTTTCTATTATCTGACATATCCACAGTCGATACGAATCAATGGCTCCTATTCCATCTTGACACATCACTTCAGCTTTTGGCAGATATCCTAAATTTTTTAATCATCGTTTCCTATTCCGAATAGAACAATACACTCCATTGTCTCTTTCGTACTTTTGTCTTCTTCCTTAAAGCTTAAATCCTTCATACTCTGCTCATAAGCTTTCCATGGCTGTCGAAGCTTCCAAATTCGAATATGAATCCTATATTTCGAACTTCCACTGTCTTCTTCACACTGAAGAAGCTAGCTATTGTCGATTTCGACTGTTGAGTTTTATAGAAGAGTATAAGGAAGCATTACTCCTTGGGCCTACCCTCTTGGATCACAATCATGCTCCACTGCCTCTCAAGCCTTTTTTTCCTACTAGAAGGAAGGAGAAGCTTCCAATACAGTATTCCTCATCAAGGATATCTGGACATCTGCCCCTACTATGTTTTGAAGCTTCCCTTTATTCAAAGAGAATTTCCATGCCCGGTATCTGCGGTTACACAATGATCTGCCTACCCATTTGGCATGGATGAATGTGGGTATTGAGATGGTGCTAGAGGTTAGCATGCTGGCTTATGATTTAAATAGAAGCTTAGTGGGTTTTATTGTCTACGTTCCGGTCCACATCGACCAATTATTTCTTTTTCCCTTTGGGGACCCATATCCGTAACCCCTTTGGATGTATTCACCATTTCTGGGTTTGTTCTAGATGGTATTTTGGTAGATGAAATCAAAGCTCTAGAGGGCTTCCCCATTCCCAATAATATCCTAGCTTATGGGACCTTTCTCAATGAGTATCGTAAAACTTCAGGTCTTGTTCACTTCAAAGAGCAGACTGCTTTCTTGCTTATTGGTTGTTGAAATATGTATTCTTTAATTCAGCCATTAAAGTCTAAAAAAAATTGTTTAGACTTGCTGTCAATCTTGTGAAAGGAAAGAAAGCGGCTCTTAGTCCACTCGTTTTAGTTGTTTTGTACAAAAGTCTTACCCATGATGCCGTTTTGATGACGTTGAAAGAAACTAGGGTTCTAGTTGGTCCATCCTAGATTTTACAAGCATGGATGGCTTTTTATTTTCCTTTATTGTTCAGAAAAGTCCCGCGTACTCTTCCATTCAGTCCATCATCAAAATCCAAATAGCGAAAACCTCAAAGTCTGGGTTCTCGACTACTCATCGTATCTCGTAGGAAAGTTCCTGATGAAACTTCCTCGTTTGTTTTCTTCCTTCAAGAGAAATTAAATTTTGACCATGCTCATGTTGACCTCTTTCCTATGTGTAATTACACTAATTGATCTTCCAATACAACTTTGCAAAAAGGGAAGATTCTACCATGGGTTTGAAGCTTACTCTCCACAGTACTATGCCAAACAATTTGGTCTCTATCAGGGCATACCAATGCCAATTGCCTACTCCATGGAGTATCCTTTGATGAACAAAAAGAAGTACAACTTCCAGAAAAATGAGCCTTTTGTATGTTGCTCTTAGATAACTGCACAATGCGAGGCTGATTTTTTATAGACTTTGAAGCTTTTCAAACTTCTCCAGGAGTTATAGCAGAATATACTAGCTGGTGGATCTCCTTCACGTTCGAGAGCCCATATGAGAAGGTCATCAAGACTGTTTTCAATTGTACAAAGCAATGCCCTCCCCAGTTAGCTAAAGTAACTAAGAGAGGCAAAGCAGTGTTGGAATATCCTCTCAAACTTGATCATCCAATTGTATCAACAACACTTAAAATTGGGGCTTCAGAAGAAACTGATACTCATTTACTAGTTTTGTCACAACAAGAAGATCCAGCATAGGAAAATCCAATAGAGATCCCAGAACCAAGGCAAGAGGTTTTAGAGAAGGAGGAGGAGGAGGAGGAGGAGGAGGAAGAAGAAGAAGAAGAAGAAGAAGAAGAAGAAGAAGAAGATTCTGGAGAAAAATTAATCAAGCGCCGACCTAGACCCGTTGAAGGTATATTCAATTGATCTTTTTTAGTTCTGTTGCTCTAGTGCTCATGTGTTGTTTAGATACTCCTGATTCCTCATTGCACATTGAAGATGAAGACACACTTGGCATGATAATCTCTCATCTCAAGCGAAAGAAGGGTGCTTCTCCCCCTTCCACAAGAAAACAACCTCGACTAGCTATTAAAAATCTGGCCTTAGTTCCAGTTAAGGACAATCCCATGCCTTCAATTGAGCCGATTAACTTTGATAGTCCTCTCAAGGTCATAACTGAAGATTTCCAAGGTACAAAGGCTCATCTTTTGACTCTTGAGAATGTTGGAGTTGTGCTTACCCCTGTTTCTTTAACGATCCGTGGTAAGTGTTTTCCTGTTTTTTTTTTCATGTCCTTATTTGTTTGTTCCACTTTAAGGTATTGACATTATCTCGAAATGACAACTGTTGATGTACCCATTAATGGCAAGGACTCACTCTAGCATACTTCTGCTCAATCTTTGATCACAGACACTATCACACAGCCCGGTATGTATGAGGCCTTCTTGCTCTATTTTAATACATGGCCTAACTCCGACGTTAACTTTTTCGGATATAACAGTGTCTGCTTCTTAGTCTTCACCAACCATTGCATCTTTAACAACTAGTGTCACTCCGCCACAAGTTCTTCCTTCTAATCTCGCCGAGTCACCCATCCATAAGGAGAACAAGACTTCTTCAGCTATTTTGGCTAGCACTATCAGTGCTTTGGACAAAGCCGTTCATGTCTTAGCTGCTGATGATTTGACTCCATGAGTTTCCTCAGAAATGGTCAAACTCGATAATCTAATGAACATGCTAGCACAATTTCTATTTTTTTTTTCAAGTGGTGGCATATCTACGATATTGAACAGTCAGCCTACCCTTTCTTAGCTTAAGTTGTTGATAGGTGTACTGAATGAAGATGATGTTGGTGATCTTGTACCTCCGAACCTCAAGTCAAGGCTCAAGGATTTCTACAATAAGTTTTCATCTATTTTTGATACTTATCATCAGAACCAAACTTGGTTGACAGCACTAACTGTCCTTGAAGACACTCTTTTTAAGCTAAGTAATCAAGTGAAAGAGGCACACCATTAAGTGAAAGAGGATCGCCAATCTTTGCAAGCTACCATGAATGACATTGCTGACCTTGAAAAGGAGGAGTACACTCTCGAGAAACAGAAGGCAGCAATTTGAAAGGAAATTGGAGGAAGTTCGCCATAAGCTGGAGACCAAGTTTAATGACAGATCCCAAAGTGAAGATCGACTGCGCAAATTTGTAACTATCCTCAAAGAGATGAAAGCAGAAGATTATGCTCATCGAAAGCAAATAAATTCAGGACACTGTCGTATTATCAATGAGCACCTAAACTAGAATCTTGCTTTCGACTAACTCATGTGTAATATCTAGCAAGATGTAGAATCCTTCTTGTATCCAAAGCCTTTGAAATGAAATCATTTGAATGATATTGTATTTTCCCTCGTTGTTTGTTTTTTTGTTTACTTTGGAGCGTCTTCATTCTTAATTTTCTCCATCACATGCCAAATAGAATTATGGTGGGATCTTCAAATGTCACAAACTTGTCCCAATTCTTCAAACGCAAGATAGTGGGCTAAGTTAGTTACCTTTGAAGCCTATTTGTATCTAATGATTATGTTCCTTTATCAACACTTTTGTTCACACACACCATGGCGGGCTGTTCTCAAAATTCTATAGGTGTTGAAGCAACCTCACACTTAATACGCTTAGATGCACTTCGTGTCCATTAAGAAAAGGGAAAGCTTTCCTCGATATTTATGGACCAAAGTATTGAGACTGGTTATATTACCTTGGGTCCTCATCTTAAACTCTTGCCACCTCCATCTCTCTTTGCAAAATGCTTTCCTTGCCATTGTGAAGAAACTCTGCCCACATACAACTCTTTGATATGTGCTTTTGCTTGGTCACCAATTATGTCTTTTGCTCCTATCCTTCTTTTGACAATCAATTTTTCAATTGGTATAAAAAGCTGAAGAAGGAAGTCTCAGGCGCGTGGAATGATGCCAAGATTGACGAGTGTTTGAAGTTTTGTTGTATTTCTATTGACTCTCTAGAGTATGGAATGATTAGTAGCCTTTGCTCTTTCAAGTCACCTTCGACTACTTGTTTTTTATTTTCAATTGGTCCAATGACCGTCACTTTGTTATATATATGCTCTTTGACTGGCCTGTCCTTTCATGGAATTTGATGGTCAATGTAAAACTGCCTATACATTCTTCAACAAGATTCTGCACCTAGATTTTTCTTATGATGAGTTCATGGATAGATTCGTCAGGACTAGTGGATCCATTTTTGTTGAAGAACACGTTGCTTTCTTGTTATGTTGGCTTTGTCGATATATCTTCTGTTACCCCTTATTGACTGTATTCCACGAATTTATTGATATAGCTTATGCATTGTCAAAAGGCATCGACATTGGATTAGGTCGCATGGCTCTTGTAGCATTATATTGAGGCCTTACGGATGCACAGACTTCGTTATCTGGAGATCATTCTAAACCCTTCTTCGGCCCTTACTTCTCCTAGCTATTCCATAACAAAGGGCAAATTCCAATCCATTGGTCTGAAGCACATGAATAATCTATTGAAAGCGAATATGGGCTCTGGAAATTCTGTCAAATGCTTCATCCTCTACCTAGTGGCTTCTCTTCATTTGAATGCTTGCTCAATACATTACTATCTCTGACTGACTTTGGCTTTTACAAGCTGGGGATTGATGATAAAGCTTGCGGCCCTTTAACTATGTAGTCCGATGTATGCTTATTTTGGTCAAGCATTCTAGCCCCATTCAACCCTATGTTGAACTTCGGGGTAAGTACACTAGAAGTGCCAAAAGTTGTGTACGGCACTCACTTTGGTGCCAAAAGTTTCCATCGGATCACTTAAGTGCCAAATCGGAGGAAAAACAATCACTTTGGTCCTACCGGCGAGAGATTCCAGCCAAAATGATTATGTGGCTTTTATATTTATAAAAAAAAATAAATCGACATGGCTTTTAAATGACGTCGTTTTCCTTCTTCCTTAAGAAAATGACGTCGTTTTGCCGTCATATGTGGATGGCCTCACAAAAACGATGCCACATAGCTCATATGGGGATTGAAATTAGGTTTTTTTTGTCCGATCCTCGCCCAATGCCAACCTAGCTTGCTTGGCCACCGTCGCTCGGCCTTCGTCGTAGTTGCTCGACTAGGTGAGCGAGGAGAGGCTGAGGTTGTTTCTCGGGCAAGAAATGATGGGAATAATAAGAGGTGAGGGCGGAGGAGGAGGAGGAGGAAGGGGGGTCGAAGGTGGAGAGAGAGAAGACGAGGGGGGTGAGGGAAACAAGGAGGGCGCAGATGGAGATGGTGGATTGGGCTCTGCTTAGAAAGCGGCTGAAGTGGGTCCATCTGAAGGGGGAAGGAAAAGGAGGAGGAGCTGGGCTTGTTGACAATGTTGGACGAACTAGAGGCATAGTTGTGCTGGTGCTAGTGTCGGTGCCGCTGCTGGTGTCGTTGCTAGTGCTGGTGCTAGTGTTGTTCTTTGGGGAAGAAGATAATGGGGAAGCCCATGCCATGCCTTCTCTCTCTCTCTCTCTCTCTCTCTCTCTCTCTCTCTCTCTCTCAATTTGGGGATTTAGGGTTTCGACTTGGGGGAAAGATGCCAAACGGCGTTGTTTTATTGTTTAGATGCTGACCATACTCTCCGGCGAGCCACGTCAACTTTAAAAATTAATAAAAAAGTGCCACGTTGGATTTCCGGTCAATCAGATCGGCGTTGGCACTAAAATGATCGTTTTTCAGAATTTTTGATACTTAAGTGATCCAAAATAAACTTTTGGCACTAAAGTGAGCGTCATACATAACTTTTGGCACTTCTAGTATACTTATCCCGTTGAACTTCTCTTATGGAGGCCAATTTCCTCGAGTTTCAAGACATATAATTCACACCATTGTGCACAACAATTTGGACTGACCCAAGGTGTTCCTATGCCACTAGCATATTCGATAAACTTCCTTTCTCCAAATCAGGCCTTGGCCATGGGCAGAATAGAGCTAATATCATTAGTTATAACGAAATTACCCATAATATCCTTGGGCATTTCCGCTTTATCAACTTTTTGGATTATTCCCATAAGTTTACATTCTTCGATGAGTGGTGGAATGATTATCGGCTCCACTATTCCCTTGCGGACGGGGTTTTTTCCAAAGTCACCCAATTTCCTTTGGGCTTATTGCATCCATTCAAAAGACCCTTGAGACTATTTGAGTATCAAGCCCTAAGAAATTCTGGACATTCAACTAACAAAGGTAACCTCTTTGTTTTTTGTTCATTTTCATTTGCTTATCTTCTAAACCACCCATTCAATGTAGATGATTCTTCCTCGTCCAATGGACAAACTATAGGAACCTTTGACGAGCTTATGTCCAATTTACCTCTCTATCCAGTCAATGTCAATCATATCAATATGGTCCAAATTTCAAGAGGCACCAATGATCTTGTCTCACCATCTCTTTTACATAATGAGCCAATTCCACCTGAGGATCGTGATTCTACTCAAATTGCCCAGGCATGGCCAATTGAAGTGAACATTTGCTTGTGTTTTATAAGAAAGTGCGAACTACGCTTGTTATGATCCGTTGCTATCCAACTATTATGAGCGGGTCGATTCAGTAACGTGCCTTGTACGAGTTGAAATCATCAAAGACATTGCTGTTATGTTCTTTTAACAGAAAGGGATGCTTTATGCCGCTATAGTAGACAAGAAATCTTACAGATGCCTTATCGCAAAAAACTTCTGTAATCCGATTGAACAACTCAGGACTATCAACGGGAAAAGCAACACTTCAGTGATTTTTTTTTTAAAAGGAATTAATAGTGGCCTAACCTTTCATTCCATTAAGTTAACAAGAGAAATAGAGAGCCACAACAAAAATAATGATCGCACAGTGAGCCAAACAAACTCAAAACCCAAGAGTGACTAGAGCATTTTTACATCACCTTTGATTACATATGCTAAAATCTGCCCAAGATTGGCCCATTTTCCCATGCCAATTCTGGTGCGAATAAAGTTGGTATTGCTTTGGGTTAGTTCGATCTTCATGCTAGGAGGTTAGTGGAAAGGGGTAAAAGAAGAAATCCTCATCACTTTGGTTTTTGACTAATTCAAGATCATTTATTGCCTTGTCCTTAGAATAGGGTCATGAAAGTATGATTGTCCCCCCTCCTTCGGTTGTTAGAATAAGGGAGAACAGGTGTGGGTTAAACTAGATCATAATAGTAGCCCAAAAGTCCATTCTCTAAAGTCCTAAAGCAACTAGTTTATATGTATTGGACTGAGCAGAACAACCTTCACGGCGGCATTCTGAGCATGACGGAACTTCATCTTCCTAGTATTAATTTTGTTCCTCCGCAATCTATTTTCCCTCAAAGGGTTCTAGAGGTTACCGATTCCATTTTATCTTGGAACAGACAGAATTCGACCCGAAGTAGCAGAGATGGCATAGTTTCGGAGGGGTCTTGTCATGGTTTGTATGAAATTGGAGTAGCATGCGACATTAGCAAGCCATATCGAAAAGTCGAACTAAGCCATCCAATCCAGGATTTAAACGTCATCTTTGTTGTTTCAATAAAAATGTACTCATATATGTCTAGACAAATGACTCGATTTTGTGAGCATTTAGGATTTGGAATGGAGATGAAGGAGACTGGTCACAAAGTGTCAAGTATCTGTTATGCTATTGAAATCGTGTACTAAGGCAATGGAAATGGGTAGACATGGATAGTAACTTGCGCTAGGTGCACAACGAAGAAACTCAATTCCATCAATGTTCCAAGAGATGAGACCTTTTTATAATTGAAAACATAACGAATCAATACTGGAGAACCTAATTTACTCTAAAAAAAATCATGAAAAAGTAAATAATATCAATGAAACTATAAGGATGGTACCCAGAACCCAATCAAATAATTATTTAAAAGGAAATGACATCATCTAAAATATTCAAGGGACCCGAAAAACTACAAATAGTTAAAATAGAACAAAATCCTAAATTTTGATGATTCTCTAATCCCCGTCGTTTCCTCCCAAATAATAAATATCCAAGCCTGGATTGGGAAGTTGCTAAAGATGATCATACTTTTCCGCGCAACAATATATAAAATAGACTCCAATGTGGTTTGAATAGAGACAAGGTAGTCTTCCATTTGGCCGAAATCTAGAGATAGATCATGGTTACCTATGATTCTGCAATTCAGGAGGAAACCTTGTCATCTTGCAATCTCACTCTGAGAATTGGTTTCCGTAAGTTCGTTTCGCCAGCAAATTTAACAACAATGTCGACGATCACACTAGGAACTCAAAACTAAGCATTAAGTACAATAACTCATAATTGATCGAAAAGCATAAGGTCGTTTTAACTGGGAGATTGACAAATTCAAATATCAACAGAGAATATAAAATTTGAATCTTCTTGAAAGTATGACAAACATGGTTCTTTAGAGAGACAATGCTCAGCCTCTCAGTCCTAGCGACAATCAGTAAAGGCCAATGGCGGGCTTAGCACAGACATGATAAGAGTGCAGCACTTGATCTTTTTAGAACACACGTAGCATGCTCAAATCCATATGTCCGAAGTGCAGTCGCCTCCTGGATACCTCATTTCATGAGCTAGGGGCGGGCCATCAGGCTCGGAGCCGAAGTCCACGAAGAAATCCGGGTTAATTTTGAGGCCGCCTTTCTCGGTGTCGACATCAGTCTGCAGCATGTGCGATCCTGTCTCCATCTGTTGAGGATAGAATTGGCAATCCCAAGGGCTGAAGAGTGAGTTTGTGACGTAGAGTCGCTTGCCATGTAAGCTTAACTGGACCATTGAGGTCCTCCCCTGAGTTTATTTCCCTGAAGCAATGCACGAAGTGGTCAAAGAAGTAATATACTTGCAATTATCCAGCAAGATTTACCGTAATCACGTTTTACCATTGTTTGTTCTTACATAAATTGAAACAGTCGTACCTTTATCTCAGGAAGGTCAACTTGCCATGTCGTACCATCTTCTCTCTCTACCACAACTGCACTTCCCTTCTGAAACAGTCCCCCGACCCATACTTGGTCTGCGAGCACGGGATGTTCAGGGTCCTCAATGTTATAATGCCTCACATCCCCGTGAAGCCAGTTCACAAAGTACAAATAATGATCATCAAGCGATATCAAGAAATCTGTTATGAGTCCGGGCATTACAGGAAGGATCCAGTTTTGGACCTTCAGAGGTTCAACTGACACAGCCACCTGCATAAACCAGTGGGAAAAAGACATTACCGGGCTGCATAATGTCATATTAGTGACAATCTGCAGGGTGATAAAAGCCTGTATTCAATTGGAAAAGGACGTATGGAGACACGGGAAAAAAAAAAGGCATCGACAAGGGGAGAGATGACAAGACAAAAGTTATATTCAACTAGATCTCTGATTTTAGTAAGAAGACAGGTAAGAATTTTGTTGTGTTTCCCAAAGTTGGCGAAGTTGCATCAATTCATAGGTTTTTGTCGGTAAATAACGAGAATTTTTGCACAGACAAAATACATTCGTCATGGTCCTGTTGTCACATTTCTAAATGAATCGAAAACAGCACTGATCTGCACTGAGATGCTTACATCAGTTGAACCTTGACTTCATTTTTTCAGACATTCTGGCTGTCTGTCAGAAAGAGTTCCAATACAAATATTCTCTAAATTTCAAGAACTTGCCATGCCACTTGACACCACTACTAAAGGCTCGATTCCAGCTATTGTCTAGAGCGAAATATCAGACATTCTGGCTGTCTCTCGATTTGAACAAAGAACATTCTTTCAAAAGAAAAGAAAAAATTGTGCCATAAACTGATGTTACCACATGTCATCAGCTTTTTTTGAACTATAATACATGTTTAGAAACGACACTAGATTTCTGATTGTTTCGAATTTAGATAGCAATTTTCTGCTTGTCTTCATATTCAGGAAGCGAGCTCTATCATATGAAAATGACAACAGCTCATTGTTGTTGTTCAGAAAACCTCTCCGAAATGATAAAATTATTGTCGCGCCAAGCCTTCGCCACCGCACGCTCCCTCCTCTCCACGAGCTCTTCCCGGCTCAGGACTTGGGGCTGCGCCTGCGGCTGCTGCTGCGGGGGCGCCACGTTCGGGAAACTAGGGCTTCGGATTGGGAAAGCAGCTTTCTGTATAGCATAGCCAGCAATTTGATTGGCGATGGCCATGTTCTGGTGGAAGAGCTCGAGAGCGGGGTTTTAGAAATAAAAGTTAGGGTTTCGAAGCAGAGGGTTCGGCATCGCAGTTGGTTGCTGCGGTGGAGGCTGCCCGCGGCCGCCGCCACAGGGGCGGAAGTGCGGTGGCTGCCCGTACATGTGGGAGGGGGAGAGGGCGTCGGAGAAACGGTGGAGAGAGAGGGGGCGTGGGGGTGGGAGGGTTCATCGGAGGTCTTGCGGGTATTTATCGGGTTCGAATTAGGCGGTGCTTAGCGCGCTCGAGTTTCTGTAGGCATTTCCATTTTTTAAGGTGAAGTAAAAACCAAGTAAAAACCAAAACTTATAGGGTTAATACCACAAAAGAAAAAATTCCCAAACCCTACGCTTGCGACAAATTTAATTTTTTAATTTTTTAATTAATTAATTTATTTTTTCGGTCAATTGTACTCTATTCCTACCCTAACTCTCACTCTCAGACTTTTACTGTCTTTTTTTAAGGGCGTGAGAGTCGAAACCCATTTTTGAAATTAAATCGTCCCCACGGGGATTTGAACCCCCCACCTCCCCCTTCCATTGGAATAGTGGCCACTAGGGCTATGACAGCCTGAATTTTTAGAATTTGTTTTCGATTAAAGAAATCGGGCCTTTCGTTGACGCACCGATAGTGCTATTCTCTGAACTGATCACTCACGAGATAACTGGACTATCTAAGGAAGCAATTAAGGAATCTAAATGCAATTGGACTTGAGAATTCGATCATGAATTGACTACTCGACCGTGTTGGTCTACAAGGGTTATTACGACACTGTCAGAAATCGATTAGAGACCGAAGATAGGTCGATTTGATAGAGATATGTCATTAGTGTGTGGGTGATTCCACCTAATTGCAAAATTCTCATCGATCGGCACTAAACCGATTTTTCTATCATTTCTGTACTCGGTGTTCGTATTTGAAATCTCGAGATTTTCACGACAACTGAGGGTTGCCAATGAGTCGAAGATGTACAATGTGACTCGTAATAAATCGATCACGAGTCAATTGTACTAAAAATTCCTAAAAGTTACCCAGTAGACTAGGTCACGCTAAAAGCGCGCTGATTGAAATTAACAGCGAATTTGAACCCAATTTCAGAAATTGAAAGTTCTGTGCTGTCACAAATCATTTTAGGAACGTCGACTCATCCTTCGAAATTTTTTTTTAGAGATTCCGGGATTTTTTGCGGAAAATTAGCGAAAATTCGGACGGGCGGAATTAAAGGAAATTTGGACTTTCAAACCGAGCTATATGGCCAAGGGGACTTGTAGAAATTATGTGGGCTTTTTCTATATCAAAATTGGACGTCCAATTTGGGAAATTGTTGAAGAAATTCAAGACGAAAAAAAAATGAAAATTCGGAGCTTTGCAAGAGACTTCAATTTTTGACTTCAATTTGGACTATTTTGATGGAAATTGGGCTAGAAAGTATTAAGGGACATGGTATAAGGTTGGAGGCTAAAGGGGACCAAGCATTGAAGTATTTGGATAATCCTTATTGACTTTTGCCATTTCCTTTCAAAGCTTCCTCGACCGTCCCCTCCTCCTGCGTGCAAACTTCTGTTCTTGCTTTCCTCATTTTTCTTCAACCGAAGCCAGTTACTTTGCTTTCATTCTCAATCTCTCTCGCGTCTCGGCCTCGAGCAACCGCTGCATCTCTTTCATTTTTCTTCATCAATTTTCCTCTGCCTTTGACGCCTGCTCCCCACCACCTTTTGTTTCCTCAAGTCAATCATTAGGCTTTAGTTGACTGAAGCAGCCCCAAATTTCCACCAAAACCAGCGTCCCAACCTTCACCCATCTTCATCTCTCCACCTACGCGTATCCACCGAAGCCACGAAGCTGCCCGCGTGCGTCTCGGCCCAGCAAATCCAGCAAATTGGAAGCCCCTTCGTTGACTCCTTCTACCAGCGAGCCCACGCGTCCACCGAAGATCAACGAAGCAGCTCCTCTCTGCCGTTCGTCCGTGTCTCTCGCACGAAGACGTCAGCAGCTTCTTCAACGTCCCTCGAAGACCCAGCGAAACCGTCTCCTCCAGCAACGTGTCTGCGGCCCAGCTTTCAGCAGCAGTCCACGCAAGTTTTCGTGGCCAACAGCTGGGCTTGTCTTCAGTCCATTATGTCCAGCAATCTTCTTTTCCAGCCCAGCAATTCCAGTGAAGCCCAGCAAAATTTCAAGAAGTCAGCAGCCCGCGCCACTTGAAGCCTGCAGCAGTTTCGAAGCCCAGCCCAAAAATTTCAGCAGCCCAGTTCAGCCCGGTCCAACAACCCAGTGAATTTCGGCCCTTGAAGCAAGCCCAAGCCCAAGTCTAAGCCTATAATTTTCTGTGGGCTTGCGAGGCTTTTAGGCCCGGCTCGAGTGTCCACCGACGCCGCTGAAAATTTGGATTTCGGCCGCCGTTGCGCCGTCGTCGCGATAAACCGGTTTTCGCAATAAACCGGTGAGTTTATGCACTAAACTCTTCTTAGTGGGC
This sequence comes from Eucalyptus tenuipes, assembly GCA_014182365.1. Lineage (NCBI taxonomy): Eukaryota > Viridiplantae > Streptophyta > Magnoliopsida > Myrtales > Myrtaceae > Eucalyptus > Eucalyptus tenuipes. The sequence continues at coordinate 23,917,289 of CM024544.1, read as the reverse complement.
TAATAACGTTTAAGGGGTGTTTAAATTTATCTAAGTGTAATTAGTTTATTATTAGTTTAGTTAGTTAAATTAGGTTAGTTAGATTATTTAAATTAGGTGGTTAGAAATTATAAGTTAATTAGGTTAGTGTGTTGTTATATAGCTAGGATGTTTAGAATAATTTATTTAGCTCAATAGGTGGTTATATTAGAATTATTTAGTCTAAGTTAGCATTTTTAGTATTTAATGGATTTATTTAATTAATTTCAGTAATTATTTAATTATTAAATATTTTTTGGAAATTAGGCCGGGATAGCCGGTGATCGAAATTTCGTGCTGATTGCAATACTGTGGTTAATTTCTGCAATTGAGTGCTAAATTGTGAAAATTGAGTGCTGATTGGAAATTTGGTCAATTATGTCAAAATTTGTGAATTTTGATATTTATTCGAAAATCCCGGGTATCGGGTTTTAAACACCGAAAATTACCAGTGGGATTTTAAAAAGAAGGTTATGAATTTTCCGGGTCCAATCTGACCGTGTACCCACACACAACTATTTTTACCGGGTGTTTTTAATACGAAGAAAATATGCTTGGTTCACTATTTTAATCGAGGTATTTGAGTGCAATGCACGGTGTCCTGGGCCGAGATTCATTGGTCATGTGTTGGTTAAGAGAACACGACCCCGAACTGTGTCGGATGGATGTTACCCTTTATGGGATACCCATTTATTGGGATTTGGGTCGCAATAGAGGCTGGACTTATACTCCTTCGGGAAAGTTGTCTTTGAGAGATGTAACCGTGCTCAATGGGGTGAGACGATGCCTGGCTATGCCAATAGACCACCGAACGTTAAGTAGGCCGTGTCCTAGAGCGGGCGTAATTATCAATTGGAACGCGTGTTAAGTGAAATATTTGCACCGGATTATGGGACAAAATTGTGTAACATGGAATGGGACGTGTTATAACGATTTGGTCTTATAATCAAGACCCTTGTGATTTATTGAGTTGAGTAATGCGTTTCAATTGTTGTGTGCGTTGATTCTATACATAATGTATGTGAATTGTACCGACCTGCTGGGTGGAACTGAGGCGAGGTAAGTCCTCTATGCCAAATGCATGATTGTGTGGTTAGGGCGCCTCTGGGTGTATTACCCTCCTAATCGGGATTTAGAGTATGGACTTGTTGAGACATTGTCTCACTGATTATTGAATAATCATTTTCAGGTCCTTAAAAGGTGGTCGTGGAGGACCAAGTCCCCGAAGTATGAGGAGGAGGAGTATGGAGGATCGGCGGATGTGTTCTATTAGTATGTCATAGGACAGCCTCTTTTGAGAGTCGACCTTTTTGTAGGCTTTCGACTAAACTCGTTTTGTACTTGAATCTCGTTGTTTATAAAAGTGTGCTGTTGTGAATTTGTTGTCCTGCTTTGCTATCCCGAGATGGTTATTGTCAGGGGATTTATTATTCGCTTCCGTATGTGCAATAAAATGACAAGGGTTGGCGACTCATCCTGGGAAGTCGCAAATTTTATCGACCAGAAAGGGATGGGCACGCGCTCGGGGTTCGGGCGTGACAAGAGGCAAACTCCAGTGGTTTGCGACAAATTTACTTTACACTAACCTTTTTTATTACAAATATCTCAAATCGATACACTTATGACAAATTTATTTCAACTTAATTTTTAATCATCAAAAAGTAAAAAATTCAAACTAGTACATTCGTCACAAATTCACTCTTCATTAATTTGGATTAATAACACCAAAAATCAAAAGCCAATACACGCGGTACATTCGTCAATTGTCACCCATCACTCAACTCGACAATTTAACAGTAAATTTTAACAAAAATTAACGGAAGTTAAATTTATCACAAGTATACCAATTTATGATTTTTTGTCATTGATGTACCAGTTTAAAGTTTTTCGTTGTATCAACTCAGATTACAAAAATGGCACTAGAAAATATTCGGTGTGTCAACATATGATGTAGCAAGCATCGTTCAACTCAAATCAGTTTGAAAATCGACACGTGTCCGTTGATGTACTGTCGAATACCCCGAAAAAAGAAAAGAAAAGAAACCTTCGACGATGGCCAGGCGAAAAGGTCCCCCTAAGCTCCAAGATCATCGGTTTTAAATGCATGCCTGCGAAAGATTCAAATGGCCCGTCAAAAGACCCGCGCTTGCTCGACTTTCCCCTCTTTTCATGTTGTTGTCCTTCCATTCTACCGTTCCTTGATTTTATGTTTTCACTTCAAAAGGAGAAATTTCCTATTAGAAAAATAAGCTACAAGAACAAAATGTTATCCTAATCCTCGAACGAAGGTCAATGACCTCGGGTTGGCATAGGCGATGGCGTTGCGAGGCTCACAAAGGCGTGATGAAGATGGAGGCCACACGACAGAGCGGATGGCCAGCTACCACAAGCTTAGGTTTTATGTGTGCTCACAGTAGAACAAGAAGATGGCAAAGAGAAATTAAGGAAAAAGAAAAGGGAAAAAAAAAACAGAAGGAAAGAAGAAGAAAAAATTGAAAAGAAAGTAGGTAAAACCCCTATTAGCCATTTATTAAAACTGACTAATGTATCAATCATTTAAAGGGATAAATTTAAGGTTTAAACGTTCCCTTAACTTTAGATAATCACGGTCTGGGGATATAGCCAAAATTTTGATGGAGGTAAAAGCCTTGACCGCCCTTAGACACTCATAGTAATTTATTTAGCTTTAGCTTCATGTTTTAAGGTAGATATGAGTAAAATCATTGCTTCATATGCCACTTGAGAAAACTTTAATTTTTACCAAAGAAAAGTTACAAATATTAACTCCGAACTTTGAATTCGATGTACAATATTATCTTTGAATTTTTAATTTGTTTAACATGGTCTCTAAACTTTAGTCTAATGTGTAATGTCAATTATGAACTTATAACTTGTTTGATTTGGTTCCGAACTTTTAAACATTTTATATAAATTAGAATTTTTTTTTGGTCATATTCTATTTCTATTCTAACTCTCAATTTTAGACTTTTGCCTTACCTTCTTGCGGGCGTGGGAGTTGAAACTCACTTTTGAAACTAAATCGTCTCCACCCCAACCCCTATGAGAAGGTGAAGATTCGAACTCCCCACCTCTCCCTTCCAAGTTGGAAAGTGGCCACCGGGGCGAACCCCAGTGGTTAAATTTGAGGTTATGTTGTATAAAATAGCTTTTATATGATACACTTCATAACATCGGAAGAAAACCGAAGAAGAACAGAAAAGAAGCCTAAAACAAAAATAGACTAAATAAATGTTATACCTCAATCAAATGGCACTCCGTCAAGCGGATTAATAATTCTTTCCGCAATGCCTTTGGCCACATCATTCTGTATCCATGTATTTTTCAGTTAACGTACATCATTCATAACAAGCTAATATAAAAAGGATATAATAAATTGAACAGTTATATGAAAAGGATACGGTCCCAAGAAGGGCAAATCATTGCCAACATCCTCGGGTAAACTAGACCGAAGTTCATCCTTGGATAATCCATAAAGAAGTACGGTGGATTCACGAACGGTATCATAGACCCTTTGATGCTTGAAAGTGAGCATTGCCTTTCGGAATGCCGTCTCATACCCTGCGTAAATTGAAGCACTTTTTTTCAAGTGCTTAATCACCTGTATCCAATGAATGGGGGAATTACAAAGAAATAGACAAAAAAAGTCTTCTGATGATTGAATTCTTATATAACAAATCTATGATTACTTTATCATAAGTTCAGTAAATTTACAACTTCTCTAGCGCGATGAGCCAATTAATGTTATCAAGTGGCCGCAAATAGTCACAATCACTCAAGACACACAGTTCAAAAAATGTTTGCTGAGTTAACCCATTAAGTTTTGCATGCTCCAGTAGCTTGGAGTACTTGAACTCACGACCTCGCCCAGAACGGTCCATTCGGAATATTATCTGAAAAATTAAACATATGCAACCACAGAAAACACTCAAGGTCGAAAATGCTATATTTTCCTTAGGGATCGTGCATTGAGATGGATAAAATATAGCAAGAAGCAGTACAAATAACTCTAGGACAGCCAAATGCTACAAGATCCACATCGCTTGTAAGTACAACGTCGACCCGTCCATGGATTGCCAAAAAAGCCATTTGCGCATATGCTTCGTAAGGGGCAACAACATAAGAAATGTCCCGCTCCTTCAAGACATTCCACATGCAACCATACCAATCAAAATGCGATAAATTCATCAGGAATGATAACTTTAACTTACTTTAACCACACATGTCTTGATTAGCTTGTGTACTATTAATGGGGTGATGTTTACTACATCTTTGTAATGCCTAACAGGAGCAGTAGCATCTCCTTTTGACTCAAGCCGACGAGCCTTAGCAAGAGATTTTCCCCTGGACCTACGTTCGCAAGGCGGGTTTGAGCTCAAAGGTAAGTGATTCTGCCAAAGAGCTAAAAAAACATACTCTTTACGCTTTCTCTTTTCATCAATCTTCATTGGGAGTTCACGTCCATCAAAAACAAGAAACGGTTTAACTTTATTTCGCCGGAGCAATTCTACTCTCTTCATGAAGAACTCGATGTGCCTGAGAATCAAACACCAAGGAAGCGTGAATGCACAACACATCTCATAATAGAAGAACATAAACGACATTATGGGCCTTCGTGTGTTTATTGTGAGCATAACTAAATGAAAACACTTCTTAGCCGACTATTTCTCCCAGCAGATTTCACAATGCACGAAACATTCTTGCTCAAGCATAAAGTTGAATCGCCGATTGGCAATCAAATTATGACCAAGCAGGCTTTTCCAATCTAGCAGGGACTTGGTCTTGACTCCACATACACAAAAGAAACTATGCGGCAAACGGCAAACAAAACTTACTTGATGGTGGGGAGATTGTCACAGAGCTCTTTGTTGCATAGCATGGCGCCCTGGTAGAGCCAGTTATAACCGTTCATGGCCACGGGGGGCCTTTAGTTCCCTGATGTCAATGGTTGTTAACACATTCCCATCAAGGAGAGCATATAGGAATTTTACCCCCATTTTCTATCACAAACAAAGAGAGAGTGAGGACCGAGCGGCAATCAAAAGAAAGATTGAGAGAGGGCTTTTTTTAGGTGGAGGGAATTAGAGTTGAGAGGGCTGTCCAATCTTCCTCGTAATCCTGTCACAAAGCTGTCCAGTCTTCCCGTATTCCCATCACAAAGAGAGAGTGAGAACGCCGAGAGAGAGCCAATGTCAGTAGAGCATGAAGTTGCGCTCGATGAGGAAGACGAGCACCCCACGGCCCACCAGAGATGAGGTGGCCGCAGAACAGGAACAAGACCATCATGCACCACTTCCACAGCTTGAGGCCAAAGACGGGGCGGCAAGCGAGGGGCTCGATTGTGAGGGAGCAGACAACGTCTAGTCTTTCCTTCCTGTAGCACTGAGAAAGTGCAGAGCGCAGAGAGCGGACATCGTTTGCTCCCTCACGATTGAGCCCCTCGCTTGCCGCCCCGTCTTTGGCCTGAAGCTGTGGAAGTGGTGCGTGATGGTCTTGTTCCTATTCTGCGACCTCCTCATCTCTAGTGGGCCGTGGGGTGCTTGTCTTCCTCATCGAGTGCAACTTCATGCTCTGCCGACATTGGCTCTCTCTCCGCGTTCTCACTCTCTCTTTGTGATGGGAATACGGGAAGATTGGACAGCTTTGTGACAGGATTACGGGGAAGATTGGACAGCCCTCTTGACTCTGATTCCCTCCACCTCAAAAAAAGCCCTCTCTCAATCTCTCTTTTGATTGTCGCTCGGTCCTCACTCTCTCTTTGTTTGTGATAGGAAAAGGGGGTAAAATTCCTATATGCTTTCCTTGATGGGAATGTGTTAACAACCATTGACATCAGGGAACTGAAGGGTCGCACCGTGGCCGTGGACGGTTATAACTGGCTCTACCAGGGCACCATGCTATGCAACAAGGAGCTTTGTGACAATCTCCACACTATCAAGTAAGTTTTGTTTGCCGTTTGCCGCTTAGTTTCTTTTGTGTATGTGGAGTCAAGACCAAGTCCCTGCTAGATTAGAAAAGCCTGCTTGGTCATAATTTGATTGCCAATCGGCGATTCAACTTTATGCTTGAGCAAGAATATTTCGTGCGTTGTGAAATCAGCTGGGAGAAATAGTCGGCTAGGAAGTGTTTTCATTTAGTTATGCTCACAATAAACACACGAAAACCCATAATGTCGTTTATGTTCTTCTATTATGAGATGTGCAGTGCATTCACGCTTCCTTGGTGTTTGATTCTCAGGCACATCGAGTTCTTCATGAAGAGAGTAGAATTGCTCCGGTGAAATAAAGTTAAACCGTTTCTTGTTTTTGATGGATGTGAGCTCCCGATGAAGATTGATGAAAAGAGAAAGCGTAAAGAGTATGTTTTTTTTAGCTCTTTGGCAGAATCACTTACCTTTGAGCTCAAACTATCCTTGCGAACGTAGGTCCAGGGGAAAATCTCTTGCTAAGGCTCGTCGGCTTAAGTAAAAAGGAGATGCTACTGCTCCTGTTAGGCATTACAAAGATGCAGTAAACATCACCCCATTAATAGTACACAAGCTAATCAAGGCATGTGTGGTTAAAGTAAGTTAAAGTTATCATTCCTGATGAATTTATCGCATTTTGATTAGTATGGTTGCATGTGGAAGGTCTTGAAGGAGCGGGACATTTCTTATGTTGTTGCCCCTTACGAAGCAGATGCGCAAATGGCTTTTTTGGCAATCCATGGACGGGTCGATGCTGCACTTACAAGCGATGCGGATCTTGTAGCATTTGGCTGTCCTAGAGTTATTTGTACTGCTTCTTGCTATATTTTATCCATCTCAACACACGATCCCTAAGAAAAATATAGCATTTTCGACTTTGAGTGTTTTCTGTGGTTGCATATGTTTAATTTTTCAGATAATCTTCCGAATGGACCGTTTTGGGCGAGGCCGTGAGTTCAAGTATTCCAAGCTACTGGAGCATGCAAAACTTAATGGGTTAACTCAACAAACATTTCTTGAACCGTGTGTCTTAAGTGGTTGTGACCATTTGCGGCCACTTGATAACATGAATTGGTTCATCGTGCTAGAGAAGTTCCAAATCTACAGAACTTATGATAAAGTAAGCATAGATTTGTTATATAAGAATTCAATCATCAGAAAACTTTTTCTGTCTATTCCTTTGTAATTCCACCATTCATTGGATATAGGTGATTGAGCACTTGAAAGAAAGTGCTTCAGTTTACGCAGGGTATGAGACGGCATTCCGAAAGGCGATGCTCACTTTCAAGCATCAAAGGGTCTATGATACCATTCGTGAATCCACCGTACTTCTGTCTAAATTATCCGAGGATGAACTTCGGTCTAGTTTACCCAAGGATGTTGGCAATGATTTGCCCTTCTTGGGACCATATCCTTTTCATGTAACTGTTCAATTTATTATATCCCTTTTATATTAGCTTGTTATGAATAATGTACCTTAACTGGAAAATACATGGATATAGAATGATGTGGCCAAAGGCATTACGGAAAGAATTATTAATCCACTTGACGGAGTGCCATTTGATTGAGGTATAACATTTATTCAGTCTATTTTTGTTTTAGGCTTCTTTCCTGCTCCTCTTCGGTTTTCTTCTGATGTTATGAAGTGTATCATATAACAGCTGTTTTATACATGCCTTTTGTAATTATGGTGCGATGAGGCTGATCCTATGAAGATGCAGCGGGAGATGGAAAGATTAGAGAAGGGATAGTGAATATGATAAAAAAGTTAACCTATTCTTATAATTTTTTCCCAAGACACGTGCAAATCTTTTGCAAATACTCTCACGTGAGCAGGGAACTAGATTTACTCTTTAAACTTTTCTCTTCCTCTCTTATGATTTCAATTGTGTTAAAGCAAATCGATTTTGATATATATGGTAAGGTCACAGAGTAGAAAAGTAGTGGGCTAGTTCATTTTGAGTTTTTTAGCAGTATCATGTTTTTTTTTTTTTTTTTTTTATTGTGTTTTGCGAACACTTTCTCTAGCTCTGAAGATGTTGCTACGCTTATCTAACCCAGTGGGACAACTGAAAATCCAAAGGGCATTATGTTAACACAGAAATTTGTTGCATCATGTTTATTATTCTCCGAGGCAATTTGTTTCTTCTTTGGGCAACATTAGTGTGACATGCTTGATCTTGAAGCTACTATTTTATACATGCCTTTTGTCATTACGATGCGATGGGGCTAATCCTATGAAGATGCAGCGGGAGATGGAAAGATTAGAGAAGGGATAGTGAAAATGATAAAAAAAGTTAACCTATTCTTATAATTTTTCCCTAAGACACGTGCAAATCTTTTGCAAATGTTAGAGAAAACTACTTTATTGTTTTGAAGCTGACAAAACCTTTCCGAAAGTCTAAACTGAAGACTCACATACTCAGTTGTTATAGTCTGAAAAACTCCAAACTCTATTGTCAAAGTCTGAAGACCGCTAGACTTTAATCACAAAGTCTACCCTCACTGACAGTTTCCAGACCGAAGATTGAAGACTTATCCAAATGCGAGTTTATCTTCAAGGATTCGATTCGTATGATTTTGGAAGACCTTATGGCTGGATATAGCATCTACTTGATTGATTATTGGATTAAATCCGATATGAAAATCTTTTGAATGGCGAAGTATACTTAGAATGTTCTACTTATGGAAACTAAAGATCCTAATTGTATGGGCGAACAGGATTAACGGGCTTTCATCATAAATCATCCAACGACTCGAGATCTCCTTAATTGATTCTGTCCCGCGAGTAGATTGGAAGAACTCCTTTGGAAAGTGCCAACGGTCGTAAAGGCATGGAGGAGTATTTAAGGACGACTCTTTAGTTGTTCGATAGATGAGTGTGCGTGAAAGAAAAATTTCATAGTTTGAAGCTTCCCAGTTCTTTGCTATTTCAATCGTTGAGCTTTATTTGTACTCAAAAGAGAGCGCAAACACTTGTGAGAATTTGAAGAAGTGTAGTAGAGTCTCTACACTATAAAGTCAAGGACGTGAGACTGTAAAATCTCTTTTGTTTTATAGTGAAATCCAGTCAGTGGGCTATCAGCGCGAGAGAGTGGACGTAAGCTTGATCAAAGCCGAACCACTATAAACATTGTGTTTCTATTCTCTTTCCCCTAAACTCCTTATTTCAATTCACAGCTTCATATAACTGTCTAATGCTGTTTACGTTGCTAGAAAATTATTTTGAAGTTTCGTAAAAATTTCTTGATCACCTATTCACTCCCCTCTAGGTGATCGTACTAGCCCTCTCAGCAAATACTCTCACATGAGTAGGGAACTAGATTTACTCTTTAAACTTTTCTCTTCCTCTCTTATGATTTCAATTGTGTTAAAGCAAATCGATTTTGATATATATGGTACGGTCATAGAGTAGAAAAGTAGTGGGCTAGTTCATTTTGAATTTTTGAGCAGTATCGTTTTTTTTTTTTTATTGTGTTTTGCAAACACTTTCTCTAGCTCTGATGATGTTGCTACGCTTATCAACACTAGTGGGACAACTGGAAATCCAAATGGCATTATCCTTCCTAGCCATTTATCCAAGTACTGTCGATGAAGGGGGCAAATTAAATATCTGCACAATTGGAGCTTAGTTTGGCTCAAGTGAGACGCCAAAAAGCCAAGAGTCACAATGCACGTTTGCCGTCTTTGTTCTTATAATGTTATTGCTATCGAAATATTTTAATGAGATTAATAAAAGGCTTTTATTTTTATAATAAACGGGTGAAAATATAGTGATTTGTAATGTCTTTAAATGAGTCATCGAATATTATGTTAGAATTTGAGTTCTCTTAACGAATTATAGTCGTGTTAGATCTTGTATTCATGTTTCTTCAACCATCTAACATAATAAAACTTTTTGGTTGAATTCTTTGACGTTATATTACAATTTAGATTTCCACCCCAAAAAAAAAAAGTGGGTTTTTTTGTTAAATAAAAAAAAAAGGTTTTGGAGACGTGCCGAGTTGGCAACCAGAAAGGAACGGACCGCGTGCCTTATCTACAGCAGATTGACGTACCTGTTCTTCCCCAGAGAGTCGGTAGTAAAGTTATGTTTGACAGTCTGCAACGACTTTTGACCAATTGAAGCCTTTGTTTATACGTACTTTTGTGAGATTTCTTCCGTGCAGCTAATGCATGCAGGATTCTCCCTTCACACAGCAATAGCGTGAGAACAAATATAGTACATATATTTAAAAAAAAAAATATTCCAAATAAAAATTCAAAATACCATTATTTTTAAACAATGATTTAAAGTGGATCTTATTTCAAAATAAATGGCCATATCAATCTCCCCCTTGTATTTTTGCTTCTTCTTTTTGAAGTTTTAGTTTTTGTTTTGAGTTTGTTTTTTATGAAGAGAACAAACCAGGCAGAAAGAAAAAAGGAAAGACTTTGTCGCGACCTACGCCTCGGGAGGAGGGAACAGGTTTAAGGGTATTACCTTATGACAGACTTAAGATCCATGATTAGGCGTGGGTTCTCCCAAACCCATACCTCTCGTGACATTGGGGTATTTTTTAGGAAATTTGCACAAAATTAGTCGCCACTAACCTATTGGGGTCGGCTAGAAACCAAGTGAGGCCAAGTGAGGCATGGGAGTGTACTTCACTTCCTACGCAACCAGAGAGTCTAGGATCGGAGACTTGATTACACTAATCGATTAATTAGTGCCCTTTCGATACCTAATCTTGTTCATTTTAACAAAATGATTTTTGACAGGCACTTTGGATTGATTTTATATCTATCCACTAACATGTGAGGTGATCATGCAGGTGCGCAATCATTAAAGTAATAATCATAGTTACCAAGATCCTAATTGCAGTAAAATTTAGCACATGCAATTGAACATTTACAAACATAATTAAATAGGCGAATTAAATATGCAATATAATCAATATACTGGCAAATAAAGGCTTAATTATACTAAAAGGGCAATACATAGCAATTCCTAACAAAATCCCATCATTTTTGGATTTTCGAATTTTTTTTTTTTAAATTTTTTAAATTTTTTAAATAATAAAATATATTTTTAAATTTTTTGGGAAAAAGAAAATATATATTGGGCCGGCCAGGTTGGGTCCTCCGGCTGGGGGTAGGGCGGTCAGCCCGCCCGAATGGGCCGGGCCGGCCAGCCCCGGTCGGACCTGCGTCCAGTTGAGGGTTGGACCCTAACCAGAGGGCCCAACCCCCTACTAAAAAAAAGGCTCCTCGCGACAGGCCCAAATCCAAGAAAAAAAAAAAAAAAGCTGAGCAGGCCGGATTTGTAATCCGGCCCAGCTCAGCCCGCGACTCTGGTCCGTGACCATTTGGTCGTGACCGGGAAACCACGGCGGCGGGCGGCCCGGGCTAGGGGTGAGCATGGTTCCGGGTAGAGCCGGAGCCGGAGAACCGAACCGGAGGGTCCGGTTCGGTTCCGGTTTTAAAGAGACGGGTTCCGGTTCCCGGTTCCATTTTTAGGAACCGGCGTTCCCGGTTCCGATTCCGGTTCCCATAGGAACCGGAACCGCGGAACCGGAACCGGTTAGATATTTTTAGAAAAAAAAAGCCCCTAAAGCACCCACGTGATTTCCCCTTCCCCTTTCTTTTTCCCTCTCTTTCTTTTCCCCCTCTTTTTCCCCCTCTCTTTCTTTTCCCCCTTTTTCCTGCTCTCACGTCACTTCCTTCCTGCCCCCAACTTTTTCTTTTCTTCTCTCTCTCTTCACTTTCCCCCTCTCTCGGCCGAAACCCCACCCCTTCTTCTTCTTCTTCTTCTTCATCTTGCTTTGCTGCTTTGCTTCACCCACCACCACACCGCCGCCCCATGCCCTACTCACCACCACCTCTTGGCCACCGAACTACCGCCACCCACCGCTCGTCGACGAGCTGTCTCGCCGTTGAGCCCGACGAGCTGTCGCACCGTCCGCGCCGCCCCTCGCCGCCGTCCCAAGCCACTTTGTCACCACCTCTTGCCGCCGCTGTCGGCCGTCCCGGCCGTCGTTGCTCCGAACCGCCACCGCCGACGTGGTTGAGGCATCGGATCATCCTCAAGATGAAAGCGATTGGGAAGGGGAGGATCCTGATGGAGACATTATTTATGTGGAGTAGGTCTAATGCTGCGAGCAACAAAGACCTTTGTGTTGCTAGACTGGGCATACTGCTGCTTAACCGGTTAGTTTGGTGTTGTCTTTGTAGGGAAGAGAATTCTTTTTCTTCGTTCAATGACAAAAATACGATTGAGGGTGCAGCTTAGCCATATTCTAGATCTTGTTGGAACAAATTGTTATTTATGTGCTATATTTTCATAGGATTGTATATGTTATTGTCTACGAAGGAATAGCCAATGTGCCTGAAATACTTGGCACTTTGTATCTATATTATTTGCCGCTCTACTCAACACTTTGTCCATTTGGGGTGAAGAATCTTCAGGCTGATATTGATGTTAGCATCTTCTTTTGCCGGCCTAAAATGGGAAAGAAATTATCAGCCGATTGATTCTCTAGTTAAATGCTAAACCCAATAGACAAGCTGAATCCTTCTTGAGGCGGTTTGCGGTACATGCAGTCCAGGCCGTCATTTGTTGTAATTGGTAAATCTCATGCATCAAACTAAGAAAACAATGATTTTGCACTTCTTACGCTAGTTTACGGCACAATGAATGGATTTGCAACTGTTTGCTTGTCCGGGATAGATACATTTACTTGAAGCACCACACGCATGCTCTTGTTGGGTTTTAGCTTTCAAGTTGTTCTTTCGGTGATGCTACTTATTATTTTCAGAATGACAACTGAAAAGTCGGTCTCTCTTCATGCGGGTTTAGGGCGGTAACAATAAACCGCTCTTTGTGCGGGAAAGGAGGTTTGATAACATCATCGGACTTGAAATATATCCCGCCGATCTTTGATGCAATCCTCATAGTTTTGTCCTTGCATTTGCCGACCGCACGCCATGGCAAGCTATATTGAGCTTGTACTTTGTGTATCTGAGCATGTTGCCGTAACTTTCTGCAAAGAGCGCATAGCAACGGCGTGGCACCTACTTCTTGCCCACTCAAATCAAGAGCGAAATGCCAAGAGCCTATGCTCATACAACATGCCCGTAGTTATTATTATGAAACACATTAACCATAAGGAATCACCAAATTATACATTAGACAATGTTTTCTCTAGAAAACTATGAATTTAGTTGTCTATTCGGATGTAAAAGATTCACATTGCTGTGTATTGGCGGTGCTGAAAATGGAGGGCCAACTATTGAATTATTTCGGCTTCCGGATATTCGCGCCCACTACGAAAATGAAAAAAAAAAAAGAACCTGTTGGAACCTAGAACCGACCTCGGAACCTGTGACAGGGTAGGTTCTAGGTTCTCGATTCTAACGGGTAGGTTCCAGGTTCTAAAAATTGAGGAACACATGTGAGGGTAGGTTCCGGGTTCCGAACGGAACCGAACCGGAACCGGGAACCGCTCACCCCTAGCCCCGCACCTTCCAGCCAAGGCGTGGCCGCCCCGCCTCGGCCAGACGGGGAGGAAGGGCGTCGGTTGAGCAGCTCCCGGCGGCGGCGAGGCGTCCCAGGGGGATTTTCTCTGCGGTCCTCCCCCTCGACACGCTCACAGCAGCCTCACCGCGACGGAGGCGGCCACTATGAGCGACGTCGCCCGCCACCGTCCAGCCAAGGACGCGTCTGGGCGTCGCCTCAACAGAACGAGACAACCCACGGATGCTCGGTTTTAGCGAAAAACAGAAGGACACGAGCTGGATCTCTTTGAAACATTTTGTCGAACGGGTGAAGGGTGCTCGTGGAGCGAGAGGTTTACGACCCAAACGGGACTCGAGGTAGGCCGGAGATCCTCAGCAAATGACCAGCAACAAACGGCGACCCAGCCAGAGACCTACGGAGGCCGGAGCTCGGCCGAAACGGGACGAGGCCGAGCTCCGGCCAGCTCGACTCAAGAGCTGCGCACCAGGTGTTCGAAAGAATGCCAACCTGGGTTCCGAGGAAGACGGCGGCGATCGGCGTCGGCTGGGCGGCTCACCGGCGGTGGTACGGCGTCTCGAGGGCTCTCGGTTCCTTCGCTCCTTTTTCCTCTTGTTTCCGCTCTTTCTGCTTCCCCCCTCTCTTCGTCTCTGTGTTGCGTTCCTCCCTTTTTTCTGTTCTCCCTCTCTCCGTGTTTCTTTAGATCTGGTTTCGGGGAAGACGGCGGTGAACGGCGTCGATTGGGTGGCTCGTCAACGACGGTGACGGTGACGGTGGCGTGGCTCGAGCGTCGGCGGCGGCACGGCTCCCTCTTCTCCAGCTCTCCACTTCCAGTTCTCTCTCTGTGTTCCCCGAGCTCCCCCCTCCGCTCTCCTATTTCTGCTTTTTTTTTTTTTTTTTTAGCTCGCGCGTGAGGCTTCGCTCGACCAACCCTGCTCTCTGCTGGCTTGCCCCCACGTGCGCCCCCACGCGATCTGCTGTCCCCTGCAGCCGCTCCCCCTGCTCTGGCGTCTGCTTTCTGCTTTTGTCTTTGCAGGAGAAAAGAAAAAAGAAAAAGGAAAAGAGAGGGGCTGGGCCTAGGCCCACACGGGGAGAAGAAGAGGAAGAGGGGGTGGGCCGGGCCAAGGCCGGATCCGGCCCGACCCGAACTCCTACGGCTTTTTTTTTTTGTAAAAATATTTTTTTAAAAAATTAATTATTTTTTTTTTATATGTGCTTGAAAATACAAATTAGGTGTCAACAAACTTAAAAAATTTAAAAGACGAAATTCCCTTTACTAGCCGATGAGTTCAAGCCATTTTTAAAAACTGATATGGCTACTTTAGGCTCTTATTTAAAACAAAATTTACTCCATACCCTTATTTAAAATAATGTTCACTTCATATCTTTATTTGAGAATATAAAAGCTCTTCAAGCCCTTATTTAGAATTTTCCCTTAAAATGGAAAAGAAAAAAGAAAAGAAAAAGAAATTCAAAGCTTCTAAATTAGTCAAACTCAAGATTCCACAAATATTTTTGCAATCTTAGGCTTGATTTATTGAAGTTTAGACAACTGAGTGATCTAGTTTGTACGAGTTTGGAATTGCCCTAAGGGTTGAATTCTCCGGCTCTTATAGTGTAAGTTGGTTCCCCATGTTGCAAGTATCGGTCCGAAAGATATAACATCATGTGGAGATGCTATTGTTATGTCTAGGAACTAGAAATGCATTCTCCCTAATTTAGAGGTACATAACTTTGGCAAAAATCATCGAATATAAGAAAACAGTAGCAACATTTCACATTGTTTCAATTAAATTCTTCAGTAGTATTTATTTCTTAAATCTTATATCTTTTTTTTTTAGGTCGAAAAATCTTATATCTAGTCATATGAATTTCCCACCTTTAGCTTCTAACATTGGAAAGATAGTGGGACGTAGTTTGGACCAAATTAGAATATTAAAACGAAGTAGGACAATGTTATGTAAGAGGAACAATCTTGTTTCACATGTTTCTCAATGAACACATTCAATGAACAGAGGAACAACGTATTCTTTTGATTAATGTTTCTTAAGGATTACAAATAGCATCAAAATTGAAATAAGAACACGAATTATTCTGAAAGTAAACATTTCCTAGGTAGGATGGATCTGCCTATGCCCACAACTTAATCTTATGTATATCTCAGTCCTTCACACACAAGTTTCCATCACAAACTCACACACAGGAAAGAGTATTGCCCGTTTGTTTTACCTTTTGTTTATTGCACGTTTAATCAGTAAGCAAAACAACTATTTTTCAAGTATTGCCCCCCTCTCTCTCTCTCTCTCTCTCTCTCTCTCAAAACCCCCTATCAACATCAGCCCTAACAGCCAAATTGCTGAAAACGGGCGTATGGTGTCAGTTTGCGAATCATCTTTCAATAGGAGACAGAAAGATGGAAGTCGATTTGGTCTCCGAGGGAAAGCTCAGTCTGACTCCTTCCATCGCTCGTGATGATGAGAAGGTGACGGTCACGACCGCCCCTCGTTAGGATGAAGGATTGGCCGCAACAGCAAGGGCTGACCTTCCACGCCTAGCACTTGAACTCTGATCGAGTTGCTGTTGTTATAAAAAAGAACAAGCAAGAAACAACAAGACGGGTCGTCAAGAACTGCGAGAGGCGGTGGCGCGCGTTCGGTTCCACCAAAAACCAAGAAATGGGTAGGCTTTGCTAGAAACCCAAGAAAACTAAGATGAAAGATCTCACGGCTCTAATCAGACCCAATGAATTGCCAACAATCTTCACGGACAAAAGTCGCAACCCTCTCCCGAGGTGAACTCGAGGGAGTTTGACGAACTGCAAAGGGGACACGGATAACTCTCTTGTGAGACGGCGTTTTATGATCTAAATTTTTCCATTGTCTTGTCTTCACGGAGGAAGGCAACTCTTTTTAGGCTTTCAACTGTGGTGAAAAACAAAAGCATTTGATTTGATCATCTTTGTTAGGGTGTCAAAAAAATCCGCGCCAGCCTACCCTAAAATTTTGGGTATTTTGGCGCTGGGCCTTAGTCTTCTTCGGTTGATGTTGTTAAGATATGAAATCTTTTTTCATATTATTTTTTGAATATGAAATCTTTTTGATATCTTTTTGAATTTCATATTAGTACTCCAACTGTAGATGAGTTGGCATTCCATGATTCTTGCTCTGTCAAAGATTGTATTTTTCCTTCTCTTTATAAGCGTGTACAATCTGTAAATTAAGTGATATGAAAAAATCATTCACAAATTATGAGCTTTCTCATGGTATCAGAGTGATTATGCTCCTAAGAGCATTTTGATCTGGCTATTCTGCATTTTTTCTTTTTGCAACCTTCTGCACCCTCTAGCCATGGAAGTCACTTCAGAATCAGCTTGCACCACCTCAAATTCTAGTTCCGTTTCCATCGGAACAGCTGCACCTAATGGTCTGATCTCGATCTTAGCCACCGTCAAATTGCTATTCAAGCTCTTTGCTGCCAATTATCCCTCTTGGCGTGCTCAATTTCAGGCGCTACTCATTGGTTATGATTTAATGGGATTTGTTGATGGAACTTCTGTCTGTCCGCCTCTCACCATTTTAACTGGAAATCAAACGGTGCCAAATCCAGCCGCAACACTTGGATTCGCTAGGATCAGCTCTTGCTTCATGCAATTTTTGCATCTATATCCGAAGCCGTGATTCCTTTCATTGCCTCTTGCAATTCGTCACACGCTGCCTGGACAAAACTCATGAATTTATATGCAAATAAATCCCGCTCAAGAGTTATGCATCTCAAGGATCAACTCTCTACCGCTCGCCGAAACTCACGTTCTATTTCAGAATTTTTGCAGGAACTTAAAGCCCTTGCCGATGAATTAGCAATCATTGACACCCCTACCTCTGATGATGGTTTAGTCATTCATGCGCTTCGAGGACTTGGAACTGAATACAAAGAAATCGCAGCAGCGATTAGGGCTCGTGAGAACACAATCCGCTTTGAAGAAATGCATGACAAATTGGTGGCCTATGAAACCCAACTAAAACTGGAAGAAATTAGACTTGAAGTAGCACCAGTCACAGCCAACTACAGCAACAGAAGCCGTGGCACAGGAAGCAACTCTCGCTGGCCCAACAATCGCAGCCGTCATCAAAATTATTCCAAATCTAACCAGCATCATGGACCTTCTCATAGGAGGTATTCTGATCGGGACAACAGAGAGCCTCGTCCGACATGTCAGTTTTGCGATCAATATGGACACTTGGCCAAATCTTGTTTTCACATTCGAAATAGTCTCTGTAAACCTACTGCTCATACTACAACAACTCCACGTCAAGAAAATGGCTGGCTACTAGACTCAGGAGCATCATATCACGTCACAAGCAATCTCAACAACCTCACCACTCACTCAAAGTACGAAGGTCCCGACGAGATCGTCATTGGTGATGGCATAGGTTTGCGTATTAGTCACGTTGGTTCTACTAATTTATCCTATCCAAATTAATCCTTTAAATTAACCAATGTTTTATGTGCACCTGATAGTACAAAAGACCTGATTTCCATCTCACAATTTTGTCACAATAACCACTCATCTATCGAATTTTTTGCCAATTATTTTTTGTTGAAGGACCTTCGCACGGGGGTGACATTGCTTCGAGGAGGGCTTAGCAATGGTGTGTATCGGATGCCTCTCACAAACACTCATCCAAAATTCACAGCCTTTGTTAGTGAGCGGACAAAACCAATGGTTTGGCACAATAGACTAGGTCACCCTTCATTTCGTATTCTAAGTCATGTTCTTAATAATTTTCCAACTCGTTTGTCTTTTGAGTCAATCGTAAGCTCTAAGTTATCCTGTGATGCGTGTCAGTGCAATAAGAGTCACAAACTTCCATTTGGGGTATCAACTCTTGTGAGTCATTTTCCGCTTGATATTATTTTTTCTGATGTTTGGGGTCCTATGTCAACTGCTTCAATTGATGGTTTCCGTTACTATCTTATATTTGTTGTCCACTATACGAAGTACACTTGGCTTTATCTTATAGGAAAAAAATCAGATGTTACCCAAATTTTTGAACAATTCAAAAGCTTGGTTGAAAAACAATTTTCTGTCTGTATTTGAAATTTATACTTGGATGGTGGTGGAAAATTTCAAAACCTTTTCTTGCAAAACATGGAATTTCCCATCTAACTACACCGCCACACACACCGGAACACAATGGAACTGTAGAAAGAAAACACCGACACATAGTTGAAACCGGACTTGCCCTATTACACAAAGCAAATCTACCACATTCTTTTTGGTCATATGCTTTTCAAACTATTAATCGTTTGCCAACACCCGTTCTAAATATGCATTCACCATTTCAAATATTATTCCAAATGGCTCCCAATTATAAAAAACTTCGCACATTTGGTTGTCTTTGCTATCCGTGGTTACGTCCATACAACACAAATAAACTTATGTCCCACTCTCGACAATGTATATTTTTAGGGTATTCATTGTCACAAAGTGTGTATAAATGTTTTGATCCACAAAATAATCGTCTTTATATCTCACGTCATATTGTGTTTGAAGAAAACACATTTCCATACCAAACACTTCTCAATACTAAAAGTGTCTTGTCACCCCTCAAAGTTCATCTCCTCCACGTACTGTTTCACTTCCGATTTTAGTGCCAAACATTGGACCATCTGCACTAGTGCCCCCTCGAAGCAACATTCCATCCCGTGCTACATCCTCATCGACTTCCCAACCTTCAAATCAATCCCAACAAATGCCACCTCTTGAAAACCCAATTGCCACTATCAATAATGACCAAACATCAACACCCAAAAATCCACCTACAAGAACTCACAAAATGGCCACTAGATCACAAAATAATATTTTCAAGCCCAAACAAATCAATCATATCATCACCAAACATCCACTTCCATCGACTATAGGACCAACGGGAATTATACAAGCTATGTGTGATCCTCAATGGCGTGAAGCAATGTCGGCTGAGATCAATGCCCTTATTCGTAACGGGACTTGGGAACTAATACCTTTTGATCCATCTTTGAATGTTGTAGGTTCCAAATGGGTTTATCAGATAAAAAGACGTATGGACGGCAGTATTGAGAGGTACAAGGCATGTCTTGTGGCCAAAGGTTTTCACCAACGACCAGGCCTTGATTACACCGATACATTTAGCCCGGTCATCAAACCAAATACTATTCGGGTGGTTTTATCATTGGCTTTAATGCGTGGATGGACATTGAGACAAATGGACATCAACAATGCCTTCCTCCAAGGAACTCTTCAGGATGAGGTTTACATGTCGCAACCGCCTGGTTTTAAAGACCCAGAAAAAGCAACTCACATTTGCAAACTTTGTAAAGCCATATATGGGTTAAAGCAGGCTCCGCGGGCTTGGTATAATGAGCTGAGTTCATTCCTTCTCACAAATTCATTTGTCAATTCAAAGAATGATAGTTCGCTGTTCATTTACTCTCATGGTGGTGTTCAAGCCTATTTTTTAGTGTACGTGGATGATCTCATTATCACAGGAAGTGACCAAAAGTTTGTTTCGGACTTCATCACCGCTCTCTCTAATCGGTTCTCAATTAAAGACTTGGGGCCACTGAATTTCTTTTTGGGAATTAAAGCAATTCCTACAAAGACCGGCTTACTTCTTTCTCAACATAAATACATAAGAGAGCTACTTGAATGCTTCAAAATGGGAAATGCAAAAGAGGTAGCGACACCATTAGCCATGGGTCAATCTCTTTCGGTTCATGACAAACAATCACCGGCCATTGCTACAGAATTTTGAAGCCTCATTGGCGCACTTCAATACCTCAACATCACTCACCCGGATCTTGGTTTTGCAGTAAACAAGCTATCTCAATTCATGCATAAGCCAACCACAACCCATTGGACAGCTGCAAAACGGCTTTTACGCTATCTTAAGGGAGCATTATTCCATGGGTTGCACTTGAGACGCGACACACAACCTGTGCTTCATGCCTACACCGATGCAGATTGGGCAGGAAACATTGATGATCGCACATCTACTTCGGGTTTTTTGATTTATATAGGGGCCAATCCTATCTCTTGGAGTTCTCAAAAGCAACGATCGGTTGCACGGTCGTCTACTAAAGCAGAATATCGAGTCATTGCCACGGCCTCGGCGGAACTCATTTGGGTAAAATCTTTGCTTCAAGAACTTGGCATTCACATAGACACGGCACCAAGCTTGTATTACGACATCATAGGTGCTACTTATGTTTGTGTAAATCCCGTCTTCCATTCCCGAATGAAACACATTGAGATAGATTACCATTTCGTTCGGGAACTTGTTAAAGCCGGCAAGATGCGAGTCTCTCATATTTCCACCCGTGATCAACTTGCCGACATTCTCACGAAACCGTTATCAAGGCTGCGGACAATACAATTACGAGACAAGATGGGCGTTTCCGATGGAACGTCCATCTTGCGGGGGCGTGTTAAGATATGAAATCTTTTTTGATATTATTTTTTGAATATGAAATCTTTTTGATATCTTTTTGAATTTCATATTAGCATACCAATTGTAGATGAGTTGGCATTCTAAATTCTTGCTCAGTCAAAGATTGTATTTTTCCTTCTCTTTATAAGCGTGTACAATATGTAAATTAAGTGATATGAAAAAATCATTCACAAATTGTGAGCTTTCTCAGATGTCGGTATTAATAGGGTTGGGATTGGGTCGGGCCGACGCGGGTTTTTTGACACCCCAGCACAGCCCGATCTCTCTCTCTCTCTCTTGTCTCTCCTCTCTCCCTGAAAACACGATGAGGACGAACCCTAGATCTGAGAAGACAACGAGCATAGTCCCTCCATCACCGTTTGCTTCCTTCAACTCTAACGTAACCTTGTTGTCTCTGCAAATCAATCACCTGCCTCTGCTTCTTCGGCTCTCCACTCCGTTGTCCTCACCTCGATCACCGTCTCAATCTCACGAATATTTCAATTAAAATCTTCAAAGCACTCCTTTGATGCACTTGTGAAAACTCGATCAATCTAATGGCGTTGGGTTCAAAGTAGCCATGCAAGGCAAAAACATGTGCTGGGAAGGACTCAGCTGGTGTAAATGAGTCGGTCATTCCATGTCTTTATCAACAACTCTTGAAAGAGTAATGTGAGGTTTCATAATATGAATTTTGATATGAATGCATCGAGAAAATTACCATCATGGCCCCTACCTATCGATTTAACCGTGGAAGATTTCTAGAATGGAAGTCTTTGGTTCAGCACAAAATGACTCTTCAATTAATCAAAAACATGTGCCTTTGATTCACACTCGTTGGGCTATCCATTCAGTTGAGGAACTAATAGCATTCTTATGATGAGGGAAAATTACGAACACAAAAAAAAGCTAATAGAAAGATCCTAATTATTTGAAATGAGGTGCCATTATTAAAGTATTCATCCAAAAATGAGGACAGGCATGTGTTGCGATCTCCTTTCAAAACTTTTCTAACTTCATCCTCTTTGATTCTCAGAAAATCAGATAAATTGATGTTGGCTCTATTCCGATATGCAGACTAATTAATTTAGAGTCTAAAGACTTCCCCATGACAATGATATACTCTGTGAAATTCTTAGTGAACTCATGCTTACCAAATATGAAGGTGGATGTTTCGGGGCACCAGAAATGCGCTAGTGCTCGGACGAGGCCAAAACGAACCTTTATTTCCAACAGAGGGAGTATCTTCCCTATCTTGCTCATCTCATGAGCAATGATCATTAGTGAGCCATTTGTCTTGACAAGTTATATATATATATATAAAGAAGTTAAGGAAGAATCCAATCGAGTTTTTCTTTTGGTCAGCATAATTTGATAAATTTGAGTGGATGCAGAAGCCGAGATTAAGAGAAAGATTTAATTTATCATTGGAGGGGTTCAAAGAGACTAATAACTAATAAGCATCCCGGTGCATGAAAATCTTATAGCATATGTTTTTGTATATTTTCATGCTTAGTTTAGCTAACTGGACCTCAATAGGAGGAAGAGCTTACAAAAGTTCAGGCTGCATATGGGCTATCATATCCCAGTCAGCAGTTTACTAGAACCTCTAACACTGTAGAAATTTTCGGACATGTTATAAAGTTGTCTTAATATTAATCGAGAAGGAAGTACAGCAAAAGCAGTTTCCAAGCTTTTTCTTCCCGAGTATTGGAGCTTATTCTTTCTTCGGGAACACCAGCACTGTACTAGATTCTTTCCCATCTTCTTGGGTAATAATATTCAATATGATCACCAAGCACATAATTTCTCTGCAATGATCAATTGAACAAGAATTTGTCACTTATTTAACTTCACCGAGTGTAAAGCCTGGAGGAAAGAATAGGAATTGTTTCCTTCTAGTTGTAACGATGAACTCCTTGTGATTGCTTTCCATGTAAGTAAGGAGGCGAACTACATGAAAGTGCTTTACCTTGGAATTGCTGACAACTGAAGAATATAAAATTTCCTTGAAACTGGTCTCTTGCATGTAGAGAGCGATCTATGCTCCGGAACCGCTCATATATTTCATTTGCCAACTGTTTCCGATCCTGCACAGCCTTGAATTATGTCCTTTTAAAGAGTATTATTTTCTTCTTCAGGAACCTCTAATCGCTCATTGAAAACTTTGACATCAGTTGCCTAAATTGCCCGATCGTTCCAATGTAGCTCAGTACACGAGCCACTTCTTTGCGGACTCCATGAACTCCTACCTGCGTTGTTAATAACTGTTTTCTCCCTCTTTCCATCTTCTTCAATAATTATTTCACATATAATCCCAACCACTGAGGAAACTGAAGCAACTGTACAAAATCAGTGCAAGACCCACTCGGTTCTGAGAGGACTTACCTCAGGAGATGTCCAGAAGAGCCCTTTTGTCATTCTGCATTACGATCTCTTGTCGTTGGACCTGTGGCAAGAGCAGGAAGAATATAGTAGCTAGGATAACATTTTACCGAGTGAAGCAACATGAATCAACCAATCTTCTCTTGCATAAGCTTAACTTTCCTTTGGAGATATTGTAGCCTAGAAATGTGCTTTGCAGAAGGTGTCACGATGATCAAACAAAGTACAAATCTTCAGTTCATATTTGGATAATGATGTCAACCATTTGGCTCTGCTTATGGAGCGGTTAGCAGGATGTGTGAGCGACACTGATATGTTGGAGGTGAAGAAAATAAAAGCGTAGGATAATAAGAAGAAAAAAACATTCTTTTTCGTTATTAGGAAAACAGGAGAGGGTAATAAAAGTGTGAAACTAACTGTGAAATTACATTTTCGACTTTTTAGATTCAATTTTTGTAAATTGAGTATTGTCAAGAGTTTGCCTAATTAGTCATCGAAATATATTTTATAAAAGAAACTTCGTATGAGTGAAAGAATCCATTTGGAATAACCCATTAGCTCACCAGTTAATAAATCATAAAGATACAACAAACAATACATTATCAAATGCTCCTGAATTGTGAACATATTGCCGTATCACAAGACAAACCAGGCAGACAAGAGACATGGAACTTGGCATCAACATGCCAGGCTTTCCTGTGAAACATGTCCGAATGTGCCACCATCAATGCGGTACTACGTTCTTCAGACCAAAAGGAAAATTTGTTGATGGATCAGATTAGCTAGCTGGAGCTCAAAGGAGTGAAAAAAACCTCCGACTGTACATAGGCTACGAAATGCCATGTCAACTATCGCCAGAACCCTTTAAAAACTACGTAGGCTTTTGCACAGGTAGAGTTGTCTAAATATCTATTAATGGAGAGTACACCAGAAGCTGTTTTCAAGCCAACCAACAAGGAATGCATCCAAAAAACATAAAAATCTCAGTAATTCATGAGAGATAACCTAAAATCTTTCGCCTAGGAGTAGCAGCAGCGTCAACTTCCGGGTCTATGATGCTTTTCCTTTTCTGAGTAGCTGAGCTTGTCCTTTCTTCGGGAACCCAGCATCTCCGCTTCTTATTAGTGTAGTCAGTAGTGACGCCAAGGCTTGAGCTTCTGCTGTAATCGATGCATCGTCATCTGCTGCATAAAGTGTAAGTTGCCCTTATAATAAAAAATAATAAGGGGCCCAATCACATTTTCATAAGGCCTAAGCCAACTTGAAGAAAAACAAAATGAACTCATCTTTTCTGCAGGTGGAGTCGCGAAGGAAAAAGAAAACAAAAGGAATAAGTATATATATATAGAGAGAGAGAGAGAACATTGAGAAACACAAGAAAAAGCGTTTCGTAGTGTTTGGTAAGTAATCGTAGCCATTATTTACCTAATCGAAGGGATTTTCATAGCTAACCTATAACGGATTTTCATACTTGATTTTTATGTTGTGCATTTATTTATAAAGTACAAAATCTTGTTGTGACAGAAGTTTTAGGACCTCGCTGAGCTGCACAATTTTATGGAAGTCAATTTGGAGTTACGGTCCGGTCGGGGGGTGATTTTTGAAGCTTTGCGCATGCTATGGAGAAAAGTTTCTAGCTATTATAATTCTAATATACCATCGTCTCATTCTATAAGCAGTAACTTCACTTTCACGCAAGATCATGTCTTGCGATGCAGAATCCCAACTAAAGATGCGCGCCACTTTTATTAAGGGAAGACAACAGCCTGTTCCTTCTAATTGAGTGCGCAATGCACTAATACATCGGCGGGGGAACACTGTTAGAGGGAGTCCCATTATCCCGTGACACCACGGGGTCAAAACGATGGGACGTATTATCTGTCTCCCGTGGAAGAACGGCATTAATTACGCACCCATCTCCAGCTGAACTATGGAAAGACGGAAAAGATGAGGAATGTAAGCTCCCCGGGATCTAAATAAAGACCAATTGTTACCGTCTTTCTCTTGTGTTGCCTAACTCGATCGATCACATTTGTTTCACTCAAACCCAGCTGTTTGGCTCCCATGTGCGAGGCAACCACCTCCCCGTTTCCTTTTTGACCTCTCTCTTCCTCTCGCCACCTCAAGATCTTCGTTCTTGAGTAACCGGTAGTGAGCCAGTTAACCTAAGTGAAGCTCATCTTATGAGCAATAACCCGTAGTGAGCCACAATTGTCTCGACGAGTTCAAGCAACATTGAGAAAGAATTCGATCATGTTTAAGTGGATGCATGAGGTAAGTGACTCAGAGAACAATTTAATTGGTCCTTGGATGGGTTCATTGGACGAGACTTGTAACGAGTAAGCATGGGAGTGCATTAAGCTTTTATTTTCCTTTTAGCTAAAAGAAGAGAGGGGCTTTATTCACACGTGGAAATATATTGTTCTGCTAACTTCCTTGAATAACGCGCAAACAAAGTTAAACACGAGATTAAGTCCATATATGTCATGAGAAATATTTGTTTTTGCACTTAACGGTCACGTATTTGATAGTTGGACATATATTTCCTGATTTGGGTCAACCGTACTTTCGCACTTATCATGAGATCAAATTCGTAAAATCTCCGCGATTGATTCGACAAGCATGCCCCGATACGTCTCCGGTCCATCTCATTGCCTTCATCGTATTTCCTTGTTCTTCGAGAATAGCCCGCAGCAAGGACGAGCAGAAATCACCATTAAACCTTTCTCTCTCACACTCAAAAGCCAAGTTGATTTATTCTGGAATATTACCTTCCACTTGAGGGACCCAGTTTCATGTTGCTTTTGGAGCATTAGAGACGTTCAGCATTTTATTTATCTACGCAGACTTTACTCTGTATAGATATAAGTTCTAACAAACTTACTATTTCATATGTCGACAGCACATCAGTGCTTTCAAAAATTGAACCATTCACAAAAATTTCTTGCATCCTACCTTACTGATGTAGCAAATAACAAAAGGAGCCATACTCCATAGTAGTCAAATTGTACTAAAGAGAAGAAATTAGGCAATCAAAAGTTACAATTGAATTCTTCATTGATGTACACTTTGATGCAAGATCTTACGGAGCCAATTCACATTTTAAGTAAGTTGTGTTTCCGAACAAGTTAAAACAATGTAATTTACATCAAAATCTTGATCAAGTTTGAATTATGTTTCTAACGAACATTAGATTGCATGGGTTATTTTTTTCTTTTTTGCCTAGAGCATGGTTTGATTTGTCACTACTTCATTTTCTAACATTCAATGATCGCATATAGTCAATGGCCAAGACAAAGTCATGGTAATCAATATCATGAAGTGATATGTTTCACAATACTAGAATGTCTTATATTCTTTTTGCAAGTAGAAAATCTAAGCCAATTATATTTCACGAGCTTCTGGAAACACATTGAATTTCACTGAAAAACACAAATTCAGATGCAATTTTTGTAATATGACTAACTCCGAGATCACTCATAAATTTAAAGAAACACGATACATAATTGCAGAAACTGGTTAAACATTATAAAACCGCGTGAAAGTACATAATGACTGAGTTATGTGTACTTGTGTAATATGTGTGTGTGTGTGTATTGCAAACGTGAAGAGAAGCTTTCCTAGGTGGACAACCTCACATTTGCCGTCGCCACTCCCTAGACGTTGTTGCTCGCCCGTATGAATGAGAGAGAGAGAGAGAGAGAGAGAGAGAGAGAGAGGAGAGATTAGGTTTGGTAGGTGCGGTGTGACTTTCTAAAGTGCAGGGGCATCCTGGAGGAAAGTGAATAGATGTTTTAAGGTTTTTGAAGGAAATTATTTGGAGAGAGAGTTTTCTTATTATTCTTTTTATGAGTCTAACAAAGCTAAGACAATTGTGGCAAAACTAGAATAATTGCTTTGTAAGTTTTGCTTTTGGCTTATGATATTGTTTTCTCAAATTTCTTGAAAAGTTAAGTACCAAAAATTTAACTAAATGACACTTTAGTACCAATTCTTTATAGCAATATTTATGTCGAAATATCCCATAAATTCAGTTACTGTGACCCGAAGTTATCATTTTTTAAAATATGTGCCATGACCATAGTCATGTGGAAACTAAATCAGTATGTGTAATGTGATAAAACTTTTTTGTCTTCATATGTTGTGCTTAGTCATTGAATTTATAGGCAATTTCAATTAACAAAAATAATTGATAAAATTAATAACTAAAATTGGAAAATCATCAAACGTGACAAAATAAATTTTGTTGCCGTAAGCTAACAGTGACCGTCGCCGTACCAACGGCGACAAACTGAATATAATTTGACATCTGTGGGTATTAAGATTTGGAATGGACTCATTAATGGGAACTATGCAAATTTTAAACTTTTCTCGAGAAAGAATGTTTTGCCTATGGTGTTGGATTATAGTATTTGCCTCCTAGATAGTCCTATTAATTTTCACTTTTGACCTTCTGTTTGTCGTGATTTCCTAATGAGTAATGAAAGAAGTCTCTATCGCCAAAGGAAAAAAAAAAATCCAATTCCTACGTGCTACTCATCGCAACTTGGCTGGAAGATCTGAAAATCTTTCTTTCCTTTCCCCAAAGAAAAGGGGCTTTGAAAGTTCCACTTCGCTGGCCGCCAAGACTTTGACAACTTGAAGTGGTTGGCCAATGGCTTTTTTTTTTTTTTTTTTTTTTATTCCGCACAAAAGAGGGAATTCCGTTGTGACCGTCGTTGTTCATCGACTGATTCAAACCTTTACTTTCGGAGGTGGATGTGGGCTGCTGTTCTTAACTTTAACTCCACCGTTAAAAAAAAGAGATCGTCATCTAAACCTAATGTGCTCAATCATGGATGTATTAAAATTGTTCATTACATCTCTACTAGCTAAATCAATCCAACAAAAGAATGAAATCAGTATGCCTTTGTAGCAGACAAATACCAAAGGAAACTTCTAAATCAAGGTAAATTCATAATCAAAGTCATATGCTCAAAAGATAATTGCTTGACCCCTTTGAACTTTGACACCATCACACAAAACAATCCTTTATTAAAATGCTTTGAATACTTCCTTAAAAAAGTTTGGGAGACACGCGGTAACTTCTCAAAGTTCAGGAATAGTTGCAGAGACCGTGCCAAAGTTTAAGAGAATTTTGAGTAACTATTTCAATTAATGGATATATAGCGCGTTTGATCATGAATATTAACATGATTACTTTTTCCCCTCTTGAGTCCATGTAATAACATCGTCTCACTTTGGTTAATGCATAATGGAAAAAAAAAAATAGAATTAAGCCTGTTTCTTTCTTCTCTTAAAGTGAAGCACCAGAATCATAAAAAATCATTCGTTATGTTTTTAATTTGTGTCGTTTATAGTTTATAGTCAAGACCCATAATATATTTGGTTCATATAGTATCATGAAGCTACATCATCGATGCTCGATGGACTCCTGAGATCTCTCCACAATTTAAGCTCATCATGATCCACTAAAAAGAGCCCGAGCTTCCTTGGGGATGAAGTATGTTGGAAATTAACAAGGAGTTGGTCTACACGAAGAGAAAATTATGTGGGGGTTCGATGCAGTATGTTCGAAATTAACAAGGCTTTAAATTTGTGACTTGGTACAACAAAGGACGCGTGCGCTGTCTTACAGCAAATTGATGTCCATCTTATGTTCCCCCAAACATCAAAATGTTTGCAGATTGGCACTAAAGTCGCGTATGACATGGCAGCAACGACTTATCTACTGTTTAGATTGCCCAGGCTTTCAAAAAGATTCGACCAAAAGGAATTTTTCTTGCATTGCTTGCATGGGAGTCGAGTCGTTGGTATTTGTGTTTTCAATTGACTCTTTCAATCAATCAGTAGGCCGGGGATTGAATTCGGACCCTTTTTGTCCATTGATGCGATTATATTGGATGAACTAAACTTGAGCGGCTAAGCAGAAGGCAAAGCTCAAATAAATTTTCAAGTGAAAATCGACATGGATCTCTAACTAGAGATGAAATTAATATTACATCAACCAGCAACTCCAAACTAGTTCTATAATGGAACTAAAATTAAGCTAAAATTTTAGATTAAGTTAAATTTCATGAGAGAAATCAAGAGTATCCCGTACGTAATTACAATAATAATTAAGCAATCATATGATGCCGCCCTATACCTCAGTTCTCAGCTTGGAATTAATCTGTCATTTGCGGATGAATATATTTTTTATTTATAAGAAAGCATGAAAGTAGGAGGTCGATGGCTATGGAGATTGTTTCGAACGCGACACGAGGTGCTTGCTGTGGCGCGGAGTCATCTTGGGGAAACCGATTTATGTACACCCACAAAATAAGAAAAAATTCAAAAACCGTCAACCGTACCGTTAGCATCTCTTCCCTCTGTTCTTCGCCGTCGTCGTCTTCCTCCTCCGCGAAACCGGAGTCCATTCTCTCGTACATGTTTCTCCTCCTCTCCTCCAAATCGAGACCCCCATCTTCCTCGCCAACCCCGACTCCCATCTCCCTCCCTCTCTCTCCTTCAAAGATTGTTCCTTAATTGATTTTACTCATCATGGGTCATGCTTCTCTCTCCTCGCCTTTGTCCGGAAGAGGGAGGGAGACAGAGATGTGGCACGCAAAGTTCAGATTCAGACCGAGGAGAGAGACAGGACAGAGGGAAGAAGAAGAAGGAACATGGGGAGGGCGGAGGATAGACGAGGTGACGTGCCGGAGGCAAGGCTGAGGTTGGAGAAGGAACATGAGGCAGGCGGAGGAGAGAGAAAAAAAATGAGGAAACCGCGAGCAGAAAAGAAGAAATGAAGAAACGAAGAACAGAGGGAGAGAGACGACAGGAGAAAGTGTGTCAGAGGGTTATGGACGGTGGGTGATATGATGACACGGTGGAATAAGAGAAATATTTTCTCGCCGATTAGTGGACTAGGGAATACGTGACACACTATAACCTGTGAATACTTCACTACCTTAGGAAACAGACAAACCTTAGAAGTTCAACCGAAGGCTAGGGGGATTGACATAAGGCAAGAACTTATTAAGTTGAACTAATCCACCATCTTGACGTTCATAACATTGGATCAGGTCATGTATCCAGTGATTGAACTTTCACTCTTCTTGAGATGTTGCCATTTATCTTACATTGGCTTGATAACAGGGTCTTCTATTGACATGATCACCAGCACCATTAACTGTTGGTAGTCAAACCAACTGATGCTTATAATGCCGAGGAGGATTTAACTGCTGTAAAGAATGAAATTTGGGGTAGTCAAACCAGAAGGTGGCAAGCAATTGGCATGCTAAGGCATGTTCTGTTCAGCTACTGTACCTTGGAGATTAAAGAAACATGCCATTGACTTCTTGCTTTGCACCTCAGAAGGAGATATCTCACAGGAGAGTGAGAGTGAAACCCTAGATTTCTCATCATCTGTTCCTAGCCATTTTGCTGCCTTGCGGTATTATAGTCAAAGATGTTGATTTTATGCCATTTCATTTTGTATATTCTTCTTATCATTAAAGTGCAAAATCTCGGGATTGACAACGTCATCATGTACACATCGGATGCTGTGCTAAGGAAGAAAGCTTTTGATGTATTGGAAAGGGTTGGTGTTTTCGACTTAAGATCCTCTGCTCTTGCATCACTAAACAGCTCGTCACTCTTGTAGTCCGTTTCTCTCTTGTTTAAGTTGTGCAATTATTTCCTAGTCTCCAGATGTTTGCTGATATTGCAATTTCTCAAAGGTTTGACGTCTTAAAAGCCCTGATTACAAATTGCATCTCTTCCTTTATGGTAACTGCATGGGGAAGTACGTGGAATTGTTGGATCTAGGGGTGAGGATGGCTGCAAGGTTTCACTCTCACTGCCCACAAACCGCACGTTTGTATTACCATCCTCCCTCCAACCATGACGACGACGACCACCACCACCACCACTCCTCGAGTAGTGGCACAGGCAATGGCCCTTGTCCGGACCATAGGTTCAAAATCGACTCTACTGAACTCATTGTTTATTCTATTGTGTGAGGAAGAGATTAGATTTCTCTATTTAGAATATGTTTGAGCGTTTATAGGGAAGACATCCAGCCAAAAAATTGAGCTGTTTCCTGTCTTCTCGCATATTTTTTCAAACACGAATTGTGTCTCCATTGTCAATTTTGTCCCTAGACATCAAGCCAAAAAATCAAGTTGTTTCCTGTCTTCTCACATATTTTTTCACACAAATTGTGTCTTCATTCAATTGATTCAATTTGGTCCCTAGATAGCTTAAATCGATAATTCATGTAGCAGTGACTCATTCTTTGAATGAATGAATTTTGTTCCCAATTCATTTTTCTCGACCAGTTTATCAATATTCAATCTTGATCAATCTCTTATTAACAGTTTGACGATGCCCAAATTGATAATTGTTGTCCCCATGCGCTATGTGTTGTGCCCTAAATGTTCCCAGAATATAAGATCTAAAAAAAAAGCGCTATTATCTAATTTGAGAACAAGAATTTGCTCTACAGCATCCACAAATTGACAACGGAGGACAATGGAACAATATTGCGTGGCACCATAACTGCATCATTCGTCACATTTTGCATTGCGATCTAGGCTATGTCTCATCAATTCATGGCCTTTTGCTAGCATTTTCCCATGCTTCGAGGTTGTGCAGCCTCTCGGCAGACGTCCTCAACATGAATCGGATAATGTTTTACGGAGCTGAGGGGCCAAGCTCTCAGTATTTCCAGATGCCTCTGGTACTTAATTGTGAGAAGAGCTAGCATTTCACTGCAGACCAAGTATGCTTGTATGGAGAATTGACAACTAGGACATTCTTCAATTTGAAAATTCTCATAGTTTATGAGCTTGTTTTGCTATGAAACTCTCAATGGTACAGATCCGTATATGCATTACACCCTAAATCCAGCACCAGCAGTTTGGCTCACTCGGTCAGGAACATTGAGCTGGAGCAAACACCTATTCTTGTATTTCGCTGTCTAGTAAAATCCCAAGTAATACCTTTAGTCATTTACACACCAAACACTAAAACGCTATAAGGTACAAATGCCATAGGGCAAGTGTGGCGTGGTAGTATAGATTTTGGAGAAATTTTTTAGGAGTATATCATTGAAGATCCTCAATTCTAGCTTATTTAGAACTGCTGTGAACTTCCATATGTTCATACCCTCTTCTATGTGAACCGTAGAGAGGTTGCGATGCCCTGAAGCTGAAAATGTCATCTATTCGTACTGTGTTTGGTCCAACTGCTTCATTGTTATCCACTTCAAAATTTGACGAATGCTTGCTCCCATAAACTCGTACACTGAGCACCTTTCTCTTGGGCGCTCCAATTCTTATGTGCTCGTTGAAGAAATCTATCAATTCTTGTTTTGCCAGCTTCCTTAATGCTGTGACCTGGTCCAATGCAAACGAAGTGAATTTTTGTGAGTTGCTTTGCATGTCTGGCTTTATGAAGATAATTTAGGCAGTTTCAGCTGAGAGGAGGGAAAGGGCATACTGCCAATTGTATACAGGTAACTTTAGTTCCGTAAAAAGAGATTAATCAGAAGATGAATGTAGGTGAAACCAACGCGGATGAAAAATAGTGTCGATTTGCTCGGTCACTACGAGAAGACTAGGATTTGATGTCCGCAATAGGGAGGGAGGGAGGGAGGAGAGAGAGAGAGAGAGAGAGAGAGAGAGGGGGCAATATCTTGTACCTCAGTTTCTATTCGATCAAATAGGAAAGTTCTATCAGTTATCTCTTCCTAGTGACGCTCAGATTCTTCCCACAAATTCTTGTCCTTCTCCATCTTTGATTCGATTAGTGCGCTTAAATGGCTCTGTCAAAGGCAGAAATTCCACAAGTTTGATGTAATGGTTTAAAGATTATTTGACAAGCTGACATGATTTTCATGATGGAACACGGGAGAAACAACTCACCTCAAAATCAACCTCACTCATCTTAAGGAGTTTACTTTCGAAAGACTCAAGAAAGCTCTGGACCCGTGTGTCGATGTACCTTGGACACTGTTAAGATTAACAAAGTGAAGGAGTTAATGGTGATGAGGCAGTCAAAACACAGAGAACCTTGTGGTATACCTTTACGACGGGCGAACAGTGAGCTGCGAACGGCCATGCACACCGAGGTCATATCTCGCACGAAACCCTTAGAATAATTAGCGAGAACACACATCGAGGAGAAGAAAGGAGAAATAAAATGGTTTTACCGATGTGTCGAAACGAGACATAACCAAGTTGCTCAACCTGTTCGACCTGGTGGAAGGCTTCATGCCTTGCAATAAAAGCCAAAAGCTGAAGTTGTACGTTCAAAGTAATGTCATCTTGATGGATCTGCAATTATCCATGGAGATTGTAATCAAATACATAAGAAAAAGACTAAGTAGACCTGCCAAAATGAGTTACTCCGTGATTTTTTTATGCTTGTAATCCGATGAACTTTTTGTCTTGCTAATGTACAAACATATACTTTCTGAAAGTGAATTGATGTGTCAGAATTCAACCATCCCAAGGGGGTAAACCATGCGCAATTCTAATTGTTGAACCTACCCCCAAGGGGGTAAAGCATGCGCAATGTGTCACCAGATGGATTTTTGGCCGAAATTACAAGCAAAACACAGCCTCACATACCCAGAGAAACATACTAGCTGATCAAAGGTGGCCTAGGCCAATTAAGTTCATTGGAGTCGGGAGTCATCTTGAACGTCTATTCATGCAAAAGACAGGCCAGAAGATTTCATGACAAAGTTATGCGGACAGAAATTTGTTCTTTTCATAAATATTGTTGAGTAAAAGTAACTGAATATAGTGAAGCAATTGAGAATTCTCATCATTTGGGTTTAGGCCTTCAGTTGAGTAGACATAACTTACACCCTCATCGAGTGTGACGAGTTTGCTTGTCATGAGCTGGGATTGGAGCACATGCTTGAATATAGGATGAGTACCATTAAAGAAAACATCTTCGACATGATGAACAAATGACTATGCTTTATAACGCTCTAAATTCCCTAGTGAGTGATGACAAAATAAAAGTAGATCAAGATTCAAATATGAGAGAGTTAACTTAAAAAAGAAAGGGATGACTTCTAAAATCACTGAACCTGCTATGTAACACTCTAAGAATGCTCTCGAGAGCATTGTAGGTGCAAACCGAGAAAGGTCTTCAGGCTGAAGATTCTCAAGTATTTCTAGATCTTCCTCCCAAGGCCATGAATGGTCATTTAATATTAAAGAGCGATAATATGAGATATCTTGGCTCATCAAACTTGAAATCCTGATAACTTTTTGTCAACTTCTCCTGGAAGACAATA
This sequence comes from Eucalyptus tenuipes, assembly GCA_014182365.1. Taxonomy (NCBI): domain Eukaryota; kingdom Viridiplantae; phylum Streptophyta; class Magnoliopsida; order Myrtales; family Myrtaceae; genus Eucalyptus; species Eucalyptus tenuipes. Next base: position 23,882,640 of record CM024544.1, on the reverse strand, counting down.
AAAGATAAGTCTTAATAGTGCAGCCGGTACATAGCTCAGGAAACTTGATGATGCAAGTCAAGGTTAGGTTTTTCAAACAGTAGGATCGGGAGAGTGACTCGCACAGGGGAAAACAGGACGAATAGAAATTTCAGCACTGCGCATGGTCAGGAGAACAGTCGTATCTTTGTCGATATAGATCAGATCAACCTGATTCTAAAGCCAAATGAACAAAGACTTCTAGATCTACAATTTCTCTGTTTTGGGTTTTCTGAAATAAGCACTGTAGGATGGTCGAATTTGGGTTGAAAATAACGAACAGAACAGAAAAAGATAGAAACTTCGTTGGTTGCTCTTCTAGGCCTCCAAGGAAGTTGAAAGGGCACCGATTCTTCTAGATCGATGACTGCAACTTTTCAAGGATGCAGATTTCAAAAGCTCCGACTCTTCAAGGACGGAGTGAAAACTCTTCTAGGTTTTCAAGGGTATGAACTCTGCAAGGTTCACGATACTTGCTTGAAAGCAAAGTTTTCATTAATCAAAAGTCGTCTATCTCATACAAGGAATTGGATGACTTATATCGTCAAAGAAATAAAGCTAGAGCGTTGAAACTAGGAGAAATAAAGACAGAGCATTGAAACTAGGAGAAATAGTAATGAGCATGGAAACTATAAACTAGTAAAAGCGTCATGCGAGCTCCCAAGGTGTCTTTCAAGCTTCCGGAATGGACTCAAGATGTCGATATGGCTTCACGGTTTCGTCGAGCTTGAAAGCGGGCCGATCTTCTTGGTCGAGAGAGATGGTCTCCCATGCGGGCTGCATCATCCTCCCCATCTTTAAAAGAATTCGTCCTCGAATTCTCACCATCATCATCAGAAGAATCTCCCACATAAAGTGTTAAATGTCGAACATTGAAGACGTCGTGAATCTTCAAATGAGAAGGAAGATTCAATTGATACGCATTAGGATTGATGCGCTCAAGAACTTCGAGAGGTCCAAGCTTTCGATCACTAAGCTTGTTATAACTTCCAACGGGATGCCGTTACGGTGGCAAATAAGCCCAAACAAAATCTCCGAGTTCAAAGATAACTTCATGTCGCCGCTTGTCGATGTCCGTTTTATAGGATTCAGTTTTGCTCTCTAGTCTTTGGCGCACATCTTCATGAATTGCCCTCATTTGAGAAACAATATCGTCGACTTTGCTACTCGACTTCTCAGTAAAAGGAATTGGTGCAAAATCAAGAGCAGTGTTCGGTTGTCGACCATATACAATCATAAATGGACTATATCCAGTGCTATGGTTCTCAGCACAATTATATGCAAATTCTCCAAGTGACAACCATGTCTCCCAAGAACGGAGATTATTATCGATCAAAGTCCTTAATAGATTTCCCAATGTTTGATTGATGACCTCAGTTTGTCCATTCGTTTGGGGATGAAACTCAGTACTATATTGCAGTTTAGTACCAACATTCTTCCACAGTTGTCACTAAAAATGACTAAGGAATTTTGTATCCTGATCCGAAGTAATGGTCTTCGGAATGCCATGCAACTTATAGACTTCCTTGAAAAATAAGTCGGTAATATGCGAAGCATCCATAGTTTTTCGACATGGAATAAAATGTGCTATTTTTGAAAATTGATCAACAACAACAAAGATCGATCCATACCTCTGTTTGTACGTGGTAGTCCAAGGACAAAGTCCATAGAGATATCCTCCCATGGGGCATGTGGAATTGGCAAGGGCAAATAAAGGCCAACATTAGTAGCTTGTCCCTTTCCAATTTGGCAACGTCGACACCTCATCACATGTCGAGTACATCACGTTTCAAATGAGGCCAAAAGTATTTGGCTAAGACGAGTTGTACAGTTTTGTCGCGCCCAAAATGTCCATCACGGTGAACTTCATCGATCACCCTTTGCCGAAGAGAACAGTTCGACACACATAAACAGTTTCTTTTGAAAAGAAAACCATCACATACAGTAAAATCAGCAAGCTTCTTTCATGTGCATCGGGAATGATCTTGGAAAAGTAGGGGTCTTCTTGATATAACTCCTGAAAAGTATCAAATCCAAGAACAGTAGAATGCATTGTAGAGAGCAAGCTCTTCTTTCGACTAAGGGCATCAACAACCTGATTCTGAGCTCCATCCTTATGCTTAATAATGAAAGTGAACTCCTGGATGTATTTAGCCCATTTTGCATGCCCGGAGTTAAGCTTTTGCTGTCCGGAAATATACTTCAGAGCTTCATGATCAGTATATAAAATAAACTCTCGATGAATAAGATATTGCCGCCAATACTCAAGTGTGCGAAATAATGCATAGAATTCCAGATCATAGGTGCTGTAACGAAGTTTGGCACCATTCAATTTTTCACTAAAGAAGGTGATGGGTCGACCTCCTTGACTTAGAACTCCTCCTATGCCAATACCTAATGCATCACAATGCACTTCAAAAACAAGATCAAAATTAGGCAATGCAAGTACCGGGGCTGTGCTCAATTTTTCTTTGGGCTATTCAAAACTTTTCTAAGCTGCATTTGTCCATTAGAAAACTCCCTTCTTCATGCAAGAAGTGAGTGGGGCTGCAATGGTGCTAAAATGCGCAATAAACCGTCGATAGAATGAAGCGAGGCCATGAAAACTTCGCACTTCATGCACATTTGTTGGAGTTGGCCATTCTCGAATCACCTTGACCTTAGAATCATCCATCGAAATGCCATTCTTTGAAATATGAAACCCCAAGAAAAGGATTTGTGGTACCATAAAATAGCACTTGTCGAGAGCCGCATACAGTTGTTCCTGCCTCAACACACATAATACTTCTTGAATATGCTGCAAGTGCTTATCAGTAGACTTGCTAAATATCAAGATTTCCTCGAAATAAACAACAACAAACTTTCCCAGTAAAGGCTGCAACACCTGAGTCATAAACCTCATGAATGTCGATGGTGCATTTGACAATCCGAATGGCATGACTAGCCACTCATATAGCCCATCTTTCATTTTGAATGTTGTCTTCCATTCATCTCCGGGTTTGATTCTAATTTGATGATATCCACTCCTCAAATCCAGCTTCAAGAATAGAATTGCACCAGAAAGTTGATCTAAGAGATCATCAAGGCGAGGAATAGGAAATCGATACTTGATGGTGATCTTGTTGATTGCTCTGCTGTCGACACACATCCTCCAAGTACCATTTTTCTTAGGCACTAAAAGAGCTAGAGCGGCACACGGACTGAGGCTATCCCTTATAAAACCCTTATTCAATAACTCCATCACTTGTCGATGCAATTCCTCATGTTCAGTCAGACTCATTCGATAATGAGCGTGATTCAGCAAAGAGGCTCCAGGCATCAAGTCGATTTGATGCTGAATATCTCTCATAGGAGGGAGACCATTGGGCAAGTCCATCGGGAAGACATCCTTGAACTCTTCCAAAAGAGGTTGAACTCGATGAGGTACGACAGAGGCAACTTCATTCTTCTCACCTGTTTTATTAAGCAAAATATACAAGATACGAACTCCTTTCAAAGCATCCTTCATATCCTTCATTGTAAGCAACGTAGGGGAGAAGGAATTCTCAACTACAGGAGTTTTCAAAGGTTCCCTACTAGGTGCCAACGTAATCTTCTTGCCTCCAAATTCAAAAGAAAATATATTTCGATAACCATCATGCGTAGTCCTCCTATCGAATTGCCATGGTCGACCAAGAATAATGTGACTAGCATCCATCGGCAGAACATCACACCATATCTTGTCATGCCAAACCCAGAAAACTTCTTATCTTTGTCACTATAGTTGGTCTTGGCTAAATGATCACAGCTTCAATCTTGCTCGGGTCCATTGAAATTCCTTCGCCTGAAATCACATGACCTAAGAAAGCAATATGAGTTAACCAAAACTCGCATTTGCTAAACTTGGCATACAACTGATAAACTCTTAGCGTCTGCAGCACTAGTCTCAAATGGCTCTCATGCTCTTCATCACTTCTTGAATACACCAGAATATCATCGATGAACATGATCACAAATTGATCTAGATATTCCTTGAATATTCTGTTCATCAAATCCATGAAGGCAACAGGAGCATTCGTCAACCTGAATGGCATCACTGTGAACTCGTAATGACTATACCGAGTACGAAATGCTGACTTAGAAATGTCCTCCTTCCTGATCCTCAGCTAATGATATCCTGTCCTCAAGTCGATCTTTGAGAAAATCAACGCTCCTTGAAGCTGATCAAACAAGTCATCAATCTTTGGCAGTGGATACTTGCTCTTGATCGTTACCTGAGTGAGTTGTTGATAGTCGATGCACAGGCATAACGAACCATCTTTCTTCTTTACAAATAGAACTGGTGCTCCCCAAGGCGATGCACTAGGACAAATAAACCCCTTATCAAATAACTCTTGCATCTGCACATTCAGTTCCTTCAACTCAGATAACGCCATCCGGTGAGGAGCCTTTGAGATTGGTTCAATCCTGAGTGCTAGCTCAATCACAAACTCTATCTCTCTTTCTGGCGGTAAACCTGGCAATTCCTTTGGAAAGACGTCTGGAAATTCTTGTACCATAGCAATGTCTTCCATCTTTAGTTCCACAACTGTTGTATCCACGACAGTTGCCAGGTAACCTTGGCAACCCTCGTTTAATAGATGAGTTATCTTTTGCGACGAGATCAGGACAATCGAGGGTCCTCCTCGAATCCCGACAAACTCGAAGCTCTTACCCCCTAATGGGTCAAACTGAATCGCTTTACGATACCAGTCCATTATAGCTCGTTGCTTGGTGAGCCAATCCATGCCAATTATCAAATCAAAGTTATACATGGCTAGGACTAACAAGTCTATTTTCCCCACTTGCTCACCAATAGCTAACTTGCAACTAGAACAACCCAAAGTTGCAATCACTTTATCCTTCAACGGTGTAGATATGCAAACCGCCGACTCCAGCAATACAGGACTTAATCTTAACAACTTAACATACTGCTCGGCAATAAGGGAATGAGTTGCTCTAGAGTCAGATAAGGCGTAAGCAGGTTGGTCGTTCAACAAAACCATACCTGTGATCACGTCAGGCATAGCTTCGCCCGACCTTGTGTGATGGCATACACGTGCCCTAAACCGGAGGACTCACTGTCCTCTTTGTGGCACGTTCTAAAGGGCAAACCCTCTCATCTGTCCCATCGGCAACGGCGGTGGTAACTGCAATTGTCCTTTTGGCTTTCTAGGACAATTTCTGGCTAGGTGGCCTTGTTGACCACATTCAAAACATGCCCTCGTCCTAGCTGGGCATGGGGCTGACCTGTGTCGCCTTCCACAAAAGCGACATGTCTCATTCCTACTGGGCATTGGCCTACTAAATCCACTCTTCTTGCTGGGTGGAACATGAGATCTACCTCCAGGCATAGGCCTCTTTCCCTGACGGATTGCTTCTCTGTGGAAGTTAGACCTCGATCCAGACGAGGCGGCTCTTTCATTCTCAATCTTATGAGCTCTCCCATAAATGTCGTTGTAAGTTCTCAGATCCAGAGAGACCAGTGTACTTCTCAAGTCTGGTCTGAACCCGTCCCTAAATCTTCTAGCTCGGCTCGCCGAGTTCTCAATTAGTTCTGGAGCATACTGCGAAAGTTCAGCGAACTTCGCCTCATATTGATCGACGGTCAAGGAACCTTGGAGAAGACGTTGAAATTCTATCATCTTCACCTTTCTGGCAGTCTCTGAGAAATACTTGTCATTGAAGGCCTCTAGGAAGGCGTTCCACTCCGGGACGACACCTTCTGGAAATATTATTCCCTAAGTAGTCCTCCACCAAGTATTCGCAACTCCCTCAATTTGGTAAGTTGCAAGGACTACTTTCTCAATTTCATTGCACATCAGTAGTGCAAAAGCTTTTTCCAACTTCTGAATCCATGAAGTAGCAGCTTCAGGGTCTCCTGTTCTAGTGAACTGAGGCGAATTCAGCCTCAAGAACTGTTCCACCAGCTTGTGAATTGGTCTTTCAGCGACCACAATTCCTGGCGGACCTCTAACAGATACAGTGGCAGGTGCAGCAGGGGCGGCTTCAGCAGCAGTGGCAATAGTAGCAGCAGCAGCGGCAACTTCAACAGCGGCGGCTTGGTTCTGAGCCTGCTGACCCATTCTATTCCTCATAGCTTCTAGTACACGCATGATCCTGTCAATCCTGGAATCACCTGGGGCTACTACCCCAGCGCCAATAGAAGGTGGTGCTTCGCCACTAGCGCTAGCTTGTCTTGGCGCTTTACTACTGCCTCCTAGGGTACCAACCCTGGTCGGTGCTCTACCCCGAGTCACGGCTCTATTGGCCCTTTTGCTAGGGGTTCTTGGCTCTAGATCACTCATGGCTCAGTCTTTATCTATTGATGCCTGCTTCCAATTCCACATCGAATTAGAAACCGAGTGATCTAAACAACACACGAATATATCAATCAATTACCATGACGTGCACCAGTCAGAAATTTAAAAGTCCTTCCTACTACTATCCCATGACCCATCGCTCCTTATCACTCCAATCTTGAACTTCACTCTGATACCACTTAAACGGGATGTCACGCCCCGATCCTCGAATGCGTGCCCATCCCTCACCTGGTCGATTAATAGCGACGTCCCATGACGCATCGCCGACCCTTTTATTTTAATACGCATGCGGAAGCATATAAATAAATCCCCAAATAATAAAATAATGGGATAGAAAAGTAGGGTCATATTTTTAAACATGAAAAGCCACAACCACACTTTTATACAAGGCAAATCATATAGTATATATTACAATACTATTGACTAAAGGCTGAACTATCACACATCAGTTCTCAGCCTAGGGTTTGCAAATAGAATGGGATCTCAGTCCTCATCCGGGTCATACTTTAGATCCTCCTCAAGATCATCCTCTTCTTCATATTCTTCTCCTTCTTTAGCTTCGTCCTTGAGCTCTTCTTCCTCAAAATTCACCTCGGCTTCGCCCTCAAGTTCCTCCTCCTCAGGTTCCTCCTCCCAGTTCTCTTCGGGGTACACCTCTTCTTGATCGACTTCTCCTTCTGGCATGCTCCAGCTGGAGTCTACTGCTGATGGCTTGGGAGATTTAGTGTCACTCTCGAGTTTAGGGTCCTTTGCATCCATCACCGACCCATCCTTATGATCAGCTGTCCCCTTCCCGAATGCTTCCTCCAGGACAAACATAGGCACATCAGTTTCTGGCATGGGACCCTCCCTTCGCCTGTCATGATACTCACGGTACCATGACCGATACTCGTGGGGCCTCAGGGCGTCTTTACCTACATCAACCTAGATGGTCGATTGCACCAAGACGTACTCTAACCCTTATGGGTGGGGGTGTATCAGGAAGTGAGTCTCTATCTCTATGACTTCCTTGGGTAAACTGAAATGCATAGGAGGACGAGGAGGTGGAGGTGCTGTCATCTAAGGACCTGAAATGGTTATACAATAACCATTGAGACAATGTCTCAGCGAGTTCTACCCCCTAAGACTCGATTAGTAAACCAATATGCCATACAGGCTGCCTATGCACACACGAGTCGGAGGACTTACCTTGGCCTCAGATTCCATCTGCATATTAGTACAGTTCCAATAGGCACCCAAACATAATATCACGGATCGATACGTCAATCAATCGACCTAGTCGATTACATGTCAATCGGACCATTTCTTAATCATTTCCATCCATACTATACAATTTCCAGTATAATATACCTAATCACCGAGCCACGTGCATTCTCTAAGGCATCTTATACGCCAAGTCTACATACTTAGTTACCGAGCCACGTGCATTCTCTAAGGCGTTTTTTACGCCAAGGCGACATACTAATCACTGAGCCCCGTGCATTCTCTAAGGCGACTTATACACCAAGGCGATGTACTAATTACCAAGCCATGTGCATTCTCTAAGGCGATATACCAAATCACCAAGCCACGTGCATTCTCTAAGGCAACCTATTCACCAAGGCGATGTACTTAGTCACCGAGCCACATCATACAACATTGCTTCTCACTTTTATCATACCCAATAAAATATCATGCGTGGGCACACGGTCTGGCCTTAGCCAAAATATAATATTTTTCCTTTCTATAGTTCCCACTATTTTTTTGTAGTTCTCCGAAACATTTTTGGCATTAGCAACCGATGCTCGATTATTTTTCAATTAATAATCAAAATTATTTAATTTAGGAATAAATCCTAAAATCACCAATAAATCAATTTCTCACAAATTAAGGCTCGAATAAATAAACGGACTGCACCATGATAATTGGCATAAAATTCCGGTCATCGGCTATCCCTGCCTAATTTTTGGAAAATAAATAAATAATTAATAATTTCGAAAATTGTTGAATAAATATAATAAATCCAATTTAGGCTCGTAATGCCTAATTGGAAGCCAAAACGGATCGGGAAAAATCCCAAGATGCATTCAATAAATACTAGTATGTCTCTACTTGCTAATTACACTAACCAATTGTCTAATATGCATTGACAAGGCACTAATTTAATTAATCTAAACTAATCTAACCACTTAATCACACTTAATTAACACTAATCAACCATTGAGCATCATTAGCATACTAAGCAAGGATTAGTGAACTAAACTCACCAGTTTAACAATCCGTTCGGATCGAAATGTCGGGAACGTCGTAGGGAATGTTTTACTCCAAAGCGAGCCTAAGCTCCGGGGCCAGGAAACACCTCAAAACGGGCCTACAAGTGATTGTGAGACCACTTTTCTGCTCTCGATCTAGCTGCAAAACGAAGGAAATAAGGTTGGTTTGGGCGTCAAGGCTTGGGGAAGTTGTAGCTAGGCCGAGGGGCCAACGACGAGGTTCGGCGAGGCTTGAATAGAGGTTGTAGCGGCTCCCTCAGCTGCTCACGGTGGTTAGAACAGGTGGCTAAGACGCTTGAGGCGTGCATGGCCGGCGAGCATGCGAGGACAGCGAGAGGCAGGCGGTGAGGTGCGAATGGCGGTGCTCGGAGTGCGACGGCCTGCAGGCTTCGCTTTGTCTCCGGCGTTTACATTCTGTTCTTCCGTGGCTTCTTGCTTGTGCAAAAATGGAGAGGAGAGGGATGGGTTGACCGGTCAAAGAGAGAGGATGAGGGAGAGAGCGAAGTGGGGGGTCCCTTGGCCTTGTTTTTCCACACTCTTGTCCCCCAAAGACTTGTCCATCAAGCCAATAACCCATGGCTGCTATTAAGCCACCAACACCCTCTCCACAACATATGAAATGGTCCAAAATGGCTAGGGGTAAGAGGGCACACGAATTTTGCAAGCATTGGCTTTAATTGGTCACTTGATTCACTTTAAATCAACCTCAATTGATCCTCATAAATCCAATTAATCCATCCTCGATCATCTTGGCATTTTCCCTCACCCCTAGATCCATCTTGCTTCCCAATTTTTGCAACCAAAAATAATCACTGGCCTTAATTGAACAAAAATGGTCCTAAACCGACTTTTTCCCAAAAAGTGTCGGTTCTCAGAAAAATCTTCTGAGACTGAGTCGTGGGTCCTAGAATTTATTGTAACATGAAAAAATCTTCAATTTCTGAAATTGGACTTGAATTCGCAATTAATTTCCATTCAGCGCGTTTTTAGCGTGACCTAAACTACCGGGTAGTTTTTAGAGATTTTTAGTGCAAATGACTCGTGGTCGATTTCCTTCGAGCCACAATGAACCCACTTGACTCAATGGAGACTTTCGATTGTCGTGAAAATATCGAGGATTTAATTATGGACATAAGGTACCAAAACGACAATAAAATCAAATGAGTGTCGGTCGATGATAATTTCCCAATTTAGTGGAGTCACCCATGATCGACCACACATCTCAGTCGAACCGACCTATCTCTGATCTCAAATTGATTTTTATTTGTGTCGTAATGGCCTCTAAAGATGAGCACCGTCAAGAAGTCGATTCTTGGTCGAATTCTCAAGTCTATTGCATTAAAATTCCTTAATAGCTTCCCTGAATAGTCTAGTTATCTCGAGAGTGATTAGCTCTGAGAACAGCCCTATAGGTGCGTCAATGAAATGCCCGATTTATTCAGTAGAAAACAGGAATGAAAATCTGGGATGTTACACCCTAAATCACCAAATTGTACCAAATTCCCAAATTTGAAACCTTGCTTGCCATTCAATCGAAAATCAACACCATAATTCAGTTTGCCCTCAAAATTAACCACTCAATCTTGCAAATGGAAAGTAGGAGCTTCACGAGTGGCTCAAATTCATTTCAACAAAGTAAAGAAGAAGGTGAGTTTTGCTATTATTGTGGCTACTGAGCCGAAGAAGAACATCTTGGACTCAATTGAATATCGAAAGAAGATTCCATGGATGCGACACGTACAGCGAAGGCTCGAAGTACAAATATTTCAAACAGGTGGATGCGAAATTCTTAGGTTGAATGATAAAAGGCAATCATGGAACTATATGAAAGTTGACATCAAACCTCCGCCTACATTAATGGATGATTGGACAATGTTGACTCAATACAAGTAGAAATGAAGGCTTTAGCATCTTTGACCAAACATTTGAAGAATGAAGTTTCAAAGATGAAAAGTGAAAGAAAGTGTTATCGAGTGTTGCTTGTATTATTGTTATCTTGTTTGGCCTATTTTATACTCAAATGTAATGTAAGCAATGAGAAGGAGTTTCTCAGTATACCATAATTGAAAAACAATGGAATATGTAATTGTGTTGGGGTAATTTGTAAGTTTAGTTGTGTTGTTGGTTTGCCACAACTTTTTGTGGAAATGTTGGGTTGTTGCAGTTTTGGTGGAGTGATTGGAATTCAGTCAATCATAGGTTGATTACCATGTGATCCCTTGAGCTTTATTGTTGCAATTTTCAGTCTTTTGGTGAAATGGAAGATTGTAATTCGGTTCTTGTGAAAATAACAAGTGCTCTTGCTTAGTCGTGTATTCTTAATCTTTGTTTGCTGCAATTTCTGTTAGAAATGTTGCTTTGTTGCAATTTTTGCTCATAATTTTGGTTTGCTACAATTTTTTATGCAAATGCTTGTCAAAACAACAAATGGTAATAAGTTCACAAGTGATTATTTGAGGGGAAAAATTTTAATAGTGATTGTTTGAGTACCAAATTTTGCTTAAAATGATCACTGTTGACACCTATTTTTGCCAAAAAAAAAAAAGTTAAGGGTCGGGTCAGGCCGGATTC